>JAWNNP010002893.1:690000-1072374 GCA_035044805.1 Leucophenga maculata | reverse complement strand
TCATTTAGTTATGCAAATTACTGTTGCGACAACAATGGTACACTGACTAACGCTCTGCAGCGTGTGGCGTCAATATAGTGGCGCCCGAGCAGGGATAGCTTCTTAACAAAAGCAAGCGTGCATTTCTAACCAAGATAATTTTTAGCAAGGGAAGGTAATGTAGAGTAGAAAAATCTATGTCCGTGAAATTAAATTTGAACTTGAAAAAATGTTCACGCAAGGGCTTAGTAATAAGAAAGTAAAAGTGTCTGTGTGTCTACTCATATAAGTAATGCGCTGTGATGCAGTGTAGGGTGTTTTGTTTTTTTTTGTTTTTCCTTTTTTTTTTTGCTCACCTGTATTCGTTGGTGTGATATGCTTTTGTATTTTCTCTTCTTGAGCACACGTCGCTGCTGTTACAACGGCTGCTGCCATCATGGACGACGGTCCAGTGCCAGCGGTGCGATGCATATTACCATAACGTGGAGGCATCATACTTTGACGTACATTACGCTCAGGGCGTATGAGTATTATGTAGAGCTGTAATAGATAGAAATTAAATACAATAAATTATTATAAATTCGTTCCATTGTTAGTTAATTGAACAAATTCCAAATTAAACATAAGCGCTCATGTTTTTGACAAGCGGTTATCTTGCGATCAATCCACGAACAATGAAATTCAGTTTAATTTTTTTTTTTTGTCTTTTTACTGAATTGCAGCACTAATTAATGCAACAGTCAGTTGCGCAGTGCTTCGACTGCGCTTTCTCTGGTAAATGTGCCACAAATAATTATTACAGACAAACAAACTACAGAAAATATTCTGTGTATGCCATTTTATGCGTTCAGTGCTTATAACTTGTTGCAGCCGTCATTTGTTGATACCCTGCACCAAAGTTTATTATATTTGTACAAAAGTATGCAACAAAAAGAAGCAGAAGTAGAAGCAGACCACACAGAAATTCAATATCAATTACCGAGTCGATATATTCTTTTCATTCATACTTGCTTCAATACATTTTACTAAAGGTCTCCATATAACACGACATGCAGGGCATTTCCAAGTCTTGCATACTCTATTATTTTTTTTATTATTTTTTTTTTTTAGTTTTATTGCCACGACAAACAATTACAAGTGTAAACTACATAAATAGAGCGCATCGTAAACCAAAGTATTTCCAATGCAAGTCGACAGCGCAAAATAATAAGAGAAAAAGAAATAAAACCGGCTATAAATCCAATTGCCTGCAGCCATTTTGTTTCCCTCTTAACGCATTTCACTTCCCTTCGCATAAGTTTTTGTTCATTTTTCAACGGCGTTCGGTCTTATGATATTGTTATAGCAGCCATTGTCAACAACAGTCCGACACAAAGTGCCGGAAGTGACACCATTATGAATGTACAGCGATTGCGTTGCGAGGTTAATAACTCAATTATTATATTAAACTTGATAGTGTGTAATTGGCTAATAGCTGGGTGAGTTATGGTGCTGCATAAGTGTTGGACAATATACATATTTAACTCTTATCGTTTTTTGTTGAACGTAGAAGTTTATAATACATTTAAAATAATAATACACTGAGCCAATATGATATGACTTATATAACCATTTGATAATATGTACTAATAATAATATGCCTAATAATTGTTCAAGGAACGAGTATAACCTTAGTAGTATACTTCTTAATAATGGAAAGAAAATGGGTTGCTGTTAATGTTCTTGATATCCCGAGCTGTTTAATAGCTTCGTTGAGCTGTTCATATATTGTTTAAAGTGCGAAGAATCATGGAATCGTTCCATAGAAAGTTGATCGAACTTTTATATATTCAAAAGAAGTTCCTTAAAACATTTTGCCTGTCTCTTTATCAATAAAATGGAACGATTACTACGTCAATGAGCTCAAATTATACCTAGCAGAGCACAGCATCGACATCAAAGCAAAACACAGAGACTTAATTTCGGCCCGGAGCTTCTATCTTCATCTCAGTATTCAAAATACAGAAGGCGAAACACCAAAGCAACATATCAAGAGGAGGAGAAACTCTCCTGTAAAGACAACCGGGCAGCTACTTCCAATTTGTATTCCAATTACAAATGATTACCAATTAGGTATCCAACAGAAAAGTGATCTGCTTATCTCGTCGCTCTTTCTACAACAACAACAACAACAACAACAACAACAACAACAACAACAACAACAACATCCTTAGTATACATCGAACTTTGATCCACTTTTTAGCAGCCTTGCAGGAAATTTTTTAATAGAATAAGCCTTCAACGCCAAACATTGGCTTTGGCGCAACTACAGGACACGAAAGCGACGAGACTGCAGTATGCTCTAGCAATCTGCTCTGCTCAAATACTAGCCACCAGCTAAGGTAGCCACATCTTCGAGATTATATTGCTTGAAGGCTTAGAGAACGCGTAAGATGTGTTCCCCAGCCTTTATACTTATTTACTTAAATGGCCGTCAACCGTCTTCCGGTCATGGCAGCATTAATGCGAGAAGAGATCTTTCCATATCTGGTCATTCTAAAGCGCGTCCGCTCGCTCTATATTTCGGCGTCCTCCAATCAAGTTTGGGCCCCCCATGTAAGCCATGCGTGCTGGAGCTCTTTCAACCATTCGAATGAGTTGTCCAGCCCAGTGCAGTCGCTGGAATGTCAAACTTATCGAATAGCTCGTACAACTCGCGGTTCATACGGGACCTTAACTCGTCGCCGACTCTTATAGAACCAAAATCCTGCGAAGAATCTTCCTCTCGAAGACTTTCAACGCTGTTTCATCTGACTCAATCACGGTCCATGCCTCTGTGCCGTACAATAGGACCGGGAGTATCAGCGTCTTATAGATCTTTAATTTTTGTCTTTCGAGAGAGGGCTTTACTTCTCATTTGCATGCTCAGCCCAAAAAAGCATCTGTTTGCAAGCGTGATTCTTCGCCAGGCTGACATTGTTGTTGTTGATTATCTTGGATCCAAGATAGACGAAGTTTTCTACAACACTGAAGATGAAATGCTACATCGTCACTGACCGTTCAAGACGCGATGACGGATTGCGAGAAGACATCAAGTACTTTGTCTTGTCCTAATTCACCGCTAGACCTATGAGCCGAGACTGTTTTTCAATCTCTGAGAACGCCTTGCTGACTCACCGTTCCTGCGTGCCGTTGATATCGATGTCATCGGCATAAGCGAGCAGCATCACTTCCTTTTGGAAGACCGAGCCCGACATACTCTGTATGTACGGTCACTGGCGTAGGAGGTATTCCATCCGAAGATTGAAAAAATTGCACGATAGAACATCGCCCTGCCTGAAACCTCTCTTGGTATCAATTGGGTCGGAGAGGTTTTTCCCTTACAACGCTTTGTCTTTGAGATAGCGTCGTCATGCAAAGACGGACAATCTTTGCCGTGATACCTAGTGCAGACCACAAACGAGCTTTCACACAGCCACTGAAGTATTTCTCTTAGACAAGAGGGTACCGATTATTCTTCTTCACAACCAAAGTTTCCTTTTGGCTAAACAGATAGAAGTTGGGCTAGATACCGCCAGCAGCGAGTGGAAATTTTTCCGAAGATTTGATTTTACCCTTCTTTCTGGAGGCGTAGGAGACGCAGGAGTACATAGGGTACTGTACATCCCTGGCCAGCTGATCATTCCAGCCAGGCCTACTATCGAGGAGGTCCAGTGCCACATCAAAGTGCTGAAAAGTCGAAAGGCCGCAGGGGAAGTTGGTCTCGACAAAATGACTCTGAAACTATTAGGAGTCAAAGCTGCATTATTTCTTGGGCACTTTCCAAAAGGCCCAAATCGTTATGATTCTCAAGTGCGGGAAGAGACATTGACTCATACTGACCCATCAGTCTGCTGTTGTCCATTTTGAAACTATTTAAGAGATGTCTGCCGCCGAGGCAAATCAAAGGATACAACTCATTCAGTTTGCTGTTAAATTGGCCAACGGAACGCCTGAGCAGCTGAATAGTGTGGTACACATTATCCGACATGGCCTGCAGGCATAGGATAATACATGGACATCCGTCTGGCTTTAGATAGCGCACGATGGCCTACTCTGAAAACTAAAGGTAATCCTTCCACATTAGCTGTTTTTCGGTGGCTCTAGATAGTGTAGAGCGTAGCATGTTCTTCAGCTAAGTATAATAAGTCCCACCTTGTATACTCTCTTTCCTTGAGGCATACTATACCGATGGAGGAGCCACAGTATTTCCTCACTGCCAGCTATAACTTTACTAGTTTTGTAAAAGGGCTGCGAGGTGGCATATTAGTATAAATGTGCAACATTACATACAGACACAGGCGAGACGAATGTCCTGGAGTCTTCTGCCTGGCTTATATGATTCGCTACTAAGCTGGTTACGAATAATAAGAACTATATCTAGATAAACCATATATCTTAGAAATTTTTTATGTTTGAGACTCAACTGAAAGTATTTCTTTTAACTTAAGTATTTCTTCGCTATTTAATATGGTTATTTTCCGACGCTATATACGCACGTAAGCCATTTTATCTTAAATTTACCACAAGTCATTCTTATGAAACATCACATGAGACTTTTATGTCGCAATTCTCATTCATGAAGTCATAAATGACTAAAGTGCGACACACGTTGCAGTTGCCATTATGCACATTCATGTAAGTTGAACTGCAATGGTGGCAAATAATGAAGATATCACCGCATTTTCACGTACAATAGCACTGGTGATAACTGAAACTGCTGGCATGTTGAGCAATGCTACTCCAGGAATTTTTCGTTTTAATATGTATAAAGCAATTCATGAGAAAATATAATGAAGCAATTTGTATACCCTATACTCAGTAAAGTTGCGTGTTACGTAGAAAGTGTGGCGTATTACGCGCCAAGCATGAGTGCTATAAGCACATAATTCTTACTATTTGTATGTGTCTACATTATTTATTTAAAGTAATATTATTTGTTTTTTTTTTATTAAAATAAAAACCAAAATGTTTAAATTTGTTTCCCAATATCAAAAGGACTGCAAAAGTCTACACAAGCAAGTGTGCACGGCATTCTGAAGGTCTCTCGACTGCTGCATTCGTATTTGTTATTCTTTTGTTTCGCAGTAAAACATGTAAAAATAATTAAAAGTTCGCACACTGCTCTCTGAGGTATTTCGCGCATTTGTCTTGCATTCGCTGGAAACTAAAAACTTGAACAATTTGAAATACAGAGAAATTGTCAACTGTGCATTTTACTGCGGCACTTGCAGTTGTTGCCGTTGACAGCTCACATGAATGAATCGAAAAGTTTTCATTTGCATTGAAATGAAATAATTAAATGACAAAACGTATGAAGTGTCACAGACAAAGCGGAGAAAGAGTACTCGTGCACATAATTATAAATTGTTAATAAATTAATTGTAAAAGAGTATCTCATGTCTGAAGTATTTGAAATTAAAAAGTCAATTATTGTGGACAGTTCTTACCTTGGGCGAGAAAAGACATGCAATGGTCACGCTCGCCGAGAGGCTGATGGTCACCGACATGGAGGTTATGCGCAATGGTACATGATTTGCGGTGCCAAAGTAGAGCGGCACAAAGGCCAGCCAAATGACGCAAGTTGTGTACATGGTGAAGCCTGTGTGGATGGAGAAGTAAAACAAATTCGGTAATATACCATAAAGCAGCAGCTTATGCGGCGTATGCGTAATGCATATGTAATTATATTACGTATACGCACTGCTATACTCCATACTCATACTCACCGATGTGCTTCGATTCGTTAAAAGCTTCGGGTATTTTACGCGTTAGTACCGCATAAACCGTACAAACGACTATCAGTAATATGGGATAGAAGAACGCAATCATATACGATGCATCAATATACGAATCACAAACAAGCATATTATCCTCGCGTGTCGGATGATGGTACATGGCATGTGACGGCGCAATTACCATCCAAATGCCGTTGACGAGTATCTGTTGGAATGTTGGAAAGTATAAAAGTTGCATTAGTTCTATACAACTGTTGCGTAGTATTTAAATATAAAACCGGAAATGCTGTGCTACAGACCTGCACAAATACGAAGCAAGCACAAATGACCAGCTGTGATTTAGGACTGATGAAGGATGGTCGTTTCGCTGACTGTTTGCCGGCCTTAAATATGCGTGCTATGCGATTTGTCTTGGTTAGCAGCGCTGCATAAACCACGGTAAAGCAGAATCCAACGCTGAAGCTGCAAGTATAAATCATTTTAGTAAGGAGTGCAAAGGAAATTTTTATATTTTCTATAAATACTGTGGATATATCAGAAAGTTTGCACTTAATAATAATTTGTATTAATAATAAATTTAAAGCATTTAAAATTTGTATAATCTGTCTATAAGTTTGGCGCCTGAATATTTGAATAAAAAAAATTTTATTCAATTAGAGGCGTCGACACCTAACATACCTTAAACAGATAACCACAACCCTGTCCACTAAGAAACACATTTCTGTTATCGCACAAGATATCGCCAACTCCTTCTATAGGGTAGCAGTTCATACAATTATAGATGAACCGCGCTATATGGATAGTAGAATCGAAGCTTATCAATTTTACATACTCAAATGACCGTCAATCGTCTTCGTTTTGAATGCCAAGTACGGAGAGATCTCTCCATACCTGGTTATTCCAACGCGTGCCTAGTCGACCTATATTTCGGCGTCGTCCAATTAAGTTTGGGCAACCATTGCAGCCACTGGAATTTTATGCGCTGGACTATGTCAACCTGATCGAATAGCTCGTACAGCTCGCGGTTCATACGGAACCCGAAAATACTGCGAAGAATCTTTCAAGCGCTGTTTCATCTGACTTAATCACGGTCCATGCCTCTGCGCCATTCAATAGGACCGGGAGTATCAGCGTCTTATAGATTCTTATTTTCGTCTTTCGAGAGAGGGCTTTACTTCTCATTTGCTTGCTCAGCCCAAAAAAGCATCTGTTTGCAAGCGTGATTCTTCGGTTGACGTTGTTGTTGCTGGTGATCTCGGATCCAAGATACACGAAGTTTTCTACAACACTGAAGTTGAAATTCTCCATCGTCAACACGCGATGACGGAGTGCGAGAAGACACCAGGTACTTCGTCTTGTCCTTATTCATCGCTAGACCCACGAGCCGAGACTGTTTTTCAAACTCTGAGAACGCCTTGCTGACTTGCTGTTCCTGCGTGCCGATGATATCGATGTCAGCATCACTTCCTTTTGGAAGCGAAGGATGTATTTCAACAGAAGATTGAAAAAATCGCGCGACAGAGCATCGAGCTGCCTGAAACCTCTCTTAGTATCAAAGGGGTCGGAGAGGTTTTTCCCCACCCTGACAACGCTTTGTGTGTTAGATAGCTTCGTCATGCAAAGACGGACAATCTTTGCCGGAATACCTACTGCAGACAGAGCGTCGAAAAACTTCGAACACGGATCACGGATATTTTCCAAGATAATGTGAATGTTTGGTCTTATCAGTGAATCCGTATACGGCTTCAGCCTATTACACAATGCGCGCGACAGAATCTTATATTCAATGAAAAGCAGACTTATTCCGCAGTAGTTGGCGCAAACAGCGGAGTCTCCTTTCTTAAAGATAGGACAGAGATTACTGAGATTCCAGTCATTGGGTCTGCGTTCATCGGACCTTGTCTTGCATAAAAGTTGGTGCATACTCCTAACCTACTCTTCGCCGCCGGTCATCAGAGCCTACCGCTTTGTTGCTTTTCAGCTTTTTAATAATTGAATCGACCTCATTATAGACCGGTGGCTCTACAATAGTTTCCTCATTATCGCTATCGGCAGAATTGTGCGCTTCATCGCCTCCGAGTAGGTTTAAAAAATGACTCCTCCATAATCTCAGTGATTCCTGTTCTTCCGTTACCAGATTTCCTTCGTCATTCTTACAGAAAGTTACTCCGGGCTTAAAACCTTCAGTCAGACGCTTGACCTTTTGATAGAATTTTCGAGCTTCGTTTCTGTCACGTAACATTTCAACATCCTCAAACTACCGCCTTTCGTGCTGCTTTTTCTTGCGTCTGAAAAGGCGTTGCTTCTCTCTCCGTTTCTCTCGATATCGCTCTCTAACAGCTCGCGTTGCTCTCGACTACAGAGTTCGCAGAGTTCGCTTCTCTTCATTCTTAGGGAGAATAATTTACCATTTTACAATAAGTCAGTCTTTTGCTACCTTCCGCATATATCAGACTGGTTCACGCTTCATTAAAAAATTTGCAAACTATAATATCTGCAAAATCTTTTAAACTTAAACATTCTTCCATGAATCGAAAGTTTTTGTACACCGACGGCTATAAGTCGGATGCTGGAGTAATAGCCGATCATATCATAATTTCGAATAATGTAAACACATAACAGCTTCTCCCTCACTTTACATCTATCTATGTCGCTAAAATCTTGGACATACTCACCGTCGACAAATACGCTACACAACAAAGTCGAAAATTCGTACTCTGCGCCGAATAAAAATTTACGCTTTGGATTGACTAGTAACAATGCACAGATAGGGTTTCAACTATCAATTGGCCTTCGATGAAGACATTTTCCATAGCCTTAGAAAATCGGTGAAAATTGGTGAAAATCGAATGTGTCGAAAGCAACAAAAATATCCATTGGAACAATTTCAATGTAGCTCTTATTATTTTACGTTTTTAAAAATTCCTAAATAATAATTTTTTTTCAGCGATAAATTAAACATTTCTTTCCAGTATATACACTTCAACTTACTGTGTTGTTGTTGTTAAAAATTTAAATGCATTTCTTTTTAGAGTTTTAGTTAGTCTTATAAAATAGCAGATACTTTCTGATACATCCAATATATATATATATATATATATATGCATATTCTTACCGTTGTATGGCACAAACAATATTCGTTGGCTTCAGCACCAGTGCAAAGGTCACTGCATAGCACATGAGTATGCCAGCAAGCAGTATATAGCTCAATTCTCGTCCTGATGCTCGTACAATTGGAGTATCATTGTGTCTATTGAATTCCGGAAAGTGAAGAAATATATTGGAAGAGAAATTGTAATATTATACTTGAAGTAGTTTAAACAAAGACATACATACAATGGCCTAATTGGAGATAGAAGTTTATTGGTAGCAAAGGAATTGAGTGGAATCAAATTTCTGTTGAAATATGAACAATGTTCTTGAGACCAAACGATTTAAATTTAGTGACTATAATTGAATAAATGCTATACAGTTTGCTCTTGTACTGATACGCAGAAATGTGAAATGGAATATTTCAGATACATATATGTGGACTAGGCTTTCAATAAAGCAAGAGCTTAATGGAAAATTGAGAAAGAAAATAAATTTATGAGTGAATTTAGAGAAGAGTTTCAAGAGAGTTTATGTAGCATCTCAATTGTGCATTAAAAAAGAAAAATCATTTAAATCCTTATCAATTAGTAAAAGAATTTCTTGTACGTGCACCATTCGTTTCAGTTTAATTAATACAAAGTTATTAGAAAACTTTATACCAATAAATGGAATATATAGAGCCGTGTAAGTTTTTAATTGCATGCCATTTCAAGCGATAACTTTCAGCTGCAATTAGAAAGCGTGCAATGTGAAAAGTTCTGTCATAATTTGCTACATTCTTGAAATAATATCGTTAATCCTAGCAAACACACACACGAACCGTGTTGAGCTCATTTTACACATACACAGTGTTATACTTCGTATCAGTTGCAACTAACACACCCACTCACACACACACACACACACACTTACCGTACGAACACGCCGACAACAAAGAGCGTGATGAGTATGCCTGTGGCACTAAATGCCATAGCGCCAATGGCCCATGCTGACTCCGGCCGCAGATAAACTTCCGGTATTTGATGACAGTATTGTTTGGTCGCGTCGGGCAGCGTTCCAAGTTGGCAGGCTCGACACTGCGTCTCATCGTCTGGGTGACGTATCTGTGTGAATGTGAAAAGACGAAGAAAAACGAAGAAGAAAACAAATTAGCGTTTTAATATCCTTTGGAAGTGTTTTGTGGATTTGATAGTCTTTCCGCTTTTGCCAACTACTAATAGACTCGTACTATGAATGAGTATTTGCTATATATTTGCTGTTTATAGTATGATCGCTCGACTTCACAGTTTTGGTTAAGCTTGTGCACAGCACTTAAAAATAAGTTTCTTGGATACTAATCTATCTTTCTATCTATCTATCTAACTATCTATCTATCTATCTATCTGTCTATCTATCTAACTATCTATCTATCTATCTATCTATCTATCTATCTATCTGTCTATCTATCTATCTATCTATCTATCTATCTATCTATCTGTCTATCTATCTAACTATCTATCTATCTATCTATCTTTCTATCTATCTATCTATCTATTTATCTATCTATCTATATATCTATCTATATATCTTTCTATATATCTATCTATCTACCTACCTATCTATCTATCTATCTATCTATCTATCTATCTATCTATCTATCTATCTATCTATCTAACTATTTGTCTATCTATCTATCTATCTTTCTATCTATCTATCTATCTATATATCTATATATCTATCTATCTATCTATCTATCTATCTATCTACCTACCTACCTATCTACCTATCTTTGGCTCAAATGGCGGAGTCTCTTTAAGAAAAAAAAGCACATTGAGTTGGTTTTGCATCCTTCGGATCATATCTTGTATACAAACGCTTTGAATAACTCTACTTGGCAGCTCTTTCCAGCCTGAGGATGTCTAATTTTCAGCATTTTAATAACCGATTTAACCTCCTTATAGTGCGGCGGCTCTGCCATAAAGCCATTATTGATGGCAATTCTCTTCTGTTGTGTCCTTCGTTGCCTTCAAGTAGGTTAGAAAAGTGTCTCCTCAATGTTCCCAGAAATTAAATTTTATCGTCTAAACTCTCAAGTGATGTATTTCTCTCCATTTCTTTCGATATCGCTTGAACAGATGAACAGCTTGATTTGACCCCGTCTACAGAGTTCTTTGATAGACAAACATTCTTCACTGCAGTAGCACTGCAACACTTCTCGTCATAGCAGGTGCTAGTTACAAGTCTTGTATAACCAATAATCTCATTGGCAGCCATTTAGATGAAGCAGGTGAGATGTCTCCACTGTTCACCTGTATCAGTCGAAAGTTTCAGTGTGGCTAAGTTTTCGATGGTCTTTTGTCAAGTCAGTATTTACAGAATGCTTACTAAAATTTGATCTTTACGCAGACGTCTTCAATGCAAGACCGGAATTCTTTGTATTCTAGACAACATCTTCATGCGCTTACCTATCAATTATTGATTATTTTAAAGCTTTACGCTGCCTAAAACTGCTCACAAGACACAAACATATTCACATATTTTAAAGCACGCAGTCTGCATTCGTCATCATTTGCTTAACTCAACTATTTCAATTCAATTTAGTGGAACTCCCTTGTAGCGTATAATACTTATATTAATGCACTAAATCAAAATCCAATCACGACTAAAGCATTGCAAGTAAATTACTTTTTATACGCTCAACATTGGAACATATTTTTCTTTATTTTTAGTTCGCATACTTTCCGTTTTGTTGCAGTTGCAGTTGCAGTTTTTTGTTTAAAATCTTCATTGTGCATCGACAATTTCTTATTTTGCTGCTTCCCTTTCTCGCATGTAGCTTACTTCCGGTTCTGCAATTTCCGTCATATCCCCTGACAATATACCCTATACAAGAGAGTATGTATACCACAAAATGCACTTCGTTATGTTCGTTTTTATATTCAGTTTTCCTTTTTGTTTTTTTTTGAGAAACTATTCTTGTACGTACGTGTTTGCTCTGTGTGCATTTACTTGATAAACTTTTTCTTTAAAATATCTCCCTCCTTCGGAGCACAATGCTTTGCCACACAAGTTGCATTTTCTTGAGATTTCGCTTACTTAGAGTGGAAATTCTTTTGATTTTCTACGTCTTCAGCTGCTTGTGAATGAACTACTCGCTTGACTTACTTGATAAGTATTGCAATTGAAACAGTGCCAACAGCAGCTCTCTCCCTCGACGTACTTCTTCGCCTGACCACTGGCACATGGCAGACTACAAACGGACTCAGGTGGCTTCGGATGCAACAGTTTAAATTGAACTTCTGCAAAAAAGTAAATCAAAGTTTGTAAAAGAGTGAGTGGCAAAATTTTATTTCACAAAATGTTGTAATAAATCAAAAGTACTTTGTATGCTGCATGCAGTATGTCGTAGTTCTTAATAGTTCTTAATAGTTTAATGTACGTCACTGATTTAAGTGCTCTATTGACAATATTTCGTTGCTTTGTTAGGAATTTAATTGTCATAATGAGCGCATTATCAATTGGCATACTCGAGTGTAGTTGAAAACTTGGTGTCTATTCATGCAAATGTACTTGATTCATGAATGATGTAATTTTGATGTAATCTCTAATGTTTCGTAACAGCCTTTGGCGTTAAATGGAGTTGAATATGTGCAAGACAAAGGCATTTGTAAACAATATTTTGCTGTAACAATTGTTCAGAGTACAGTATTCAGTCAAGTAATGCTGGGTCTGCTTAGAAAACTCGCAGTGAGTACAGATTATATAGAATAATGGAACTATCTGCTACAAAAGAGGCGTCAGCTGATCAGTTACACAAGGGGAGTAACATGTAACACTGCGGTGATCTGACCGTAACATGTAACACTACGGTGATCCGACCGTAAAAATTATGTTCACTCAAGAAACGGAAATAAGCCTCGGATACAACAACAACAACCGTTCAACGTTGACGACAATTCGCTTTAAACAACTGACTCGAATAGGAACATGGAATGTGCGCTCTCTTTCTGATCCTTCTAAGCTTGCGCAAGTATGCAGAGAGATGGAGCGCTAACAGATTCAAATTCTCGGATATTCTGAAACCAGAAGGCGCTTGCATTTACAGTGGCCACACTCAAAGACGAGCAAATGCTTGAAACGTGCGTTAATAGAGTACAAGTCTATCTCTGAAGTTCCGCAACATAAACATTGTCCAGTGCTATGCAGCTACCGAACCAGACACAGCTGATACTAAGAACGATTTTTATAACCTTCTCAACTTTACAATTAACTCTATACCTAGTGGTGATATAATTGTTACACTGGGTGACTTTCATGCAAGGATCGGCGATAATAACACCAACGTCGAGAGGTTCACGCTGGCGTCCGCAAGGAACAACAACGGAGAACGGCTACTTAATAATTGGCACCCGGACATCCATAAGTACAACTGGGAGTCCTCCGATGGGCGCACTAGGAATCAAATCGACCATCTGCTGATTAGCAGGCGACTGTCACAACTGTACGATTGACGTGCGTGCGTATAGAGGAGCTGATATGTAAAGCGATCATAATCTGATTGTTGCACGTCCAGAAGGAATCAGTAGGCAACAGCAATGCAAACAGATTTTCAACCTGAATAGCCTGGAAACACCAGGCATGCTTCAACGGTACCAAGAAGAACTATCCTCTGTCCTCTCGCGTCATAATTCTACATCAACTTGACAGTAAATTCAAACAGCGTGCTCTCAAGCTACGGAGAAAATGGTAGGCTTGCAGACGCATAAAAGTGGATAAATAACACCAACCGGACTCTGATTGAGAACCACAGCTAAATGCATGTGCAATGCAGGACCGCAACAACCTTCGTGAATCTTCAAGCGAAGTGCAAAGGCGTATTAAAAAATCAGTCCGTTCGGATAAGAGTGCTTATGTGGTGAGCATAGCCAGTAAGGTAGAACAGGCAGTGGTAAAGGAACTAGGAAACGTTAGGCCAATTAGTCCACCTATCAAGACTAGTAATGAGTCTAGTCTATCGTCAGTCGAAGATCAACTGACTTGCTGGAAGGAGTTCTTTGAAATCGTTGAGTCAGAAAGTTTAGCAATTCCCAACACCGAGCAACGACAACAGAAGTATTTCCGCTGATCCGCATACTGAGTACGAAATACCCCTGGCCTTATGCAAGTTAAACAAGAAAATAACAGTCGGGCATTACTGACTGTAAAAGGCCTTGTAGCAGTACAGGTCGCCTAACAAACACAAATGTTTCCCTAGCTTACGACAAAGCAGTGCAAAACAAAAAGGGAGGCAATTAATAAGAAAAAATTTTACTAACAACAACATTTTTTTTATATATGCAAAGAAAAGGGAGGACGGAAGTATCATAGGTAGTTCAAATTCAATTGCTTATAAAATCGTCATTTATTATCCGATTTTAATGAAGTTTTGGTATGTTGGCTTTGGGATACTGGCATACTTAATTTTTTTGTACCGAAGATTTATGGGGAAGGAGGGAGGGGTTCTCCGACAATTATTTCTACCTTTTGTATTTTTCGGTACAGGGCCTAAAAATTTGTATTTGTCAAAAATTATCCCCAAAGCGATGAGCTTTGTTCATATAGTCTAAATGAAATGAACCGATTGCAGCACCTGCACCCACCAAAATGTGACAATGAAAGAATTCATTAACAGGACCAGATAATGAAGATTATATATTATACTGCGAGACTGCAACTTTATCGAGGAATGAATAACAGTGACGATTCGGACAAGTCAAACCTCGGGGACTGCAATATATTCCTATTTATGAAGCAATCAATGGCGCAGAAACCCTATTTTAGAAGAGCATATAACAATTGATATCGAATAACACAGCTATTATGCGTCGTACTCGATTACAATTTTTAAAAGAATCAACTCAACTAAACATCGATGAAGAAAAATATTTTGAGAAGAAAATAGAGATGCTTCTTCGGAACTATTCTTGGTAATAGATCATTATGTGTGCATCTTATTTTGCAACTTACTATGATGAATGGTAAAATTTGTAACGCCTTGATCCATACTTCATCTACAAAGTGCTATATAGACAACGCGTAAACATGTACAATTTGATTTGAACTCGGCTTGTCATCTCTTCATAAGAAGAGCAATAGTGGGACGTGAAGAGTTTATATTATCTCCAAGAAGCACGATGGTTTTATGAGAGTTGGCTCCTCTAGATAGACCTACAGGCTTGGTAAAAAAAAAAAAAATAAATAAACCTACTGGCTTGTTCCAAAAGCAGCCATGGATGTTTGCGTATCTACTTCAATAGGCTTGGACATGATCCAACACCATTCTGTGCGCATTACGTGAATTGGGAAGTGGAGGTCGTTGAGCATATGTTATATTAACATCCAATGCTCGAGGCAGAAAGAATTGTGCTAAGCGTTTAGATTGACGTGATAATCACGACAGAGAACATAGTGGAATAAATACTGGGAAATTTCTAATAAAATTAAAAAAATAGAGGAAGAAATACTGCGAAGTTTCTAATAAAAATGAATTGCACCTTGTAACAGTGCGACACGCAACCGGTACAGAAATATACACCCATTTTTCTCGCTGAAACCGATGTCAGTAGAATCAAATCGGTTAAAATTTTGGAGATAAACTTAAAAAAACTTCTCAAAAATCGAATTTTGAGTATTTTTTTAACAGTTTTTCGAAGTTTTCTCAAAAACTGCCACAACTGACGCTGGATTGTGAATCATCTTGAAAAATTACATTGGGATATACTGCTGTTGGCTTCTCTGTGACTGTGTAATAGTAAACTGTTTCCTGGACAGCAGCATTCCTTTATGCGTAAAAATTGGTGATGAAAAATATTAAATTCGTGTTTCGTGTTCAGTTTAAAAATAGTGCAACGTAATTATTTGGTCTATAAAAATGGTGCATAAAGGAGCTCTGAAGACTCTTAAAGGAATATTCAAGGACATAAGATGAAGCGATTGATTGATGGGTGTAGTGACTGTCTTATAAGCTGGAGATTTTCGGCAATTTTTAGCGCGATCTGTCAGTCAATCAGTCTCAGTACTGCTTGGCAATTTTTTATAAAAGGGATTTGGCGCACATTTCGGCTGCCAATTGGTTGATTGTTGGTTTGTATGTCGTATTTCTACAGCCAGCTCTCATCGAACATAATTATGCCTTCCTTAAAGTTAGGCTACGAATTGGCTCGATCTAGCATGACTGCAGCTAACTGTTCTAGATACGTTTTTTGAAGGAAATACAGCTCAGTCGGAACAAATTTCTATGAAACGCTTTGAATAAAAAATTTCGTCTGTACGCTCTAAAGTGATATCTCCAATACATGAAATACGAACTCTCTCAAGCTCATATAGTTATTTTCCGAAACGATTTCCTTCACTTTAACGACGTCCAAAACGAGTGCTTTTGGAAATTTTTCAATGTATCGGCATACAAAATTTCGTTCGCAAATTAAACACAAATACGTTGATCAATATTTTCACTCATAATAAACGTACGTATATAAGTGCTGTGCCAAAGTTCACGCAAGAGTTTATTTTTAATTAAATATTTTAAAATTTTTGAATATTTTTTTTGAATATGGAGATATGGATTATGTAACACCATAAAGTGGACGCTGAGTTTCCTAAACTAATAAACTTTTCCGATGATGCTCATTTTCGTATTAATGGCTTTGTCAATAGTCATAGTATATACAAAGTCAAATATTGCATTTATTTTATTTCTGTTTAGACATAATTTTTTTTGTTTTCAAAAAAACCAATAAGTACAACATTAAAAAGGTCAAGTGATAAAAGCGTATTTAAGCTACGGCTTTCACCGTAGCTGCTTACCTGACATATTCAAGCGCAGTTCGCCCTCATAGTACTCGCCAACTTTGATCCATGAGTATTGACCTTCGACCGATTGCTTGAAATGTATAATATTATAACGCGCCGGTCCATCACCGTTGCCATCGAAGCGGAAATGGTCACCGCTAAGACCTGTGAAAGAACAAAATGATTGAAAAAGCCGTACGATTAGAGGCAGCCGGGGTCAGTTCAACTAAACAAAAAAAAAAAAAAACAAAAAATGAAACAGACGAACATAAATTGTGCAAAAATATGCCAAATGTTCGGCGCACGTCAAGTGGCAGTAATATAATCGAGCCGAATACAAAGCCAGCGTATAACCACTTGAAGTAAGCTAGAGCAGCGTTCAGTTTAGTTGGGTTCACAAAACCATTTGCAACAGTTGCCGCGCTGACTTATTATACAATTTTTTGCAGACAGACATTTAACCAACAATTTCTATGGCCTGCTGGCTGGCTGGCCCGCTTGCTTGCTTCATTCTTTTTTTTTATCAGAAAATTGACAATTTGCGCGTTTTGCACATTTACGTGGCAGACGCTTATGTAGCGCGTCGCTACATCTTGGCTTTTGTATAATTTATTGAATTTAAAATTGAGTTCAATGACGACAACGAAGTCAATTTTCCACTCGAAAGCATCGCCAATGCATTGTTGGTTGCTTTCGGCTTGGGAAGTTCCACTGAATGGAGCGAGTGCAAAAGGATATTTCCACTTAAATTGTTTGCGCCACACTTGTGATATAAAAAATAAAAATATGCTATTGAATGCAGACGTTGTCAGCGTTAAAATTGAATACTCACCCTGAAACTGAACTTTGCGTAAGTATTTCAGCAGATCGGCACCTTTGGTGGGCTTCATAACATCACAGAGTGATGGACGTCCACCGCATAAGTCGCGATGCATGTCTCTGCATTTGTGTACAAAAAAAAAAAAAAACAAAAAAGGCTTGTTTAGAAACTTAAAGCAGTTTGGCAAGCGTTGAAATTTACCTCAAAGCGTAGGCAAATGCCATTACTGCATCGCTAACGAACTGCAATTGATCCTCAAAGTCGGTATTGCTGCGCGAAAGTCGCTCTTTGGTTGTACAAGTGCGATTATAATTATTATATGGTGTGCTAGTGCTGCCTGGGTAGCGACATTGAAAGTGGTCCTCCCAAAATTCTGTAATAAAATTTATGAAAGAAATGTCTTTTGACATTTCATTTTATTACTTACCCACAAACCACGGATTGCGCTGATTGTTCTCCACTGTTAAATTGAGAAAATACTCCTCAAAGCCTTTAACCGGATTAGCTTGCGGCTGCACAGATAGCGTGCCCTCGACCTATCAGCAAAATACAATAAAGAAAAAAAGTGAACAATGAAAGGCGTTTACTTAATTTTATATATTTTTGCAGTTAAATTGCAGAAGACCACAAAAGCGTTGTAGTGAATTAATTAAGCAATTATTTTTATTAATAAGCATGGCAAAGCGTGCATGCAACGCCCAATTAATGATAACTATCAACAATAGGAAACGAAAAAGTAAAGAAATGAATAAAAATGGCGCATACTTCCGGTTCGGGCAAATAAACACTTATGCGCTTAAGAAGACATATAAAGGGTGTTTTTTTTTTAAAGTGAAAAAAGTAATTTTTAGTATATCTAGAAAGCGAGTTAACATTTTTGGACAATAAATTAACACAAGTTGAGTTGAAATAATGCTGTATTTGTTTGTTTATGGATTAAAATATATCAAAAATATTTAAAAGAGCCTGCTGTAGCTTCTTAAGATATCCGTAATAAACTTGGCTACTTTCTATAAAAAATATGAACTCAAAATATATAATCTAAAACAGTCATCCTTTCTATTATGCAGCTCAATTTTACATGAAATTAATTTCAATTAAGCTATAATTCATCATTTTGTGTTGAGTTGTGTTGTATGGGTTAGGCTGCCATGAACGCCTTCGCCTTCGTCTCATGCTAAATACGAAAAATTTTATCATTTATAAATTTGTTCTATGCAGTGTCATGTCTATCTTTTAAGCGTAGTTTTATATCACTTCCGTGCGCACTCGCTTGGGATTCATTAATCAAATTTGTCGCTATTTAAGCTCATAATTTCCGTTCTATCATTAATTTAAAATGGCGTGAAGTGCCGCTTTCATGCTGTTTATCATTAAGGCGTATTGTCTCGTGCTGTACACGATAATAATTTAATTTTAAAACGAGAATTCTATTCAGTTTTGTGGAGATCAGTCAATCAAATTTGTTAAACAAAAGCGTTGAGCTTAATGAAACAGTTTATGCAGTAAAAAAACTTGTCAAATGTGGGCTTTGCTGTATACTCTGAAAGGCAAAAAATTGTAGCAGTGTACATTGGATTTGTTGAAATAACTGACAAAAAAAATAAGTCTCCAATGAAAACTAGCAGGAAGCCTCGGAAGGAACCCAATGATGACGACTACCGCAAACGATGTAAGGATCACGATTTACGGATATGCACCTGTCCGCACCCTCAATTGGGATGGTGCAAGTATCCAGCTGGTTGATGTCCTCGAAAAATGCAAGGCTGACATCACCGCAATCCAAGAAATCCAATGGATAGGACAGAGTTGCTCTAAAAAAGCATCCTGTGACATCTTCTATAGCTGCCATGCGAGTAAGCACGAATTTGGATGTGGTTTCGTGTTGAGTAGGAAACTACTTGGATTCGTCTATAGGTTCACGAGCGTCTAGCCGCGTTACGTATCAAGACTAAACATTTTTATATTAGCCTGATTTGTGCGACGGAAGAGAAAGACGACGATGCTAAAGATGAGTTCTATGAGCGCTTGGAACTTCTGTACAAGCGCTGTCCCAAACACGATGTCAAAAGTTAGGCAATTTCAACGCCAAGATTGGGAAGGAAGGCATCTTTGGCCGAACCGTCGGAAAATTTAGCCTTCACGACACTACCTCCAATAATGGAGCGAGGCTAATCGATTTCGCAGCAGGTAGGAGCATGCTAGTTAGTAGTACCAGATTTCAACATCTTAACATCCACAAGGCAAAATATCTGAGTTCAGATCGAATAACACGCAACCAAATTGATCATGTTTTAATTGACGGAAGGCACGCAACGAGCGTGTTGGACGTGAAAACGTTACGTGGTCCCAAGATTGACTCGGACCAATATCTTGCCATACAACCCTCCTCACTGCTCCGAGAAACTTCACCATCTTCTCAAGATATTTGTGAGCTGTGGAAATATATCACCCGCTCCATGTATAGGGCTGCTAAGGATGTCATTGGTTAATCAACTCCTGTGAAGAATTCTTGGTACGACGAGGAGTGTCGCAATGCTACTGCACAGAAGAATGCTTCCTATCAGCGAACTCTGCAGTCGGGAGCAACGCGAGCTGTTAGAGAGCGATATCGAGAGAAGCGGACAGAGGAGAGACGTCTTTTTAGACGTAACAAAAAGGAGCCAGATAGGCGGGACTTCGAGAATGTTGAGATGTTACATGACAGAAATGGCAGAAAATTTAAACAAAAGGTCAAGCGTCTGACTGAAGGTTTTAAGCCCGGAGTAACTTTCTTTAAGGATGAAAATAAAAACCTGGTAACGAATGAACAGGAATCACTGAGATTATGGAGGAGTCATTTTTTAAACCTACTCGGAGGCAATGATGCGCAAAATTTCGTTGATAGAGAAATGACACCGGAACCACCAGTTAATGATGGCATTACTTGTATATTAGAGCCACCGGACTATATCGAGATCGATTCAGTCATTAAGAAGCTGAAAAAATAACAAAGCAGCAGGCTCTGATGGGCTGCCAGCTGAGTTATTTAAGACCGGCGGCGAAGAGTCGGTTAGGAGTATGCAACAACTTTTATGGAAAATATAGTCCGATGAATGCATACCCAATGACTGGAATCTCAGTGTTCTCTGTCCTACCTTTAAGAAAGGAGACCCGCTGTTTGCGCCAACTACCGCGGAATAAATCTTCTTTCCATCGGATAAAGGATTCTGTCACGCGTATTGTGTTATAGGCTGAAGAAATATACGGATTCACTGATAGGACTATATCAGTGTGGCTTCAGACCAAAGAGGTCGACCAGTGATCAAATATTCACATTACACCAAGTCTTGGAAAACAGCCGTGAGTTTAAGAAAGTTTAAGCCGCTATCGACACGCCGATACGATCGAAGTTTTTCGACGCCCTGTTTGCAATAGGTATTCCGGCAAAGATTGTCCGTCTTTGCATGACGACGCTGTCTCACGCACAAAGCGTTTTCAAGATGGAGAAAAACCTCTCAGACCCTTTTGATGCCAAGTGAGATTTATTCAATCTTCTGATGGAATACGGGTTCGATTATCCAAAAGGAAGTGATGCTACTCGCTTACGCCGATGACATCGATATCAACAGCACGCAGGAACGGCAAGGCGTTCTCAGAGATTGAAAAATAGTCTCGGCTCATGGGTCTAGCGGTGAATTAGGACAAGACGTAGTACTTGGCGTCTTCTCGTACTCCGTCATCGCGTCTTGGATGGTCAGTGACGATGGAGAATTTCAACTTCAGTGTTGTAGAAAGCATCATCTATCTTGGATCCGAGATAACTAGCAACAACAACAATGTCAGCCTGGAGATTAGGCGAAGAATCACGCTTGCAAACAGATGCTTTTTTGTGCTGAGCAAGCGAATGAGAAGTAAAGCCCTCTCTCGAAAGATAAAATAAAAATCTTTAAGACGCTAATACACCCGGTTCTATTGTATGGCGCAGAGGCATGGACTGTGATTGAGGCGGATGAGACTGCGTTAAAAGTCTTCGAGAGGAAGATTCTTCGCAGTATTTTCGGTACTATTAGAGTCGGCGACGTATGAATCGTGAGCTGTTCGATGAGGTTGACATAGTCCTGCGCATGAAATTCCAGCGGCTGCACTGGGATGGGCACATCATTTGAATGAATGAAACACCATCAGCACGCATGGCTTACATGGCTTAATTGAAGGACGCCGAAATAGAGGACGACCGGGCACGGTATAGAGAGATCTCTCATCACTTGGCGTTTAAAACGAATAGGCGCCAGCGTGCACTAGACTATGGAAACTGGCGCGCCTTCTTAGATGCGGCTATGACCGGTAGACGGTCGTTTAAGAAAGTAAGTAAGCATAGTTTCAGAAAACGATATGTCACGATCTCATCAATTCTCTAATTGATGTATTCGACACCACAATGTACTTGAACAAGGCATTAGTAACTGTTAGTAAAGCAATGCTGTTCAAGGGAGTTCTGTCCTTTATGTTCTTCACAAATATTTGGCTAAGTTGTTTATTTCATATTTTATTTTTTTTTTTACTTTTGCTTATTTTATTTTAGCTTACGGTTCACTTACCTCTGGTTCATTGCCATCGGAGACAAGATTCCTAGCGCTCCAGCCATCCGAACCAATCCAGGAAAACGCACCCGTTGCATTGTTACGTCTTACAGCGCGCATTACTTCGCGTACTTCCTGATCGGAACCGAAAATAATGGCACCTGATGGTCGCACAAAATGGCGTCGTAATTGTAACGGAAACGGATGTGCGCGAGACATTTTGTTGATTACGTGAAAAGAGACAGACACAGAGAGAAAAAAAATTGATAAATTGAAACTGCTTAAATAAAATAAATTGCGAATATTATTTTTAATTGCTTAAGTTATTAAATAAGCAATTTTTCATGCGTTGACACTTAAATTTTACAAAATTTATGCAATCTGCATTTTAATTGCTTTTTAATTGCATTTGTTTTGCAGTTTTCATATTTTTTTTTTTTTACTTTGAGTGGGCTGCGTGACTTTTGACGTTACATAATGACTGAAGGCATGCTGGACCGAGTGGCAGTTTAAGTGGTTGCATAATAAATTACTACAAAGACATATTTTATTTAAGGACATTTGCAGTTTCGAGTGACAATACAAAATGCAACAGAGTGGCACGAATAATTCCCATTTGAGGCACAAATAAGTAGTCGAAAAAAATTTCGTATTAAAGATAATCAAGTTATGCAACAGAAGCATTGCCTAACGTGCCACAGTTATTTGCTAAAGAATTTCTGGCATATATATTTATTCTTGTATATATATACGCTTTATTGAAATGGTGAAACGATATTTTATAAAATAGCGAATACCCTACTATATTTGTTAAACATTAATGTCATACGTTCTCTACTTTAGTCTATAAATAAGCATTAAAGTTTATAGCTCATAAATCATGTAAATAGCCACTAAAGTTGCATTCAAAATAAGTTTTCCATGTAACAGCATCAAATTAATATGAATTATGCGCAACGTGTGTGCTTTTTAGCATTCAATTAAATTGGTTTTTCGTACGCAATAAATTTTTCGTTCAAATGTACATTAATCACTTTAATGCAATGCTAAAGATTATTACTTCAATATAATTTAAATTATTGGATTCGCAGAACCTCGATTAAAAGTTATAAATAATCAAAAGCCATTTTTGTATTAAACACCTTTCGCACTCGCAGACTATTAATATGCGAAATTTTTTATTAACATAAATATGCAATAAATAAAATCGATTTGGCTATTAACCTGACGCCATTAACTTTCGACATCGAATCCTTTTCTTGGTAAGGTTTTATTTTTATTTTTATTTTATTTTCAGAAAGCAAAAGAAATATGTAGCTGCATAGCCTTTTGATAAAAAATGAACACTCGAGTCGAGTTTGTATTTTATTTTTATTTTTTTTATGATGTGCTTTGCGGCGCTATAAAGTCTTCTAATGTGCTCTCCATTGCTTTGATTTTTATTTATTTTTTTTAACCCTTCGACAGTATTATTTATTTGTTGCTTTGAATTGTGACTCTTATTTTATTTTAGCTGCAATCTGCATTAATCGATTAATCAAATTGACAAAGTATTCGATACGATTTGCTGCGCCATTTTGCATGTCATGCAGAGCAAATACTTTTACACACACAAACAGGATTTTGATTTTGATTTTATACATGAACTAAGATGTGTCTCAATTCGAAGGATTTGGCGCTAAATTATGCAAATCACTTTAGACTTTTTCTATTGTAAGCCGAAGTATTCCATTAGATTCCTTTTTTTTTTTTTTATTATTTTTTCACTTGTTCTCAGTTCATGACTTTTGTTTGCTGGGTTTGTCATTTTGGTTTCGCACACGTTGTGTGCTTGTTTGATTTTTGTGTTGATTTGACAGGCTTAACAATGTAGAGACATGCAGCATTTGGCATGGCTAATAGTTTTAGACAACGACTAACTCTAGCTCTATATCCCATATGTCTTTCTCAAGCATGAATTTTTTACGAGCTTGTCCAGCAAATGCACTCACCGAAATGTTTCAGCTATTGACTACAAAATATTTGTAAAGTTTTAGTTGTGCAAATGTTTGACATTGTGGCATTGATTGAATGGCATGCAGCCAGCTACGTAGTCCTGCAGTAAGGATTTACTTGAACAAAAAAAAAGCTTAACAAGTTTTAGATTGCCACTAGTTCACTCTAGATTATGTAAATGTTCTGAACTGTTGCCGCTTAAAAAGTTTGTCACTATGCATAGTTCCAACTGCAAATGTGTGACAACTTAAATCAAATAGTTTTTTATGCAGCTACACGATTAAAATATACAATTTTTATCGAGTGTGTGCATATTTGAGATACACTGTACCCACATTGCACTTTAAATATGTATGGCACATATATATTAAAAACTGTATCTGTGTGTGATATTTCATTCAGATTGTAATTTATTTCAACAAAGATCTTACAATTAAAAGAAGGACGGCATCTTCATTAGCATAAGATAGTCTTAATATTCGAACTTGCAGGTTCTATCTATTAAAATCTTCAAATCCTGTTGCAACTTTCTATAGAACTGAAAATCATCTCAATGCATATTGATTTAGCTGCAGTATGTGCTGATCCTTGCATTGTTCTATCTATGCCATTTGCAATGAAGCCTAATGAGCTTACGGTTGATATTTATTTCTTGCCTTACAACAATAAGCAATGAAGCTGATATCAAGGATTATATTAATTCGCAGCTGGATTCTAGCCCAAATGTTTCTCGGTCAAATTTTCCTTTAAGGCGTCGTGATCTTTTTTTGCTAACGAATGACCACATATGTGCGGTGGAACCATGATAAATCGCTAAATCTACCCAATTCTAACGGGTACAAGATGATGATGAACGAAAAACAATTGGTGAAACCACGCTTGGACACTAGTCCGAGTATGTTATTCAAGGATCAGTGCCTGATAGCTCCTTGCGATCGTATAGATTCTGTGAGTGACGCTTGCTTAGATTAATTTCAGCGCCTAATATTTCTCCGCGATCGAAGTTAGCGTCAGTTAGCGATCTCAGTTAAAATGACTTGCTTTGAAAGAATGCGTGCCCGGTCATCCTCTATTTCGGTGTTCTCCAATCAAGTTTGGGCTCCTCTCGTAAACCATGCGTGCTGGAGCTCTTTCATTCATTCGAAGGAGGTGACCAGCCCAATGCAGCCGCTGGAATTTTGGAGAATTTTAATCGCCTCTGCGCCCTGCAAAAGGACCGAGAGTATCAGCATGTTATAGATCTTGTTTTTTGTATTTCAAGAAAGGGCTTTACTTCTCATTCGCTTGCTCAGCACAAAAAAGCATCTGTTTGCAAGCGTGATTCTTCGCCTGATCTCCAGGCTGACGTTGTTGTTGCTGGTTATCTCGGATCCAAGATAGATGATGCTTTCTACAACACTGAAGTTGAAATTCTCCATCGTCACTGACCGTCCTAGACGCGATGATGGAGTGCGAGAATACTCCAAGTACTTCGTCTTCTCCTCATTCATTGCTAGACCCATGACTCTTTTTTTTCAATCTCTGAGAACGCGTTCCGATGATATCGATGTCATCGGCGTAAGCGAGCAGCATCAATTCCTTTTGGAAGATCGTGCCCGACATACTCTGTATGTACGGGCACTGGCATAGGATGTATTCCATCAGAAGTTTGAAAAAATCGCAAGACAGAGCAACGCCCTGACTGAAACCGCTCTTGGTATCAAAGGGGTCGGAGAGGTTTTTCGCCACCCTGACAACGCTTTGTGCGTGAGATAGCGTCGTCATGCAAAGACGGACAATCTTTGCCGGTATATATAGTGCAGACAGGGCGTCGATAAACTTCGATCGTATCGCCGAGTCAATAGCGGCTTTATCTTTCTTAAACTCACGGGTCTTTTCCAAGATTTGGCGTAATGTGAATATTTGGTCACTGGTCGACCTTTCTGATCTAAAGCCACACTGATATAGTTCTATCAGTGAATCCGTGTATGGCTTCAGCCTATTTAACAATAAGCGCGACAGAATCTTATATCCGATGAAAAGAATCGACCTCGTTATAGTCCGGTGGCTCTACAATAGTGCCTTCATTAACTGACTCCTCCATAATCTCACAATATTCTCAGGTTTTGTATAACCAATGACATCCTTGGCAGCCCTATCCATGGAGCAGGTGATATGTTTCCACTGCTCACATATATCTTAAGAAGACGGAGCGGTTTCCCGGATAAGTCTGAAGTGTTTGAAAAGTTCAACGGAATCTTTTAAAAGCAAGGAGCAGCAAATTATACTATTTTTATGAATTTTGGTATAGAAATAGATGGAACGTTGGAAATCAACATTGGCAACTTTTTGTGAAAATTGTAGGGGTCTATGGTCCGCACCCATATAAGCGTTAAAGAAAATTTCTTATATTTGCATCTATTTGAGGAACAAAGTTGAAATTTGGTATACATGTTAATGGGATCGGGACAAGTAATCCGATTATTTATGTTTGGCTTTTTAAAAAACTTTCCAAAAAGTTTCATTAAAAAAAGTTGATATTGTATAAATTGTACATATAAATGGATCATTTATGAGAACTCGAGCTATAATTTTCTTTTATTTTTCTTTCAACACGTTTAACATGTTTCCACTTTTTAAAGTCATCGTTGACAAACTCTAAACCAATAAATTTTCTTCTAAAGTCAGTTTATTAGATTATAAGATGTAAACAATTATTAATGCCTAATTTGTGCAATTAGCGATATTGAAAGAAAGATTCAAACAAACTTTCCAACGAAAATGCTCAAAAAAAAAGCACTTGAAAATAAAATCAATTACAAGAAAACCAAATTTTAAATCAAATATAAACAATATCAAGTGTAAATCGTAAGATAACAATACCAGAAAGGACGAAAACAACAACAAAATTAAGAGCATCATCAATGCAACAGAAAGAAAATCAAGAACAACAAGGAATCTTAATTAAATAACAAGTCAACAATCAATAAAAACAACCAAATGAAACATAAGCAGAAGAAGGAGATGGTAGAAGTTCCACTGCAAGACAAGCAGTAGACAGACAAAACAAAATGAAAGCAAAACCCATTAAATAAAACAGCAAATAGGTGGTAGGAAGCAGAAAAGGATGATGATGAAGTATCAGTATAAACACTTGAATGACTGACTGAAACTGCGCCAATGAATGCCAACGAATGCCTTCGAGCAAACGCGCGCAAACCTATCAAAATTCAAACAATGCCTGAGAAAGTAAGAAAGATAAAAAAAAAAAAATGTTTAATAAAAACAAGAATTCTCTGTCTTAATTTCATAGGCACGGGACGGAGCAGTAAAGTGTGGACGAGCAAGCATACTCAAATGCAGCAAATTGTATTGGTTTTCATTCATTCAACTGCTGCTGCTAATGATAGCCTGACAAAGAGTGCCATTGATTTAGCCTGTCAAAGACAAAACTTGTTCGAAGTTCTGCGTCGAGTTTCGTTGAAGCAGTTAAAGTGAATGGCAAGAAGTGTTGCCAGTGCTAGTCTATAATTCTTATAGTTAACACCGTTGTCAAATAAAACTACTGCAGAGCTTTACTTATTGTAATGTGCTACAGTAATAAATACCAATGTCAGTAACAGCGCTGACTGAAACTAGGTGAAAGTTGTACAATAAGTCGACTATAAAAAGTTTTGTTGAAATTTTATTATCTTAAAAGCAACTGTCAAATGTTTTAAAGCTACTTAAGACTTATTGTACAGCTCTCGTTTTTTTTGTATACGCGCAGCCAATATCATAGCCCAGCAGCCATTGTCAAGTTGCCAAGTTGCGGCCATCTTGGCATGGCTTTTGTTTTGCACGTAATTCACAAAAGCAATTGTGTTGCCTACTTTAAGGCAACAAAGCGTCGATTTCGATCGATATTCGCTGACCGACGACATAAGTTAATCGTGAAAAATCTTTGTGCAAGTTTTACTTGAGGATTTTCTTTTGGATTTTCGTTGTCATTTTTGTTGTACACTTTATATATTGTACGAATGGTATTTGTTTTTTTTCAAATAGTTTGTCAGATACAACATATATTATAAAGAATTGTGCTGATATATATATATATATATATATATATATATATATATATATATAATGTAATATAATGTTCGATAAATTTTGATTGTGTTAGTAGCTATGTGGACTCAATGGATCATAATCATTCAAAAGATTATGCTTGTGGCTTATATGATTGAATCACTGTTAAATATGTTTGAAATACTGAAACACTGTGCCTTGTTACCATGTTTGTCGATTTTAAATTTCAAGCTAACAGCGCCATATCTAAAGGCGACTCAAAATAGTTAAGATGACTCAATTCTATAAGTTCGTCTGTTTTATCATGTCAGCACGTATACAAACCTAAGTAAAACCGCTTAACAGAACCAATAATAAATGTTAAGTCACTGTTATTTAAAGGAAAAGGCACATTGTTAACAGCAAAAGAAGTACAAGAATGTTAAACGACTGTTAACAGCGAAATAATGTGAACACAAAATCAATTACTGTTATTTAAGGGAAAGGGGGCAATGCGTAGACATTTGCATACGGCAAAGACAATCAAAACATTATGATATGAGACCTACATGAAGGATCGGCGTATGGTGATCTTCAATTGGCCCAACAAAGTTCATGAAAATCAGACTTGAATTTAATGACTTAATTTTGAGTTCAGAAGAACAAAGTCAACTTCGGCTACGAACGATGGCATCCAATGGGAACCTAACGAAGTTAAAATATTTTGCACCGCAGACAACATCGTTATTGTACGAGCAGTGAAGACTATCTATGAAGTATTTAGTTAAGTTTGTGCCACATTGGTTGGTACAGAAGGCCCCAGGAGAGGATATCACACTCAAGGCTTTGCCGGCTAAAGCGGTGCTCTTTCTAGTCCTAATCTTTAATGCGGTTTTGAGACTAGGACACATTGCATAAAAGTGGAAGAAGGCAAGGATCTGTATGATTCACAAGGCTAGAAACAGCCCTTCGTCCTTGGAATCATATAGACCAATCAGTCTGTTTACCACCGTAGCAAAGCTCTTCGAGAAGTGCGTCCTAACAAGAATACTTGGCATTGAGAAGCTAAAGAAAGAGATGCCACGCTTTCAGTTTGAATTCCGTAAGTCTCATGGAACTCCCGAATAGCTGACGGGTTGCCAAATAGTACGACTTGGCCTCTTATCTTGATATAAGAAAGTCCTTTGATAGAATATGACATGATCGCTTCTTATTTAAACTCAAGGGGTATAGGATGGGAAATAGTCTTCAGTCAGAGAAATCAAGGCTGATGTGCCACGAGGAAGCGTACTGGGCCAACGCTTTACTCACTGCTCACCAGCGATATGCCCATTGGCTCATCATGCAGTGATAACTTCCCGGGAGTTTACCTCCAGGAACAGCTTCTGGACCACTAGCCTGGGCACGAATATCTAGCGGTCTATCTGGTTAGGCGGCTCACAATCAAGACGCATATCAGCAGAGTAGTAAAATCTCGCAGCGGAAGGATTCGCAAGCAAAGTAGAATGTGTACAAGGCACCTGCCTGGCGTAACGGAATTCAAATTAATTGTATTGCTGCCAATTCGAATCTTGTAAAGATATGAGTCCTTCAAGCAAAGGTCCTCCGGAAATTTTCAAATGCCCTTTGGTAAATGCGAACGGGAAATCTTGAGAGAGACTTAAAGGTTCCTAAGGTTGGCGATGTCCCTAACAAGCAGGCTGCGGCGTACATAGAGCGTATACAAAATCATCCAAATTAAACTAGCCAGCCGTCTTCTTAAGAGGTATGGGAAGAGGGGAGTCATTACGACGAGATGACTCTGGAAAATCAAACCAAAAATCCTTGGTTTGATTAAAAGTAAAATTGATTTTGGTGCATTTAAGATGATGTCCTAAAGCATCCTATTGGAACGACCCAACCAGCACTGGTTTTTAACAAATCGTTTTAAAATTCAGTGACGAGATTCGAGACTGGAACCGATTGCGGCTACACACGAAATATATTTTCTGTTGGAAAAGTTATTATTTGAAACTTTATTTTATATAAATCGGTTAAACAGTTCAGCCGTAAAAGTTGCATATTACAATTCTAAGTGCATAGAAAAGCGAATGAAAATATTTTTAAACATATTTAAAGCGTCTTAAAGTTTCGACTCAACTTTTGTCTTTAATTTTTCTTCCACCTTTTGTGCTTGTTCAAGTTTTTTTTTTTTTTCATGATGCTCCTCAAATGATAGTTTGTGGCAAGGCAAAATTTCCACGAAACCAAGCAACATCGGCTAACCGCAGCTGTTTGTGTTTCAAAGCACACTTTGTGTATATCGTACATTGTTACCATAGCAAGGACATTCAAACATTAAATACATATTTTGTATCCTGATGCATTAAAGCTTAGTTTGGCATGCTTCTCTTTAAATAAATTCAACTTTCATTATTAAGAAAAATAAGCGGGAAACTTCGCTTTGAACTTTGCCATTTCGTGCTGTGCGCCATTCAATTCAATTTAGTTTTGCAGCCGCCTGCTGCTGCTTTTGTCGTTCAAAATGTCGCCCTCAATGTCAGGATTCGAGTTGATGTTGCCTGCTGCATGCGCAATCAAATCGAGATTTTTCTTCATCAAAGCAAGCGTGCAGACATGATTTTTCGGCACCATAATATTTTTTGTTCTTTATTTTGAAAAACTTGGACGAATGAAAGCTGCTTTTAGCACGTGACAGTCGGCTGTCGCAATTGAAAAACAATTGTTGCTCCAATTTAACATGGATTTGTTGCTTCATCATCGTCATCGTTGCTTCATCATCGTCATGGGTGAAACGCAAGGAAATGGTTCGAATTAAATGGTTCGAATTAATTTAAAAAAGAGTTTGAAGTCAACTAAGCACGTCATTTGCAAGCAAATATAAACAGTCGTGACTCGAAGGAGATTGCATATTAAAATATTATTAATGACTTCCTAGTTTAAAAGTTAAAGTTTAACTCATTCAAATCATTCACTCATTCAAATTGTTTGTCAGATACACATTAAGAAATATAATTGTTTCTGATTGGATTTTAATTTCCATGCTTATAAGTTATGCCATCTTTGCTTTAATAGTTCACAAACATCATCAATTGTTCCCTTTGTCATGAACTTCAGAATCTCTTTGTACCAACTGGCATTGGTCGTCTCCATTATTCCAACGGAGTCAATTCCGCCCTGCACAAACAGCTAATAACCAGACACACTAAGCTGTCTGCTTTTAAGTTTCATCTGAAAAAATCCATTAATTTGAAGACGTAGCTAAATTCAGGAGAAGACATCAAGTTGGCGGTGTATGTTCTAACTAGAAATACTACTCATATAGCCCCTTCTGGGTCAGTCACTTATGGCATTGTCCTTAATACTGAAGCCAGGAAGCTTTTTGCAATGAAAAGGCGCCTCAGAAGGCAGCGATTGCTTTGAGCAACGCCAACTATTCGCTCTGGAAATATACTAAGTCGCTTAAGGAACCCTGATGGACAACTTGTTAAAAAAGAAAAGAAACATATGGATGATAGATTCACCACACATGACGTGTCCACCTTGGCACAGGTGAAAGAGACACTCGAAAGCTTGTAAACATCGTTGCAGATGTTCCTCCCACAACCTATCCAGGCTCAAGAAATAGCCAACATAAGCAAAGAATTGACGAAAAGCAAGGCAGTAGGTATGAAACGGGGTGTGCTACGCTACTTTGAAGATCCTGGCAATATGTACCATCCATCCCGACCCAGTGGAAGATAGCAGAAATCCATATGATTCACAAGTCAGCTAAACCGGATGCTGAAAGTATGGGAGACTGATTGCTGGTCGACTGAATGAATTCATGGAACACAACTGTATGCTGCGAGGTTACCAGTTTGGGTTTAGGGCATGCCTTGACCCAGTTCAAGTTCACAGAGTTGCAAAGCATATATTGCAAACTTTTGATGAACTTGAATATTGTACTGAAGTGTTTATCGACATGCAGCAGAGTCCTGTATGGCGAACTCTTCTACTTATGACCAAGCAGGGAAAAACAAAAAGGTAGGAAATTAATAAGAAAAAATGTTACTAACGAAAAGTATTTTGCTCCTCCCACTTCTCACACCACGAAAAAGTGTCTTCTTAAACATTTTTTTATGTATGCAAAGATAAGGGAGGACGGAAGTATCATAGGTCGTTCAAATTCAATTGCTTATAAAATCGTCATTTATTATCCGTTTTATTTTTTGAAGTTTTTGTGCCAAGGAAATTTTTAGCCTTGAGGGGGATTTTATGGAGAAGGAGGGGGGGGGGGGGGGGTTAGGGTGAATTTTTAAAATAAATTCGTAAAATTCCGGCGAAGTCCTAGTCGAATGCAAAAAGAACGTAGTCTCTATCTATTACCGTTTCCGAGATCCTTTCGTTCATACGGACGGACAGACAGACATGGCTATATCGACTTCTCTATGACTCCTGACCATATTGATGTTAACTTTGGGGGGGCCTTCGACCATTATTTCTACCTCTTCTTCTTTCGGTACAGTGCCTAAGATCCCCTGCCAACGTCTTACTTCTGTCTACTTCGGTCCTACCTGAAAGTGCGAGAGCTTCATCTTAGTTACCGGTAGATTCCGGTGAGAGCTGGAGTTTCGCAGGGTAGCATACTAATGCCGTTGATTTATTCGCTCTATACCGATGATCTCCCTATTCCTGACGACGACTGCATGGAGGCTCCATCTAAGGCACTCATTGCGACTTAAGCTGATTGTGTTGCCATTTTATACAGTTCAAAGTGTCGCATTGAGGTAGTAGTTAGCCTTCAAGGTTACCTATATGCATTGCCAGCTCGGTGCATACATTCTAAATTGAAAATCAATAGAAGGAGCACACTTTCTCATTTGTCCAAAAGACAAGTAAATGCCTAGTGCATTGCTCAAATCTGTCTCTATGGCGTGCAGTTTTAGGCTATCACTTCAAAGACATATTACAACCGTATTCAGGAATTTTTTGAGGTATTACAAAGACTTATCCTAACACATAATAGTATCTCTTTGAGTGTGATCCGTAGCTACTATGCTTACAGAGATAGCTCTGACGCATCTTTCTCGGGAAGGATTATGTAAATTGGCCTTCTTCATAGTTCTCTTAAATGACTTGGAGGCCAGATACTCTAAGTTTGTGGTTTCTGGCATTTGTTTGTCATTTTTGAATTACTTTAAGATGAGAATCACCTCACCTTGGTAGATACTATCATCATTAGGAAGTCCAAAAGAATCTACGATATTCAGTACAGTTTAGAACCATTGTTCATGAAGTTCTTCTGAGTATTTGGTCATGATTGAGATTAGGTATTGTTGTTTGGACGCTATAGTTCGCACTGTATAGGAGTGATTTTTGTGATGCTACATCGGCAAGAAGAATTTTGCTTCCATTAGCTCTATGGAGAGTAATTGGAATAAGCCATTTAGTGCATCCATCAGACCCTTGGCATTTGTTTGAGCATGCTTGCCGCTGTTCGTCAATCAAGATCGTACTTTCTACGGCTTTGTATAGCCAGTAAATGATAATCTCCTTTCAATAGATCTTTTACAGGTAAATAGAGATTCAAGAGGTCAGCACGCTGATATTGAACACTCATATCCATACACACTTAACACTGCGCAAGTAGACAAAAAAAAACTTGCAGGTGCGCTACAATTGCCTTTTTTTGAAGCAATAAGGTTATTTGTGGTCATTGGTTAAAATTCCGACACAAAAACAAATAAAAAGCAATAAAATATATCATCGCCGTGTTGACTAAAATAAACAGACAAATATATTATGTTCTTCTGGCAATAAATCTGTGTTTTCATTTTCAATGCCAAAATAGGACAAAAAAAAAAAAAAGAAATCAGAAAAACTTTTTCCATTAAATGCGCTACGCTGCTTGCAAAAATGATGATACTAGATGCCAACAAGTGTTGTTCAACAACGAATGTATATAACACTGCAGTATGCTCGACTTTCAGATACACTGTTCTGCCATTGAAAGCTTAATTTGCACGGGAAATTTATGGAACATATTATTAGAATTGATGAATTGTAAAATACACCAAATTTTTAGCTAAAATTAACAGAAATACAAATTTTTTTCAATCAAAAAGGACAAGTTTTTATGTGTACTACGCTCAAGAGAGGAGAAGGTTGGCATATTCATTAAAAACTAGTTCTCAGAAGAGAGAATAGGAAAGAAAAAACTACAAGGCACTATTTTTAAATAACTTCAGTCAGTCGAATATCGACACGATCAAGAATATATATGCTTTATTTGTGCTGCTTACTGTTGCAAACATCTGTACAAGCTGAACATATCCTTTTTTAAATCATGCGTCACAAACTTTCAGACAAACTTAAAATACATTTTCGCACTATTTCTGAATGGTAAAAAAAAAAAAAAAATAAAAAGTCTACGAATGAGTTTTCGCACTTTTTTGGCTGCGCTGTAAACGATAAATCACAGTTGGAAGTTTTGGCAACTTGTGGCAACAACTTCTGCTGTCATCATCATACTTGTTAGTGCCGTTGCCGACTGCCCGTTGGCTGGCATAAAATACTAAGTTCATATTACGCTTAGAGTAGCAGCAACAGCACAAGGACCTTCTATTTAAATCGTATGTTGCTGTTGTATAAAAGTGTTAGAGATTATATTCAAATGCAACTGCAACAGCCACTTTGCATGTGAAGGCAACTGCTTACAAATTTTACTTTGAATTCTATTCATATTTACTTACCTCGCGCACGTGGTTTCGTCAGCAGCTTCAGCACAATATTATCGTATGCAATTTCCTCTGCAACGCCTGAATCCTTGACAAGTTTCTCCTTAATGGCAATACAAATGTTATGTCGTGCTAACAGTTCCTCAAGTTCTTCAAAAGCCTGCAAGCAAAAGGTAAAACCGTATTTTGTGATTTTATTTCACAGAAATTGAATACGAAAGCCATTTGTGATTGTTGCTCAATAACAAATGGCATACAAAACAACTTCGTAGCAAGTGCAAATGACACTGAAAAAAAAAAATTCTCTAAAAAATAGCAATTTGTGAGTGCAAAGTGAGTAAAATAAATTGCATTTTCTTGCATGCAAATAATATACACGAGTCCTTTTGCAATAAAACTTCATGCGAATGCAAATGTCGCGCCTTGCAGGTTGCTGCTTAATGTTGAATGTGCACGCAGACATGTTGCAGGGATTCATTTAAGCTGCTCTTTTTCCACTGTCAACAGTTAATTTTTTTCTTTCATTTTAATTTAAGAAAGTGTCAACTTGATGCAACATTTATTGAAAAGGAAATACATTTTTGTTGTTGTTGTTGTGTGGCGAAAACCTCTTCATTTTAAAATGTGAAAAAAAAAACGTTGCTTTTTGTTTCTTATGCTCTCTGTTGCTGGCTTTGTAATGTTTTAACTGCTTTTCCTTGCATTTAATTTCATTGTGGCATCTTAAAAATCATTTAACTTAAAAAAAAAAAACTCAGAATAATAAGGCAACTAGTGGATCGATCTTGGCATATAAGGATTTTTTTCTGTACTTTGCTTATCAACTGAAATACATGCAACATGGAAGCCCAACTACTTCTATCAACTTTGGCATCTGCCGCACGGGAAGGTTGAACATGCAGCTCTCAGCTTGAAACACCTGCCACTAATGATCACGCTTGGCGCTGCTGTCATTAGTTAACCCAAGCAATGAGGCTAAACAACCGGAATACGGACATGAACCATTTTAAAATGTGAGCTCAAATCTGGTCAGGATATTGGCGTTGCATTGCATGTTTTATCCGAGAAGATGTATGTAGTCTCGGCCGCAAGCCAGAGATTGAGCACACGCTCTGTCAAGCGAAAGGCGTCACTATTTATTATGTCTCGTGAGCTGTGCAACCTTCTATAAGAAAGCTACACCCAGAAGACAGGGTATGCTGGCTCAAACCGATGTACGACAATATGCTGGAGAATATGAATGCAAACTTCTGCCTATGGAAGGCCATTAGAAATAGTAGACGACAACTCATTAGACGTGCTCCCATGAAAAATGCTCTCGGACTTTGGTACCACTCTGAGCAAGAGCAAGCCGATGCCTGTACAGCACACCTCGAAAATCGAACCACTAAAGACCAGGGACACGACAACATCTGTAACCACACGTTGAAGGTTCTGTCGAAGAGTGTTGTTCCACTATGGTGTCTACTTTAAATACCATCGTGAGGTTACAGTATTTCCCGATGGTTGTGGAAGTTAGCAGTGATTGCAATGATTCCCAAGTCGGGCCAACCGGAAATGGACTCTGGATCCTACCGGTCGATTAGTCTCCTGTTTTCAATTTCGAATATTTTGTTAAAGACTGGTCATCATTGCTTGCGATCATTGCGGAGTTATAGAGCCTGATCCCGGATCATCAGTTTGACTTCCGCTCTTTATAGATATGAAGCAGGCATTCGATTGAATTTGGTACGCAGATCTTCTGTGAAAGCTCAAGGAGAAACTACCTTTGCCTTAATTTGGTCTGATTCTTGTAGGGCCGTTCCTTCAGCGTAAAAGACACGGCAAGTCAGTCCACCCCTCAACCAGCAATCGCATGAGTGCCACAAGAAATCGTCATTGGGCCTTTTCCCTTCAGTTTATATGCAGCAGACATACCTGGCATAGACATACCACGATTGAATTTCAAGACACAACCCTGCTCTTGGCTTACTATGCAGTTAATGTATGGAAAATCACCGCAGGTGGCTTTCGATATCGTACAGACGTACGTAGATTCTTTCGCTGATTAGGCCAACAGCTGGAACGTGAAGCTCAACGCCAGGCAAGCGTTAACCCCTTTAAGCGGAGGAACATCGCCAAATACTGCTTTGAAGTGCGAACAACAAGTCTTGCTTTAAAATTGAAATAGTTCTGTAAAACAAATTAAAATGTATGCAACTGCTGTGTCTGCGCTTGTATAATAAAAATTCCCTAAGTACAATAAATTAATAAATAATATAAATTCAAAATGTTAAGCACGTCGCTATTAAAAGCAGCTACTTCAAGTTTTGGTGCTTGAGACTGTGCCTCATTTGCGTACAGCACAAACTATTTCAAATTCATTTAATAATTTTCGCACTTACCTTAATGCCGTAGTTGCTTTCCTCGTAAATAATCGATACATAGCTCCAACCCATACGCTTCACAATATCCACCATTGCCTTCACCTGGTAGTGATCCGATGGTATGGTACGCGAAAAGTACTCAAAGCGCTGCTTGTTACTTAGCTCAGGGCTTGTTGAGAAGAATGACACCTGTAAGAGACGCAAAACACGGTATATACATATTATAAGTAGCTGAGCGACATCTTGTAAGAAACATTTTAGACGCATAAATTGCCAGAAGACTTTTTTATACTCCATTAAACTTTTTCACAACTTGCTACAGCGAAAAGTTTGCCTACAAACGAATATTCAATTGCCTGCTATGGCAACGGCAGCAATTGCCACTTTTACTGTCGAATAACTAATTTTTGATGCCATGCGACATGAACTTCACGGCAAACTATTTGGCGCTGACACGCTTCGCATTTGCTTGTGCAATTGCATTTTTATATTTTCATTGCGCAATGCGTTTTTTAACTTGACTTCAGCTTTCATGTAGTAATTTAAACGCTTCTTGCTTGCCTTTCACATACTTAAATCTGCTTCCGCCTTATTTTCAAAGGAGTCAAGTGACTGATGTTGACTTAAAATTGCGCGCAATCCAGCAACCAAGCTCGTATAATCCTTTTCAACACACTGCAGAAATCCAATTTCATGCACAAATTAATTCCTCTGCTCATTTGTCGATTAATGTGCTTTCTTGTTGGTAAAATCGTTTGCATACTTAAATGTTTAAGGAGCGCTGACATGCTGCACTGCAAAACTCTGCAATTGGCATTTTCTTACTAATTATAAAAGCTTAAAGTATCATCAAGTGCTGAAGAGAAAACCAGTTCGTAGAGAAAAGCAAGTAGGTCGACTATTTTATATCCTATGATAGCACAATTTTGGAAGCGACTCAAGGCGTGCTATACATTTTAACAAACAAATTTCAATGCAGGTGCTACTTTGCAATAAAATTGATATAAATTATGAAAACTTTAGTTAATCCTGAATTGGTGCGGCACTCTTACTCCATGAATGTTCTCATTCACTCCAGCAAACAAGTTGAGGAACAGACGATGCAATCTTTCATGCTCCCTTGACAATGTTACATTTCAGAAACCCAATACACGCTGCCAGAAAAAATATTTTGTGCAGGGTATATTTGTTATGCCAAAACGTTGTTGTTGTTGGGAAATGTTATGCAAAAGCATTTTGAATTTATTTGAAGTTAAGCTTGTGGAGGCATCTCGTCATGATGACATCTCTGTTTCTGCGACGCTTTAGAAGGTGATTTCTCAGACGCTTCTTATAATCCGAGACCTTAATATTAATTACATGCACAATTTTGGGAACTTTCAGTTCCATTTCTCTGTTGGAAGTTCGCATATATATGGTTCAATTGAAATCCAGTGAAGGAAGTTTGTCTAGAAAAAACTTATTTTGTTTAGATGAGTTTTTGCTGACTTGCCACATCCCTGGATTCCATATCCCTAGACTTGTTTTTAAATTAGAAATTATTGTTGCCATAGATCTTACCAAGCTGCTAGGTGTAGGTAGACTCTTAGGTATTTGTATGCGGGACAATGAGTCAGCAGTTGATATTGAAGAACAAAAGTTCATCCAGTCTCAGGATGTGAGTGATGCCAGAAAATTTACTCAGTTTGATGCATATATTCCATTTCCTTGAATACTGTACGACATCATGAAATGATAGAGGAATATGCCTAAGGACAGGACGGCTGTGTGTCGGCAAATGTGCATAAGATTAGGTATTGAACAGCCTGTAAACATGGCGTGAGTGTATAACGAGTGCAGCGTAGGACGCAGCACATTTCCTTGAGATACCCTAGCTCCGATGACTTTAATACTGGACTCTACTTCATTCCCAGTAGTTAGTACAATTCTTCCAGCAACAGTCTTTTTAAGTATGTACAGGAGGACAAAGTGCCATACTCTCTCAAAGGCCTGTGTTTTATGCAAGACTACAATGTTTTTTTTACTTGCTTTCTCTTCACATAGTGTTTGACGAAAATTAAAGGAGGCAGTGGAGACCTCAAAAAGTTTGTATATTTCTGACCAACGTTTTAGAGTTAAGTATTAATGTGAACATTATATATGCGACCTCTATTTCTCTCTATTTCCAATTTCCGTTTATCCTTTTATCATGGCTGCTATTTCCAGCTACTTCAGCGTAAATACTTGTCATTTGGTTTTAATTTAAGCACATTTTTAATTAAACCTTCATCCTTCACACTTAATTCCAACCAAACAGATTTCCCTGCCACCATTTTTAGAGATAATTCATTCGACTGGCAGCACAATTATCCTTCCACGATGACAAACTTGAATATAATTAAATTCGAATGTCCAAATATTGTTCCATGTTGAAAAACTATTACTAGTCAGAAAGGAGAAGCTGTGAAATGGGTACAATTTTTGGGGCATAGTGCTATTGAAATATCAATTCACAGAAATTCAATTGCTTGCATAATTAAGTAGACAACAAATGCAAATTTGCTGTTTAGCAAAGCAGAAAATGTTAGTACTTTAGGTGATTGAAAAACTAAACTAAAAAAAATATTAAACTTTGTAAAAATTTAATTATTGGTGGTTTATAGTATTAAATAACAATTACCTAAGTGACCACAAAGTTGCAAAGTTGGCCTCTTGCAAGTCAAACTTTTCCATTTGATTAATAGAAAAATGTTTTCTAATTTCAAGCGCATAAAAGTGTCATATGCCCTGCACTAAAGTGAAACTATTTTTCTTCATTTAAGTGCATCCTGATTTATGCGTGCTCAGCACTGTTCGGACATATGTACTCTGCCACAGACTGTCAACTTTATTGCAGCATAAAACAGTTTTTATAGCACACTTGCAGGCGGCACAGAAAACAGATCAAGTTTCGCTTGAGTTGTTGAGTTGTTTGCTATACTTGTACAATACACCACTCACGCACACTCATGCACACTTACTCAATACAAAAATATGCAGAAGTTGCATTGCATTTGTTTAAATGACTCTCTAGTTGCTGCAACATGGTCCACGTCTGCCAATGCAATTGTGTTCTACGCCCTAAAGTATGCAACACGTTCAGCTGCAACCAAACTTTGACATCGGCCACTTGGCACGTAGCAATATCAGCGAAAGACCGCTCATACATACAAATGAATAGCTGACTCTATTTGGTTACGTGACTTTGAATACCCCAAAATGAACGCTTGGCCAAAAATGGAAACGTTGAAGTTCTACTTGGTTGCTGAAACAAAAGCTTTTTGATATGTTATAGGTAAATTTTATACCCTACTTGAACTGCTGCTTACATTTGGTTGTATTAAATGCTCAATTGTGTCTTCTGGATATGGTTTTAATGTTGGATATTAGGGTAAACTAATTAAGTTGATAGAAAGTTGATATAAACATGGATTTAGTGCATGCTTGAACTTTTTAGTCTCTTTCTAAATAGTTTGTAAATTATTTCTGTGAAGGTGCTAGACCAACAATTCATAGTGTTATATAAGTAAATAAAGTATGTATAATTCCAATGGCTAATAAATGGAGAGAAGTTAATATACCGTTAGCACCTTTGCCAGAGTCGAATTATAGAATAATATTCTGTCAAGGAATTGTAGTAAAACTTTCCATTTTACGCACCAGTAGCAGTCACTGCTTGGCCAACCTCATTTTCGAAAAAGTATGTTCCAATGATGTCTCTAGTCGCCAAACCCCAAACATGGCTTTTTTGCCAATAAGCAAAGTCATCAAGGTGAAAATGTGCCTCATCGGATTCGACTAAGACTTCGATGGAATTTTACGAGTTTGTTTTAATATTTTGCCTCTGTATCCTCCCTTCCCCATAAATTCACCATCAAAGCTAAAAACTTCTTCAGAGATAACATCTCGCTTAGACAAAATCCAAAAATCGGATAATAAATGACGATGTTATAAGCAATTGCATTTGAATTTTTCTCTTCAAACCGTGAGAAATGGGAGGGGCAAAATAGTTTTCGTCAGTATAATTTTTGTTATTAATTTCCTACCTTTTTGTTTTGCAGTTGACAGGAAAACATTTAATGTGTTTGTTTGGAAAGGACTTAGATCCTCAATAGGTTTGTAAATTCGCGCTGCGAACTGTACTGGTACAGGGACTCTTACAGCCGGACTTAAACGACTTTTTTATTATTTCTATCATTTTTAATAGCGGAGAAAATTGTTAACAAATTCTCGGAAGTAGGGATGTTATGATATTTGATATAAAAAGCAGCGAAAACGTATATTTTCAATTTCCCTTTTTTCTACCTCTCTTTCTCTGTCTCACTCCAATATAGTGACAACAGAAATGAAAAAGCAGAATGGAATTGAAACTGTTTATTATTATATAAGATTTTTATTTCTTTCTCTGTATTTGTTGTTTGCCTATTTTTCTACCTCCCTTTCTTTGTCTCATGCCAATATAGTGAGAACAGAAATGCAAAAGCAGAATGGAATTGACACCGTTTATTATTATTTCTTTCTCTGTATTTGTTGTTGGTTTGCTTTTTTATTCTGAAGTATTTGAGAGCTATATAGAGCTATAAATTGAAAGAGCATCATAGGGTTTTACTTTAACATGCACGATATATGCACATCAATATTTCATGAAATGTTTTAGTCAATACAATTCTCGCATAAATGCAGCATTTGGCATTAAATATTTAACATTTATTTGCGTGTGAAGTGCACTAAAACTTCGATACAAACGAAGTTTGCGTTTTTTGTTTTTCTGTTGTTTTTTTCTAAATATTTAATGTGCTAAAACTTATTTGCGGAAATAGTTTTTAACTAAACTGCATGAAACTGTTCATGTATGAAACACGTTTCAAGTAATTAAAAATGTGCCAAAAGTGCGAAATTAGTTTTAGTTTAGTTTTACTTGCAGAGTAGTATAGGGAATGAAGTAACTAACAGCTGCAGAACTTAAAACGAAGTCATTTAATGCTTTTTTTTTTTTTTCTTAATCTATGTTATTCATTTTTATCTTGCTTCTTTATTAATGCCTTTTTCTTGCACCTTACCTGTGGTATACGAAACAGACGCAACAGATTTGCCACCTGTATTGATGTCACAGAGGATGCAGCACCTACAACACCGGATATGACTTTGCGCACCTGAGTCTTGTTGCAATGATACTCAGCATCATCAATATTGCTTATGGAACCTGCAAGTAAAAGGCAAAGAAAAAATAGAATTCATGAGTAAAGTTGCACGTAAAAAGGAATTAGTTAAAAAAAAATTTAATAAATCGTTTTAAAGAAAGGTAAAACATTTAAAGAGAATTCAGCTTAAGTATTTAAAATAATAAATATTTGTAGTTTATCAAAACATTTCTAATTCGAAACGGATTTACAAATGAAGAGCAGCGGAATTCTCTTTATTGGGCTGAAATTTCATACGAACACCGAATTTTAAGTTAACAAATAATATTGAGAGTTGATCCTTTGATATTCGATCTAGTTTGTTTACTTGATTATTTATATTAACTGCTAAACCGAATCTTTATAGTCGAGGCTTATAAATTAAATCGATTGTAACGAGTAAAAAAAATATGCTTTGTAATAAATTTTCCATATTGAAATACATTATTTTTTTGCTTAATACATATAAACTTTTAATATACTACACAAATTTATTGTTGTTGTTGTTGCTTTTGGTATTTTAGCATTTTAAGTGCAATAGCAAATTAAAATAACAGAGCGTAAAATTAATTAATTATAAAAACCACAAAACTAACACAAATAATGGGGTCGACAACGTTCGAGCTGTTGGGTACTGCTGTTGGGGACTAGCAATGCAAATAAACAATAAAAAGCAGCTAAGCGCAAAAACCAGCATTAAAATAAGCAGAAAATTCAAAATATTGGAGCAGAAATGTATGCAGTAGCTCCCAGTCTCAGTCCCAGTCTATGCCAAAAAGCTACAAAATAAATAAAATTGCTTGTAGAATTAAATGAGTGAATCAGCGGCTGCCCCTCAATGTACGCTGTGCGTTTTTTTTTTTTTTTTTTGTGTGAATATTGCGTTGTGTGCATTTAGGCGTATAGAAATGTAGGAAAAGCAATAACAATATAAATTGCAAACAATTCAATGCATAAACCAACAAAAAAAAAACAAAAAAAAAACCCGCATTGAGCGACCAAAGGCGAAGTTTTGTGCACGAGCAATGCATATTTCCAGGCGGTTGGCGCAAACATACCCGCTCGAATTTTAATGGGCAAATACATGTGTTTCTACAATTATGCAAATGTAAATATCAAATTGAGATTCCTTTGGGCTGGCACGTTTGCACATGGTCTAACTTTTGTCAGACATTATTTAAGCTTTTACTAAATTAGATTCAAATTTAATTTTCATTTATAATTTTTTAAGTAGTTATATCAGTTGCATATTACTCAATTTGAATGCTCCCGTAGCGACTGCAGTGAGCTAGTGCTCCATTATACTTAAACTAATATGATTTACTAAACCGCAACATATGATTTACCTATGACAACGTTTAGCACGAAGACGAGAGCTAAAAAGTCGAACCAGCTGAGTTCGAGTGAAGTCGAATTTTTACTAGCATTGATTGGTTTATTCGGGTCGAAGGCTGACATAGTTAAGCTTCGGCAGAGTCTGTTCTTAATTGATAAATTTATTAAACTTCATTTTCAAATACTATTCCGCTTACCGCAGACGTGAAGCACAGTGTCTATTGCGTTCGAATTCCATTAAAAAAAATAATAATTCCTACAACAGTTCTCATTCATTCTGCCGCATAATGTTCCCGAATAAATTTAACAGAGCTGCTTCATTCTAATTAACAGCATTCCATTCCATGATTTAACAGAACTGAGCCTCATAATTATGTTAGCAACATTACTTCGTTGATCTTAACAGAGCTTCGCTTATCTAAGCATGTTAGTAACATTTATGACGTTGCTTTTCTGTAAAGATTCTGTTAACCGTAGCCGAAATAGTTATGGCTGAACCGGTTAACTTACAGCTGATGTGTAGCACGCGTACATAGTTTTGTCTCTTTTCCCCGTGTCATAATCATAGTCGTTTGAGTGTTTACTATGACATTGGTAGACCGTTCAGAAATCCACGCAAGTAAGTATTATTTGTGAGTCATCTGTGAGTCGAATTTTATTTATGGAAATTTAGCGTGTCCAGTTCCTTAAAGATGCTTAGAAAAGAGAGTTTTTGAAAGATATTGTGACTGAGCTCAATAAATTTGGCTTTGGCTGCGAATTTGTTGGAATTGCACGCAGATATACCAGTGATATACCAGTGAGACACCAGTGGAGCCAAAATTATTTGACATAGTCAAAACTGTTCTCAAAATCAAGGCTCACATGGCTGCTGTTTAAGTGTGAATCGTGCATTGCTCTGAAATCGCTCAGGACAACTTGAAAATGGTCAGTGATGATGAAACTCTTCTCAAAGAGGTTATTACTGATGATGAATCGTGGGTTCATGGTTATGATCCACAAATTAAACAACAATCGTAAAATCAGGAGCCATGTCAAGTCAATGCTGAATATTTTTTTCGATTGTGCGCTATGAATTTGCTCCAAAAGGTCAGACAATCCACAGAGAATATAACGTAGAAGTTCTGAAAAGATTGCGTGATGCCGTGAGAAGAAAATGATGCGTTTCTGATGCAGCAATTTTTGGCGAAACACAAAATTGTACAGCTTTGCCATCTTTCATAAAGTCTCGACATTGAAAAAGACGCTCAAAGGAAAGCGGTTTGACGACATTAATACGCTTCAGAGTAATGCGACGAGCGAGCTGAAGGCCATTTCAAAATCTGCGTTCTAGGACTGCTTTAAGATGTGGCAGCACCGCTGGGAGCGTGTGGTTCAATCAAATGGTTAGTACTTAAAAGGGTGCAACGTTCTGGATGAGGAAGAACGCGCAGATATGAATGTAGGTCGGCTACTTTTCGGATACACCTCGTATGTTCAAATTTTATTTACACCGAACTTCCTGCGCTACACCGGGTATATCTACGCATAATGCAATATGTGTGCACAATTTGTAAACGATGCCCCAACAAATTTGTGTTTTGCATTTGAAAATGTTTGTTTTTGCGTTGTAAGCATTTAGTATTTTTGAGGTTTTTATATTCTGTTCATCTTATTATTATTTTATTTTTGCATTTCACGGGTTTAATTTGCTTATAATCGAGACAGAAGCGTTATGGCGTATTAAAAAATTTTACTATTTACATGGTTTAGGCATGATTTATTCCAGAACTGATAGCTAGAAACTAAAATAACATTGTCAACTGCGATTAGAATAATGCAGAGATGCCATTTTTTTTTCTGTAAAATGCTTTAAATGACTATATTCATTTGGAAGCTACTCATTTGTCATTGCGGGTATTTTTTAGTATCTTTTCTATTCTTTTGAAAATGTTTAAAATTTTGCCTGATAAAGTGTTTTTGCGGGGAGTTCTTCTTCATTACTGTAACAGTCACCGAAAAATCATCGGACAGCCAAAAAGGTTTGAAGATAAAGACTTGGAAGACTTGGAGGCATTGCACGATGAAGGAAGAACTTGCAAAAGCATTGCTGGTTGATCAAGCAACCATTTGGAACTTATCCAAAAGCTTCGAAATTGTGTGCAATATGAATTGAAATCTAGAAACGTCGAACGCTGATTCTGCATGTCAGAAATGTTGCTTGAACGCTACAAAAAGAAGTAATTTTTGCATCGGATTGTCACTGGTGATGAAAAATGGATTCATTACTATAACACCAAACGCAAGGAATAGTATGTGAAGCTCAGCCAATCATCAATATACACGGCAAAGCCGAATTTACATGGCGCCAAGGTAATACTCTGTATTTGGTGGTATTACAAGGGTTTGACAATCAAAGTGGACCTCTACCGAACACAACTTATTCATTTGAAGAGAGCGAATGCGGAAAAATGAGCAGTATATGCGATCAGACATGAATTCATAATTTTCTATCATGCAGGTCCGGTTAAAAACTATTTGAAATATAGTAGGTGGGAAGTTCTACCGCACCCGCCTTATAGCCCAGATATGGCCTCTTCTGATTACTACTTGTTCAGATCAATACAAAATGTCCTCAACGGAATACGCTTTACTATAGGACAAGGTTTTAAAAATTAGATTTGGTTCTTGGCCGCCAAGCCGTAGAAGTTCTTTTGGTATGGAATCCATAAACTGTCAGAAAGATGGACAAACGTCGTAGCATCCAGCGGACAATATTTTTTGAATATTTGAGGAAGAATATTTCAAGAGAGCTGAAACAAAAATTGTTAAACAAAAGTCTGTGATTATTAAAACGCGAAATTTGACAATTTCTTTGGAGTAACATATACAGATATTAAATATTATTTCATTGATCCAACAAGCGACGTTCAAAGTGGCAGTGGTGCCGTTACATCAACTGATGTTTCCTCAGTGTATTTAAGTGGATCAAAGGTAAAAGCTGAAGATGTCCGACTAGTAGCAGATATGCAATCTAATCCTGACCAGAAGCTGTGCAAAAATTAGCTATGCACCAGCCAAATGGGCAGTGCACAAGTACACGTGGAATTATATTTGATAAGATTAGGCGCGACAGCTGTTAAAAAAATGTATTTGAACGTCAGCTTCTAAATGGCGAAATGGTTGTGCGAAAGTGGATTAATTATTCCGAAATTACTGGATACGTTTCTTGTGGACCTTGTCTGCTTTTTAAAGGAGGTGAGAAACAGTTCTACAGAAATGAAGATTTCATTACAATTATCGAGTATCTACTCACAATTTATTTCTGCGTTAGGTCGCATTGATCACGCATTAAGAACGCAATTAGATGAAGAAATAATTTATCCAAAGAACATTCTGAAAAGAGTAGTTGCAGGTGAAAAAGCACTTGCATGACGTGGTTTACTTTTCAGAGGACTTGTTAAGACATTTGTTTCATTTCACTATTTGAAATTATTTGATGTTCTTAGAGCTCATCGCTGCGTTCGATCCGTTCTTAGTCAAACACAAGTCACTTAATGAAAATCCAGGCTCAGGATATACGAGTTATCTCTCTTCAACAATATGTGAAGTATTCATTCGGCTAAGGGGAAACATAGCAAATGGAAGCAATTACTTATTTTTCTCTGATCATTGATTTGACACCGAATATATCTGAAGTAGACCATACCGTGCAATCAGATATGTTCTGCATAATAGATTACCTGTAGAACGTTTCCTCAAGTGCATTTCAAACACAGGACATGAAATGTTCCCTGTTGAATAAGCAGCTGCAAGCAGTCAAGAGGTTTATTCGAACTGTTTTCAACTACAAGACTTGTACAATTTATTCGGAACTACTTGAAGATCATTTCACCGTCAAAAGTCCATCAATGACTCGATAATAAACTCGTGCAGATGCATGCAAAATCGTGGAATGAAATCCATTAAGCATTAGTCTCCATCGATCTCCATTGATCTTCATCGATCGATTAATACTGTTTATTGGCGAATCACGAGATAACTTTGATGAATACAAAGCCAAAAAACTGTCAACAACAACAAGGCAAACCAAGCACCGACTAAGCAACCATTGTCCAAAGATATATGCCGACGAACATGTTCCCCATGATACGAGGAAAAGAGACAAAACGAGGTTCGAGTACACTTCAATTAAGAAATAACCGTTGCGGTCTAATCTATAGTCGTTGCGGACTTATCAATAACTGGGTGGACTTATCTATGTTGGGTACAGAATATAAAATCAATTATTGGCTGTTATTAACAGATTTTTCGAAAATCAACTGTTACTAACAGAATTGAATATAAAATTAAGAAATGAAATGTTATTAAGATGAAGTAGCTCTGTTAAATTTTTAAGGGGGAAAAAAAAACTTGACATTAAATATTTACAAACTCGCAATCACTCACTTTCACACATAAGCTGTATTTTATGTGGTAAAAAAAAAAATTTTGAGATTAATAAATCTGTTTCTTGCCAGATATTTTGCTACTTCACCTCTTGAAGTATCAGAAATACCATGTCTATGTCTTAATTAAATACAACTGCTTTATATTCGTTTGAAAAAAATGTTGTGTTGCAGCAATAACGTCGCAGAAAACTGCCAAAATTCAGCATAACTTATCCGTTTCGCGATTTCATGCCACAACTTCAAAAATTTAAAAAAAATTTTTACTAAAAGTGACAGCAAGTTCATTGAAATCAAACAAATTTGATTAGGCATTGACTGAAATTGTGATAGTATGCAAATGTAAATAAAAATGTAAACACGATGATAAAGTAAAGCTAATGTAGGTTAAGATTATGCCAGATATATGGCAGGAATTCAATTATTTTTAAACAATATTTTTTTTTTTTGAATTTATTGCGAATGTCTTGTATATCTGTCACAGTTTGCAGCTGATATACAAGTCCAAAAATCAATCAATGTGTGTCAAAGCTTAACAAAAAAAAAAATTCCCAGTTAGGATAATGCGATTATCTATGACAAATAATTAGCACAATAACCGATAGAGCTCAATTAGCAAATGGTAAATTGTTAATGAATTTATTTTCATAAAATTTTTGTTGTTGGAGCTAAGTCAAAAATGGACAACAGATAAACTCCTAAATATACAACTTAAAGCAATTAACTTATTATTATTTAATTTAATTATTAATTTTATTATTTAATGAATTAGAATTTGTTTTGTCTTCAGCCAATTATATTTGATGTTTACGGCAGAAAGCTTTTTTTTGTTCTCAATTAGCGTACAACATAAATGTATGAAAAATATTCGGTGAAGTAATTAGTTAAAGGTATCCTGTGGCTATGAAATACAACGATATACAATATGTGGTAATGGTTACCTAATTACGAAAGCATTTCAATTAATTTCCTTACAAGTTTATTGCAACCTTTAAACGCTTTAAGCCTGAATCGATTATGAAGGCATAAGCTCGAATATCTATTTTAATTAAATTAATTAAGCAAGTCTGCGTTTGAATTTGCTGCTGCTGCTGCTGCTGCATGCATGTAGCTTTTGAGACAAGACGCTTACGGCATACTTAGGCTGATGCGTCTGATTGGCTAGGAGAGTAAACAATTGCCGCAGGACATTGTAATAAGCCAAACTGAACACACGCATACAAACACAAATACAGACAGAATGATGATGGCATTAAATTAGATAAAGGCTGCAAGGAGTCTGCTGTTGCTGCTGTGCTGTTGTCGTATCCTATTCCTAAGTGTATTTGGCTTAATCCCGTCAATATAATTCAGTGACTTGGAAAATTATATTTTTCATACGTCACGACAATAATGACAGCAGCAGCCGCCACACACAGCATAGACTTTGGCAACAATACGTTTAGCCGTAGAAACTGATATTGGTTACACTAAATATCAACAACAACAGTCAAGCCAACATACTGCTTCGCCATCGTCGACATTTGCTAGCATCGATGGCTGACTTTAACTAAGATGGCGAAACTTGTCGTGAACTTATGAACGTACAAACATCGCAGTAGCGCACGTAGTTGAAATAAATCCATGCAGTGCTCATAAATAATGAAATTATGGAGATTAGAAACTGTTGAAGCATGCTGTGTGCGCACTATATGCCCGGCTGTCTGTCTGTCTGTCTGTCTGCCTAAGTGTTTGAGCAAAGTTGTACAATGTGGCTGTGCAAAATTGATTATATATCGATATTTCATACATTTTTAACAGCTTTACACAGCTCGCTGTTATGAGTACAACGCATAAAAAAACATGAAGCAAACAGCAAACAGGAAGTGGCATAGGCACCATTTTTTTTGTATAAGAAAACGCGGTTTTAATATATTGTATGGCGCTGCGCATGTTTGTATGTGTATTTCATTGTTTGCTTCACACTGATAATAATAATAATAATAATTTTACGAGGTTAGCACGCTGTTAGCTCACTCTTCATTTCCGTTTCCAGCGCCCGCATGTATGCTACAACTTTTATGCTGTTGATCTAGGCTACGCCCGCACACACATTGGCGGCTTTGTAGTTAATTTTGCTTTTATTGACACGTGGGAATATTCATACTTTGCCAACACTTTGCCATAATAAAGGGTTGGGTGCTTAGAAAAGTTCGTTGAGTGGCTGAGCTATGATAATTATACAAGAAACGAAACTATTTCAGTGCCCATAAGGCGAAAGGATATTTTATATTGTGCAAAATGTATGAAACAGACAGAAAGTTTATATATTCTTGATTAGCATCTCAAGGAGAACCGCTACAGACATATCCATCTGTCTGTCTGTTCATCTGGCTGTCCTTAAGAAAATTGTTATCTTGAAGATTAAAAGTGTTAGAGCCTTCAATCACATCACTCTTTTATGCCAGCACAAACTGTGACAACTAAACAAGAACATCAAAAAGCCTATAATGCGGAAGAAGACTATGAAGAATACCACAGCATTCCGGTGTCAAACGTATGCTGAAAGAGCTACAGCCTTCGCCGACCAACAATACAAAGCATTAAAGGAAATTCTTAACTTTCTAGACGTGCCCTATTACTGCAACTGAGACGGATGAATTGAGCTGTCAATTTGGCAAACTAAAAGCATTCAAGTCACCTAGGTACGACAATATTGATGTCTTTGCCATTAAAGCCTTGGGATGCAGCTTAGCATCAAAATCTTCAATAAACACTTTTAGTTTTCCACCCAGTGTAAATGTGCCGAAATAATCTTCATTCACGAACTTGGAAAGCCTGCAGCCAATCTGGCTTCATATGGCCTCCAAAGTAGTCGTAGAGTCCAACCAATATAAGACTGGGTTAATCCCTTTAGAGAATGCCATAGATTAGTCAAGAGGATAATGTAGACATTTGAGGTGGAAAAATATTGTTTGGCCCTCTTTCTATATGTAGAGCAAGCCTTCGACAGAGTGCGCCATTCTTGTCTGCTCCACAAGCTAAAGACAACTCGGACAGCACCTTATCACCACTTCGTCAGATGCTACATTGAGCGCAGAAACTTCTTTGTGAGATGTAAGGAAAAAAAGTCAGAGCCGGAGTTTTATAAGGAAGCGCTTTTTACAGCCGGCATGCTGATCATCGAGAAAATAAAAGCTACTGGTGGCTACGTATGCCGACGACACGACTTCCGATGTCTGCACATAGGTCCTTCAAAGCCAGCTTGACACTACCAATAATTGGCTTAAGAGTTGAATCATAGTGACGTACCCCGAGTAGTCCATGCAAACGACTTTATCGCTGTGACGAGGAGACTATCGCCCAAGTCTAACTTGACGGAACAGTCATGCGGAGCAGCGGTAAAGCCAAGTATTTGGGCATAATGCTGAACAGAAGGCGAACATGGCGTTCTCATCTGCTTACCAAAAAGGCTAAAAAAGGTGATCGGTCGAAGAACAACTCTCAGGCTGAGGTGCAAACTCCTTTTATATAAGGCAATAATAAAATCTATATTTCCCTACGGTATACCGATCTGGGGTACTGCCAGCAGTAGCTACTGCTCTATTATTCAAAAATTTCAAAACAGAGCTCTCAGCATTAATTTCAAGGAAGGAAGTTATTAGACTTAGTAGCTTCTACTCAACAGACACATCTACTCCCTTGCCATCAAAAAGATGTCATCCGCTTACTGATCTTCCTCATGTACTTCCTTTTCGACAACACTTTCTCCTAACAAACAAGACAGAAAAGATTCTATAATATTTATTCATATTTGGCTAAATTAAGAAATAAATATTTTTTTAAACCACTTTGACTTAAAAATTTTTGAATATTCCATCGATCTACAGGATCAAAGTTAATTTTACAATTAAAATGTCTATTTTTCTGTCTTGGCACTTCATTTGGAACTCCATTTGCGCTGACAATACTTGAAACTTATATTGCTATTAATTTGTTTTCAGTGGCAATTTTTTTTTTTGAACTTTTGTTAGCCCCTTTGCATATGTGTGTACTTTATAAATGCTTTTGCAGTGCGTGTTAATTCAATAAACGCTTTTCCATGTCTTAAGGGAATTATGCATATTAGTTTATGTTCCAACGCCTTGATTCCGTACAAGTTCATGCGTTTATACGAGCGCTTCGCTTCATATTTATTCATTTAGTTTATTAATAAGAAGTATCTCAACTTGCACCCTGCCAAGCAATTACTGCCATGAGTTTCTTAAGTGTTGCTCGATTGCACAAAATTAAGTTTGGCGCGCTTTAACGAGGCTTATTTGTAAAAGTTTATAAATGAATTTTCTCAACTATTTGTTATGCGTAATAACTACTCAACTTGTGTGGATATAGATTTTCTTGAAATTAATTTCATGTACAAGCGTTCAGCTGTAAGTATTCTCAAGATATTAGTGTAATATAATACAGTTTCAAATTAATAGCTTCGCGGAATTGCTTGTTGTCTGCAGTTCAATAGTTTCTACGGTTAGCGAACGAATTCTTTTCCTAGAGTTTGCCAAGTGCTAAATAATATTCAATTTTAGTAAGAATAATTGAGTTAATTAAAATAGTTTAATGATGCAAAATTTTTCTTTCACTTTTATTCTAAGTCTGTTGTGCTCTGAAATCCTTCTTAAATCGTTCTTCTTGAGTTGATTGCAAATTTCTAATCTTTTCCTATTGTAAGGGTTAAGCCTTCACATATCTACCAGAACAAATCCTTTGCGTTATGCTCTTTCCCATTTTTAGAATTTTCATTGTATCTGGCACGAATCCGCAGCATTGCACATATTTTCTATATTATTTTCGCTTCGCACGCAATTCTTAAATCAGGAACTAAATATGTTTCATGCAACCTGTATCAACAAAAATTCACTGTTCGCTCGCTCCATTTCAACGCCAAGTGCTTGCATGCTGTAGCTTTACAACATTATTATGCATATGTAAATTAGATAAAAACATTTGCTCCACAACAAAATATTGTAGCTTATTATGGAGAGATAAAATAAGAAAACAATTTCTCAGAACTGCTGAAAATGTTGGTTAAATTCCCAGCTGCAACATCAGCAGCAAACAATGGAGATCTGAGGTGAAACAGCACGAGCTAAGTAGTTGCAGACGAACAGAAGCTGAAGCTCAGCTGAAGCTCAGTAAAATAGAGATAAATGCAGCAGATTTTTGGAGAAATTTGATATGTTATGAAAATATTTGAAATATATGTACTTATCTATATAATGTACATACACGTAGGTGAAGTAGTGAAATATGGCAAGCATATGCTTGAGGGTTGCTCAAAATGCATTGTGATAGGCAAAATTATTATACAAAAGCAGAGAATGGAGGTCCAAGTTTTTATATGTAAACACCTTTAGACACGTGTCTTTTGAAGAGTGACTAGTAGAGAGCAAATATTCACACTTAAAGGATCTATTGAGGGTTATATCTAAACCGATTTAAGTTCTGATACTATTTGGAAATATAAATATTTAATTTGCTATGAACAAACTTTATACACGCTTTCATCCATGGCAACAAGGCATACAAATGGGAGAAGATTTGTAGGTGCTATTCTTTGTATTGGTTTGAGCTAGACCTGAGATGTTTTATTAGAATTGATTTAAGATGGGTTAAATTAAATTGGAAACACTTGATAAGAAGAGGAAATAGGAATAACAGAATTTTAAATCGATATCGCTTATAGTTTTCAAGATCTTGAACAGACAGAAGGCTATATATGTAAATGAAAAACTTTTTTAATTTACAAAGTATGCCACGCCTCTTTATGGACACTATATATACAGGCTATTAAATAATATTTGTCTGAAGACTTATCGGCCAAACCTCTTTATTTAACCTACAACAAAATTCAAATAATATGTAGTAGAAGTAGAAGAATAGAAAGTACAAAATGGAAAAGGAATATATTTAGTATGTGAAGCAGAAGCAAAAAAAAAAAAAAAATAACTGTATTTACATTATTACTGTAAAAATTCTTTATATAGCTATAGATATGCCATGCGTTTGCAAAACTTTACTGCGTCAAGGGACATTTAATGCCTTATGCACATTTGTCGCTATATTCTTATATTTACTGGGGTATATTAGTTCTAATGTATAGTTGAGTGTAATAGAAATATGAATAATTTTTCTCAAACCCAAACCATGCACCCTGTATTTAGTTATAAGAACAAGGTTGAACCAAAAAGAGGTTCGTATTTTTGCCTTTAAATCATTAGACATGTAAGGAAATTACAATCGGGCGTAACCGACCGTAAGAGGTGCAGGTCACCTAACAAACAGATTAAATGTTTCCCGAGCTTATGACCAAACACATGACCACTTCTCACTGCGCGAATATGAATGAAAAGAAAAGGGGGGGTCGTTCAAATTCAATTGCTTATAAAATCGTCAATTACTATCCGATTTTGATGAACTTTTTGGATTTTGTCTTAGAGAGACGTTATCTCTATATTGGTACACTCAATTTTCTTTGTGCCGAAGAAATTTTCACCCTCAGGGGTGATTTTATGTGGAAGGGGGGAAGGGGCAACATTTTAAAATAAACTTGTGAAATTCCGGAGCAGTCCTAGTCGAATGCAAAAAACACGAAGTCTCTATCTATTACCGTTTCCGAGATCCTTTCGTTCATACAGACGGTGGTAACTTTGGGGGGTCTCCGACCATTATTTCTACCATACCAGACACTTCGATTGTATCGCGCCAGAAGCTCCAGAAGTTCGGATGGGAGGTTCTTATGCATGCACCTTATAGTCCGAACCTGGCACCATCGGATTACCATTTCTTCCTATCAATTTCGAACGATTTAGCTTTTTTGCCTTTCGGGTAGTAAAAATGTAAAATATGGCGAATTTCTTCCTTCGAGAGCTCCATGTTCGATGCGCTGTAGCTCACAACTGAATTGTCCAAGCACCAATGCTATCAAAAGAGCGTAATACTAGACACTCACACCTTTCAAACACCGTAAAGTATGCCCTCATACGATAAATACTTAACGAGATATATCTTATAGGAAAAAAAGATCGCAAAATACGAAATGGAGTTGTGGTTGGAAATTATATTCTTCAGCTTTCGAATCTAAGCACTAATTTAAATCCAATTTCGTGTACAACTCTCAAAACACATCCGAATCAGAGTACGACCCTATGAGAGTCCTAGTACATATCTAAATTCAAATATGAATCCGAATTCGAATCAAGAATTCGAAATTCTGCATAAATCGTAATAAGACAAAGCGTCCATAAGATAGCGATAGAACGAGAGAGAGAGAGAGAGAGAGAGAGAGAGAGAGAGAGATAGAATGAGAGAGGAGGTATACCCTGTATCCATAGGGAAGTTTTTTTGTTAATGCATGTTGGCAACAAAGTATACCTATATATTCTTGAAGAATATCAAAAGTCGAAACGATATAGATGTGTCCGTCTGTCTGTCTAGCTATCCGTATAAAAATATCTTGCAGACTGTAACAGATAGAGCCTTCAAATTTAAAATTTGTATTCTTCTATTTATTCTGCAGATTACTTGTATTCAATAAAGACGCTAGTTCTCCCTCTCTAGGGTGGGGTTGAGACTAACCATGCAAATCTACTTATTCAAAATTTTTGTACGAAAAAAACATATTATTGAGGTTGTGAATTTTGTTAGACAGGCCAAATTCGTTCTGCTTCACGTTTATCCCAATACAAATTTTTATTTAGTTCCAGAACGGAATACTAAACGAAGTAGCCGCCATACAAATCTGCTGCACTTTGCTGAGTTTTTATATGACATTTTTTTAAAGCAATAAACATTTTATATGAAATTTTCTTTATAAAGTCTTGCTTATATGCTGGCTTCTACACACTGAAGATCTAATAAATATATTTTGATGGGCGTAACCCCATTTTAATAGGGGTTCCAATGTCAATGCTTAATTTTTGTATACATTTTTTTTTGTTCAATCTCCAACATAGCCTTAAAGTGTAACTGAGTCATCTAAGAGCTGTTGATATTTGTTTTCCCTCATTCTTTTTTAATTACACATTTTATACAATGTCAACTCTTCAAAGCGAAAAGCTTTCTATGCAACTATTTGATTATATTCCCATATATCCTAAACCATTATAATTTATAGTGTATCATATAGTAGTGTATCACCGCAACTGCAGCACCCATTTTTTTTTTTTGTTTTTTTTTGGTTTAGTTGTTTGCTATCTTTTAGAGCATGTCAGATGCTTTGTGTGCAGCTGCGCTTAATGCATTTTTTGTGTACTGTTTCTTGCATTTTGTGTTTAGCTCTCAGGACTCGTTTCTCATATTTAAACGCTGCAAGTGCATAAATCATGAGGCATGAAAGTTGTTCGGTTGCTCTTGCTAAGCACACTCAGCTGTGCTTTTCACATACTTACGCCCAGTGCACTTTGTCTTTATGTTTGTCGTTCGTTTTATATGCAAATGTAATTTATGCTTACCTTTGATGAAATCCACCGCCATCTCGAGCCCGTACGAGTCCTTATCACAATCATCTAATATATGAGCACCTAGTGTTATATTTGGCAACAGATGTACCTCATTGATGCGATCGATTGTATAGAGCATGGCTTCAAGTGCTTGAATGCCACCTTGTGGCATAATTGGACCACACATAATTGTATCTTCGCGTGAGTGCACCATCATTAGGCCGCCTAAAATGAGATCACCTTCGACTATGGCCTCACGTTTGACTGGCCAGTGACGTTGTTGTTGCAACAGTGTGGCATAAAGATGATTGTGCAGAAAATCATCTGAATCGGGTAGCGAGCGAAAGACTTTGCTGCTCGTCGTATGTTGGTGTTGATTTGGGTGCTGTTGATGATGATGTTGATGTTGGTGCTGCTGCTGCAGCGTATGATGTTGAGTGTGTGTTATATGACGTCCACGATGTCGCCCTGAACGTGGTGAAATGTTTGTTAGATAATCCATATTTGCATAGCTCTGATAGCGCGCTAAATCGAAATGGTCATCCATGATTACAACATCATTTAGCGTTGGCTTTAATGAATGCTCCTGCTGCAGCTGATAATCAGCGGCATTATATTGCTGCTGTTGTTGATGATGATGGTGTGGTTGGTGATGTGGCTTTTGGTGTTCATGCTGCGTGCCAACATCAAGTGGTAAGTCAGCAGTGTCATCGTTAATATAGTCGTCGGCATACTGATACTGATTTGGCAGCCGCCAGCTCTTATGTAATGATTTCTGCTGTTGACTATGCAGTTTATGTTGCTTTCTACTGCGCCACCTGTGCTGTTCGGTCTGTTGAGCTGAACTTTTAAAATCATTTTGCTGCTGCTGCTGCTGCTGCTTGTGATGCTTCATTTTATGCCGCACATTTTTGCTGTGATGTCTATGTCGACTGCTGTGTGTTGTTGGCAACATCGTATGTTCATTCAGCTGCTGTAGTTTCTGGTACTCCTGCTGCTGCTCGTCATCATCATCAAAACCATTAACATTTTCCTGCTGCATTTGCACTTCCGTCCACTTTTCGCTGATGTCACCAATCACTGCATGCTGACTTTGTGCCTGACTCGTTACCACTTCATGTGCATTGAGCATGTCATAGCTGGCTGTGTCACTTACTGCCGCCCGTGCCACATCCCTGCGCTCCTTCAACGTCACAGCTGTCGATGTCCTTGTCATGCTGAGCAAAGCAATTAAAACGCAAGCAATTTGCATATAATATGAATGACGTCGACGTTTCCGGCGCTTTTGGTGTTCTACACAGTAGTTGCAGCATACTGACTTCATTTCATATAATTTTTTTTTTTAAACTTTATTTTATTTGTGACCTACTGACTGACTGACTGACTGACTGTAAGAGTTTTAGTTAATTTTATTTCTTTATTACATTTGATATGCAATTTAATTGTCACTTCACTTGAGCTTCTCAGCTGGATATGTTATTTTTGGCTCAGAGAAATGTTTTGTCCTTTTGATATGCACATTTGGCCAATTCATTGCATTTAAGATACTCACTGCCTTACATTTAGGATATGTGTATTAAAATATTATTTATTTGCTGCTTTTTGCATGAAAGTCTTAAAGTTTTTTTCGTTTTGTCATTTTAAATTTTTTAAGTGCTAAAATATGTTAAACAAATATTTTCGTTTAAGTATTATTTCAAAGGAGTTTAATTAACTCAAATGAAATAATAATGCATTGGTATTCTGTTTAATTTTTTAATTATTTATTATTCACATGCAACACAATTCACAAAATATTTTAAAGTTGAAGCAAATATTTTAGTTTTTGGGATTAGTTTTTGCTTTGTGCTCTTTAAAAATTTATGCAACTTGATTATTTATTTAATGCAACATTATTTTGCTTTTACTGCAAAAATAATTTATTTTATTTTTCAAATGAAATTCAAATATCTACATGCCTCGCGGTGTAATAAAACTGTATTATTTTTTGGATTTAGTAGATAAGTTATTTATTTTATTATTAAATTCTGATAGCTTCTTCTTTAAAAAATTTGCCGCAATTTAATATACAAATGAGGAAGAAGAAGTACATATATCTTGCTCCTGATACACCATGCCAAGTTAGCCTACATTTATCACCAGTAACACTTTTTGTCAAGTTCAAGCTGAAATTAACAGAATTGATCCGAATAAAACAAATGTATATGTTGGAATTGATGTGACAACTATAAAGCCCTGCCAATAAGAGTCCATTTTCTGCATGTTCTCATCTATAATGTTAGCTTGAGGCTTAGCCATTTCCCGTGTCAAACAAAACAAGGCTTTATAAAGTTATACTGAAGCACTTGTGAACATATGCTGTACAGCATATGCAGAGACACCAAAGTATTACACTCCGTAAGACCACTGGCGCACCTTTGTATGTTAGAAACAATAAAATTCACAGAGATCTAAGAGCTCCAATGGATGTGGAACTATCTTAGAAGACTGAACCTGCATCCAAAAGAGCTGCGTTCTGACCTTCGCAACTTTAATATATTCCGCGCAGACCCAACAGATTTTAGTGTTGGGATTTGCCAAAACCGAGCCACATTATTTAATTAGCAATACATTTTGTTTTTCGAAACATCATTTCATTTCATATTATATATCACAACATCTCATAACAATTATTATTATAAATCATTAAGCATCATGTAAGCAGCATAAAATAATTAATTGCTTAATTTGTTTCATATATAAAAGGGCACTAAGAGAAATAAGAACCAATGTTGCCACCATGTCTATATAAGAGAAAAAGATAATAGTCATATGTAAAGGGCACTAGAAGAAATAAGAACCAATGATGCTACCATGTCTATGTAAGAAAAAAGATAAAAGGGCACTAAGAGAAATAAGAACCAATGATGCTACCATGTCTATATAAGAGAAAAATATAATAGCCATAAGTAAAGGGCACTAGGAGAAATAAGAACCAATGATGCTACCATGTCTATATTAGAGAAAAAGATAATAGCCATAAGTAAAGGGCACTAGGAGAAATAAGAACCAAAGATGCTACCATGTCTATGTAAGAAAAAAGATAAAAGGGCACTAAGAGAAATAAGAACCAATGTTGCCACCATGTCTATATAAGAGAAAAAGATAACAGTCATATGTAAAGGGCACTAGAAGAAATAAGAACCAATGATGCTACCATGTCTATATAAGAGAAAAAGATAATAGCCATAAGTAAAGGGCACTAGGAGAAATAAGAACCAATGATGCTACCATGTCTATATTAGAGAAAAAGATAATAGCCATAAGTAAAGGGCACTAGGAGAAATAAGAACCAAAGATGCTACCATGTCTATGTAAGAAAAAAGATAAAAGCCATCTATAAAGGGCACTAGGAGAAATAAGAACCAAAGATGCTACCATGTCTATATAAGAGAAAAAGATAATAGCCATATGTAAAGGGCACTAGTAGAAATAAGACCCAATGATGCTAACATGTCTATATAAGATAAAAAGATAATAGCCATATGTAAAGGACACTAGGAGAAATAAGAACCAAAGATGCTACCATGTCTATGTAAGAAAAAAGATAAAAGCCATCTTTAAAGGACACTAGGAGAAATAAGAACCAAAGATGCTACCATGTCTATATAAGAGAAAAAGATAATAGCCATATGTAAAGGGCACTAGTAGAAATAAGACCCAATGATGCTAACATGTCTATATAAGATAAAAAGATAATAGCCATATGTAAAGGACACTAGGAGAAATAAGAACCAAAGATGCTACCATGTCTATGTAAGAAAAAAGATAAAAGCCATCTATAAAGGGCACTAGGAGAAATAAGAACCAAAGATGCTACCATGTCTATATAAGAGAAAAAGATAATAGCCATAAGTAAAGGGCACTAGGAGAAATAAGAACCAATGATGCTACCATGTCTATATTAGAGAAAAAGATAATAGCCATAAGTAAAGGGCACTAGTAGAAATAAGACCCAATGATGCTAACATGTCTATATAAGATAAAAAGATAATAGTCATATGTAAAGGGCACTAGTAGAAATAAGACCCAATGATGCTAACATGTCTATATAAGAGAAAAAGATAATAGTCATATGTAAAGGGCACTAGTAGAAATAAGACCCAATGATGCTAACATGTCTATATAAGATAAAAAGATAATAGCCATATGTAAAGGACACTAGGAGAAATAAGAACCAAAGATGCTACCATGTCTATGTAAGAAAAAAGATAAAAGCCATCTTTAAAGGACACTAGGAGAAATAAGAACCAAAGATGCTACCATGTCTATATAAGAGAAAAAGATAATAGCCATATGTAAAGGGCACTAGTAGAAATAAGACCCAATGATGCTAACATGTCTATATAAGATAAAAAGATAATAGCCATATGTAAAGGGACACTAGGAGAAATAAGAACCAAAGATGCTACCATGTCTATGTAAGAAAAAAGATAAAAGCCATCTATAAAGGGCACTAGGAGAAATAAGAACCAAAGATGCTACCATGTCTATATAAGAGAAAAAGATAATAGCCATAAGTAAAGGGCACTAGGAGAAATAAGAACCAATGATGCTACCATGTCTATATTAGAGAAAAAGATAATAGCCATAAGTAAAGGGCACTAGTAGAAATAAGACCCAATGATGCTAACATGTCTATATAAGATAAAAAGATAATAGCCATATGTAAAGGGCACTAGTAGAAATAAGAACCAATGATGCTACCATGTCTATATTAGAGAAAAAGATAATAGCCATAAGTAAAGGGCACTAGGAGAAATAAGAACCAAAGATGCTACCATGTCTATGTAAGAAAAAAGATAAAAGCCATCTATAAAGGGCACTAGGAGAAATAAGAACCAAAGATGCTACCATGTCTATATAAGAGAAAAAGATAATAGCCATATGTAAAGGGCACTAGTAGAAATAAGACCCAATGATGCTAACATGTCTATATAAGATAAAAAGATAATAGCCATATGTAAAGGGCACTAGTAGAAATAAGAACCAATGATGCTACCATGTCTATATTAGAGAAAAAGATAATAGCCATAAGTAAAGGGCACTAGGAGAAATAAGAACCAAAGATGCTACCATGTCTATATAAGAGAAAAAGATAATAGCCATATGTAAAGGGCACTAGTAGAAATAAGAACCAATGATGCTACCATGTCTATATTAGAGAAAAAGATAATAGCCATAAGTAAAGGGCACTAGGAGAAATAAGAACCAAAGATGCTACCATGTCTATGTAAGAAAAAAGATAAAAGGGCACTAAGAGAAATAAGAACCAATGTTGCCACCATGTCTATATAAGAGAAAAAGATAACAGTCATATGTAAAGGGCACTAGAAGAAATAAGAACCAATGATGCTACCATGTCTATATAAGAGAAAAAGATAATAGCCATAAGTAAAGGGCACTAGGAGAAATAAGAACCAATGATGCTACCATGTCTATATTAGAGAAAAAGATAATAGCCATAAGTAAAGGGCACTAGGAGAAATAAGAACCAAAGATGCTACCATGTCTATGTAAGAAAAAAGATAAAAGCCATCTATAAAGGGCACTAGGAGAAATAAGAACCAAAGATGCTACCATGTCTATGTAAGAAAAAAGATAAAAGCCATCTTTAAAGGACACTAGGAGAAATAAGAACCAAAGATGCTACCATGTCTATGTAAGAAAAAAGATAAAAGCCATCTTTAAAGGGCACTAGGAGAAATAAGAACCAATGGCAAACTTAGCGATGCTTCGATGTCTATATAAGGACAATATTTTATATTTTTGTAATTATTTGATATAGAAAATAACTACCATATATAAAGGACACTAGGGGAAATAAAAAGTAATTATTCGGTATAGAAAATAAACACTATATATAAAGGGCACTCGGTGAAATAACAAACGATCACTTTTTGGTGCTATATAAGACAGAATCGAAAAGTTGTTATATTTTTGTAGCTATTTAACATAGAAAATAATTACTATATATAAAGGGCACTTTGTGAAATAACAATAAATATAAGAAAATCGCAAAGTGTTCTTTTGTTAACGTTTCATGATCCAAATAAGAATTGGCAGAGAGTCAACGACCGCCAATATTTCTTGAGCGTGTTCTCTGAACTCAAACTGAGCCAACAGAATATTGCTGCAAGCACTAAGTCCGGACAATACTGTAGACGTATTTTAAGGTACTAACCCTTCTTCAACCATTTTGACTACAGATGGGTCTTCATTATTTAAAAAAATTACAATTAAATGCAAGTTGAGGGCAAATATTTTGACTTTGATGCTACATAATAAGAAACTACCCGCATAGTCTTTAATGGCTATATATGGCGTTTAAAATAAATTCTGTAGCTAATACTTCGTTTAAATAACAAACATATATATATATATATATATATATATATATATATCCGATATAAGATTAATATAAATTTGCCTACGGCTATAAATATATACTCTCCAAACTTTCACTTCATTTGAAAGTATTTTACCTTTTGTGCAAAACCACTAACGTATTTATAACCAAACAGTGAACTTTCAATATCTTTATTTACTGCTGTCTGGTTGTGAGCACAAGACGCTTAAGGCATATTTGCCCAGCGGTGGCATAAAGCCTAAAAGCATGCAGCATTTGCGGACTGCAAGTATGTAGCACCTAAATGCGGTTAGGCTATAAATATTATTGCACGCCTGGGCATTGAATGTGTAAGCAAGAAAAAAATATATAAAATGCCTTTGCATACCTCAAGCTAAATTAAATTTGCATAAATTTGCACACTAATCAAAAAGAAAGAAAAGAAAAGAAAAAAAAGGTTACTTTGGCACTCTTTCGCTGGCGTAGTAAGACGTCAACTCACCTAAATTTTTTCAGTGCATACTTTAGGGCGTTGTAATTAATCAAATTGTTGTTGATAGCAGCCTACGCTGCTTATTGTTGCGTACAAATGATAAATCTAAAACGATATAAGCTAAAATGCGCGCAACTCAAAACCCGAAAAGCCTACGAACCACTCTCTCTCCACCGCCAAAAAAAAAAAAAAAAAAAAACAACAGGCGTCTAAACTCAATCAACAGTAAGTTAACGCCGCAGTTAGTGGTCGTGGGTGTCACAGAGAACGGGTGAACGGGTGAACAGAATTACTTATCATCAGCATAGCATAATCAGCAGCAACATTTTCAAACAAAGTTAATATCAACACGGCTGCCCTGACCATTTATGCGTAGTTGCGCTTCTCTCGCTCTGACAGAGAAGATGACAGTAGAAGTACAGATGTGCTCTGAAAACCAGTCAGTCAAGCAGTCGCTACAGTTAAGCCCTGTGGCCAAGGATGCGCAGCAAAGATATGTATGGCGTTGAATTAAACCAGTCAGTTTGTCCTTACGCGCTTCGCTGCTTGTTAGACAACTGGCTGTTGTACTCCTTGGAATGGTAGCGCTTCATTGGCATCATCGTCAGTGTCATCATTATCATCATCGTCGTCGTCGTCGTAGTCGTCATCATCATCGGCAACAACAGCATAGTCGGGTAATGAGATTGCGTTAAACAAATGGGGCTTTCCTTTTATTGTCCTTAATAGGCACCGGAGGCTGCTTACACGCTCGTAATTTATTTTGATTACATTTATTCTGTTCTGTTGCTATTGCTGTACTCCTTTTTGTGGCAGCATTTATACCCTACAAAACATTTTATGTAATAGCTAAAATGTAGCATAGCAGCATGCTTTATAGAATTTGTATAAAATATATAAAATATCACTATGATATATCACTATGATATACATCATGTTATATATTAAGAAATAGTGTAACAAAACTTGTATATTAAAACTTTTCTCTTTATTTACACTTCCTTTCCATTTTTTATTTACTTCAATTAGAAATACCAAAATTTGCGGTCGATGTATGCCGATGAAATAATTATTGAGTTAAGCTCCATAAAAATTTAGGCTTCAAATAGAGACGCTTAGATTGTTTACTGCTTTTCTAGACTTTAAATACATTTTAGCCTTTTTTATTGCATGCACACAAAAGTCTTAGTGCAAAAAATAACAAAAATTTTAAAAAAGCTTAGTCTTTATAAAAGAACGCCTAATCTTTATTTTGTTAATTATTTGTTAAATTTAATGCGTAGCGTACAAATGCTTCGGTTTGAACCTAAATGCACAACAATTTCATGTTTTATTTTTACTCATTTTTATACGTCTTAGTTGTGCTTTGTCTTATTTTGCATTTTGCTTAGGCCGAACGGATTTGATTGAGCAATACTTGCAGTTTTTTTTTTTTTTTCGTATCTTGTTTATCCTTTGGATGCTATTTCAATTGCTACATAGTTTTGTTGGACTTTATAGATATATAGTGAAAGCGAGCGACAGAGAGAGAGAGAGAGCGATAAAGAGTGTGTAAGATAAAGTGTACCAACAACAAAATCAAATGGAAATCCTTGAAACTCTATTGAAATATGATTATAAGCCGTAAGCTTTGAATGAAATTTGATTTAAGTCATCCGGCAGTCCGGCAGAATTGATTAGGTGCTTAGGCCAGCTTCGTTTAAAGCAGCAGATTGTTATTTAACTTTAATTAAATGCGTCACAATCAATTATTGCAGGGTTAATGCTTCATTATTGGATTGGAGTACTTTCTTTCCGAGCCAGACTAACATTGCAAGTGCTTGTCTTTACACAGAGCAAACGCACATTATTTATTAATGTTCTTTCATGTGGACATTGACACAATTACTTGGCGGTTCAATCATGTGTAAACAATGCTTTTAATTTTGCTATTCAAGCAGAATCAAATTGTTTGTCATGTTTACACAATATGTGCTACTTTAATGAAACGTTTTCGTTGTTGATTATTGCCAAAAGCTATTTTCTACACAAAATTTAAAGGTCACAATCAGCTGCCCCACCTATTGTTTGCCTTAGACTTAAAAAATTTATTTACAAAAAAAAAATAAATTATTGATATGTGCATCGCTTAAACCGCTTAACTGCTATTTATTACTTTCTTTTTTTCCATTTAATTTATTTCACTTATATAAAGCACAAACATGTCATGATTTTTTAACAATTAAGCGTAAAAAATCTGCACAGAGGTGTGAACATTTTTAAATAAACATGCCATGCAGTCGTAAAATGTGCAACATAAAAATTTGCTTCAAACAATGAGATTCAGCTTTATAACCAAAAAAAAAAAAAGAATCCTGAAGTACTTAATGTATTTTTTTTTTCTTTTCACAGCCCACTATCCGACATTTGCAATTAAAATGCGCAACAGCTGCACAAATATTATTAATTTAATACATTTTTTTATTCACGATGCCAACAAAAAAAAAAAAAAAAAGAAGGAAGTACGCTGCTGTCGAGTGGGAACGACTTTGATGTACACTGTACCCTTCTGCTCAACAATACATATTCTTTTTGGAAACTAACTTGTTTGCTCAAGTTCACATTGTGAGAAAAGTTGTTGACAGTCATTCAGTCGAAAGCCAAAGCACCCCCCCCCCCCCAATAATTAGGGGTTGGTGCGCTGGGCTTGGGACCCAACACTGTAAAAAAAAAATCCCCAATGAAAACTAACAGGAAGTCTCGGAAGGAACCCTATGACGACGAGCCTAGCAAACGATATAAGGATCACGATTTAAGGCTATGCACCTGGAATGTCCGCATCCATAATTGGGATGGTGCATATATCCAGCTGGTTATTGTCTTCGAAAGATGCAAGGCTGACATCACCACAATCCAAGAAATCTGATGGATTGGACAGAGTTGCTCTAAAAAAGCATCCTGTGACATCTACTTCAGCTGCCATGCGAGTAAGCGTGGCCCCGTCTCCAAGTTCACGCCTGTTGACGAGCATCTAGCCGCGATACGTATCAAGGCGTCAAGAGAAAGACGACGATGCAAAAGATGAGTTCTAAGGGCGCTTGGAACGATGTCAAAATCGTGTTTGGCGATTTCAGCGCCAACATTGGGAAGAAAGGAATCTTTGAAAATTTAGCCTTTACGACACTACCTCTAATAATGGATGGAAATTGACCATGTTTTGATTGATGGAAATCACGCATGGAGCGTGTTGAACGTGCAAACGTTATGTGGTCCCAACATTGACTCGGACCACTATCTTGTCGCAGTCAAGGTACGCATTAGGCTCAGCACGTTCCAACATGCAACGAAAGCTAGACGTCGGCAAGCTGCAATCAGAACAGACCGCCGCAGTCATCTCAAACACACTCTCCCGACTGCTCCGGAAACCTCTCCGTCCTCTCGAGATATATGTGAGCAGTGGAAAGATATCACCCTCTCCATGAATAGCGCTGCCAAGGATGTCATTGGTTATACAAAAGCTGTAAAGAATTCTTGGTACAACGAGGAGTGCCGCAATGCTACTGCAGAGAAGAACGCTTCCTATCAGCGAACTTTACAGTTGGGAGCAACGCGAGCTGTTAGAGAGCGATATCATGAGAAACGGAGAGAGGAGAAACGCCTTTTCAGACTCAAGAAAAAGGAGCAAGAAAGGCGGCAGTTTGAGGATGTTGAGATATTACGTGACAGAAATGAAGCTCGAAAATTCTATCAAAAGGTTAAGCGTCTGATTGAAGATTTTAAACACAGAGTAACTTTCTGTAAGCATGACAATGGAAATCTGGTAACGGATGAACAGGAAAAACACAGATTATAGAGGAGTCATTTTTCTAACCTACTCGAAGGCGAGGAAGCGCACAATTCCACCGACAGAGAAATGACACCAGAACCACCAGTTAATGATGGCACTATTGTAGAGCCACCGGACTATAACGAGGTAGATTCAGTTATTAAAAAGCTGAAAAATAACAAAGCGAGAGGCTCTGATGGGCTGCCAGCTGAGTTATTTAAGACCGGTGGCGAAGAGTTGGTTAGGAGTATGCACCAACTTTAATGGAAAATATAGTCCGATGAAGGCATAATCAATGACTGGCATCTCAGAGTTCTCTGTCCTATCTTCAAGAAATGAGACCCCGCTGTTTGCTCCAACTACCGCGGAATAAGTCTTCTTTCCATCGGTTATAAGATTCTGCCACTCGTATTGTATAATACGCTGAAGCCATATACGGATTCACTGATAGGACCAAAGAGGTCGACCAGTGATCAAATATTCACATTACACCAAATCTTGGAAAAGAACCACTAAAATATTTGTCGATTATAAAGCCGCTTTCGACACGACAATACGAACGTAGCTTTATGACGCTCTGTCTGCACCATTTCATCCCGATAAAGATTGTCCGTCTTTGCATGACGACGCTATCTAACACAAAGTGTTGTCAGGGTGCAGAAAAACCTCTCCAACTGCTTTAATACCAAGAGATGTTTCAGGCAGGGCGATGCTTTGTGGTTCGATTTTTTCAATCTTGTGATGGAATACATTCTACGCCAGTGCCCGTACATACAGAGTATGTTGAACTCGAGCTTCCAAAAGGAAGTGATGCTGCTCGCTTATGCCGATGACATCGATATCAACGGCACGCAGGAACGGCGAGTCAGCAAGGCGCTCTCAGAGATTAAAAAACAATCTCGACTCATGGATTAAGCGATAAATGAGGACAAGACGAAGTACTTGGTGTCTTCTCGTACTCCGTCACCGCATCTTGGACGGTCAGTGACGATGGAGAATTTCAACTTCAGTGTTGTAGAAAACTTCGTCTATCTTGGATCCGAAATAGCCAGCCTCAACAACATCAGCCTGGAAATCAGGCGAAGTATCAGGCTTGCAAAGAGATGCTTTTTTGGGCTGAGCAAGCAAATGAGTAGTAAAGCCTTGTCTCGAAAGACGAAAATCAAATCCTATTGTATGGCGCAGAGGCATGGACCGTGATCCGTGACCGTGATGAAACAGCGTTGATAGTCTTCAAAAGGAAGATTCTTCGTTGGATTTTTGGTCCTATTAGAGTCGGTGACGAGTTTATGAGCTGTACGAGTTATTCGATGAGATTGACATAGTCCAGCGTCTGGTTTGGGCAATCTGAAAGGATAATCTACTCGAATGGTTGAAAGTGCTCCAGCACGCATTTTAGTTTAAAAACAGTTTCTTCTTTTTGCTCTTCGCAGTCTTAATTGGGATACCTATGGAAATCTTCCAACTTATAAGGACAGATTAAAATTTATTGATCTTTCGACCCTAATTCGAACCCTAATTCCCCTCCCTTAGCAGCATTCTTTCGTTCTTTGTTCAATATGGAAATCAAAGAATGAGGTCTGCCTATCAAGTCTTCTGAAAGCTTCTTCAAAGTCTTTGTCTACTGAAAGCGTCAAGACAGAATTATCGACTCAAGCAACCCAACGAAACATTATATTTCTGCAGGCCTAGTACAAAGAAATTAGTCCAAGTATTAAATCACTAAAAGAAGTTCGACAACAATAAACTACAAAAAAAAAAAATTAGTTGAGGACGGCAAAGGCACAAAACTTCCCACTATTAAGCAAGCTATTTCCTATGATACAATGCCCCCAAATATGTCAAAACAAAATCCTTAAACTTATTTTCAATTAACAATGGTTCTATGTAACTGACTACCTGCATTCACTTGCAAATATTGCACTGGTTAAGGATACATTAAATATAATTAGTTATAAGTTTTACTCACAATGCCTCGAATCGGAGCACAGTCACATCGACATATTAGCATAGGAATAAGAATATCAGTTAAAATCATTTTTCGATTTTCCCTAAAGTTTTGAACTTTCAGTGTTATTAGATATTCCATCTGAAAGGATGATCTATTGTTCTTAAATCATTTCATTAATATACAACGTTAGACAGCGGCATTTATACGCAATTTAATTCCGTTTTGCGCTTACCCAAACAACCCAACCAAAAGCTAATATTTTGTGAATGTATAAAAAAAAATAGTTTTACTTTACCAACTCTCATTTTTAATCAAACGCTTTCAATTAAGCGCGATTGGCATTTTAATTATATAAATTATTATTATTAAAAAAAAAAAAAAAAAATTTTATTTGCTGCATGCTTTGTTCATGAAATGCATTTAATTAATTATATTATGTATGTATATAAATATATATCTTATTTATTTTCAGTTTAATCAAGATAATGTCATCGATGATGCTGCATGAAAATTTGCTATAAATGGATTTAATGCCTTGCTGAGCAGATTCAAGTAAATCATGCAAGTCAGCATTTAAGCTTTAATTTTTTTTATATATTTTAGTATAAACTGACTGGCATGATTGGAGAGTTTAAAAAAAAATATAAATAAAAAATATTGACTGCGGTTTAATAAATTTGGCCATAAAAAAAAACTTTGATTTTTTAACAATTTTAACGCCTGTCTGCATGTTCTTGGGAAAAAAATTTTAAGCTTACCAGCTGTAAAGCGGCAACACACAGTTGCAGTTTATTAAAATATTACTTTTTCCATGCTATATAAACTTTTTTAATAGCTCTCATATGAAGCACACTTCAACTTTTATATTTTTGAATTTTTTTTGATTCTGAAATCAGTTTAAAATGGTGGCATGGCATGTAAATAAATTGCATGTTGCACTGATAACCTCTCAAAAACGGACTAATTTGAAGAAAGATATGCCGACTGACGTTTGCAGAAGGGTCAGAAGTCAGTCCTACCAAATTATTGAATGTCTTTTTGATGTAGTCTGGGGAAAATTGGAAAGTTCAGTAGTATTTGGCTTCTACAAAGAAGATTATAATCTTGTAGCAGATATGGTACAGCAACAGCTGAGATGTCTAACAATGAAAGCAGATAAAATAGAATAGGACAGGCCTTTCACATTCTCATCCAAGGCAAATTTAATGAAGAGTTCACTATCACTTCGAAATTTTACAATTTGATGGAGTTTATTTGAAATGGCATCAGTTCTTTGAACTATTTTCTTTTTAAGTAAATAAGGAGAATTGTTTAGACTTGTAATTTAAATATGCAGACACTGGCTTAGCTAGCTGCACTGTTTACAATCTGCTTAAAAGGAATATTCATAGAACATACGTCGCCACCACAATTTTTAACGCCACGTTTAAATGGCGAACCTAAAATGAAGCACATACGCACAATTACATAACAGACATTAAAACCAAAAAAAAAAAAAATAAAAAAAATAAAAGAAAAAAATTAAGAAAAATGAAAATGCAACACTGTATCTCCCTGTGGGCGTGTCAAATCGCAAAAGTGTCAAAGCAAGACGAAGTTTTTACACGACTGCGCAGCGCATGATGACTGTAAAAAAATTTCTTATGTGTATAAACTGACAGCGAAATTAATAGCGACACAGGCAAGGATGCAAGGATGTGTCACAATCACCGGCACAGCAACCCGCAGCGACTATGAAAATATTATACGCCTAAAAGTGTGCGACAGTATTATGAAAAATCTGCGCTAAATTTATTGCTAGAACAGTGATTGCGCAATAAACAATGCTCGTAGACATTGTAGAACATTTTATTTCGAAGAATTTATGCGTTGTACATGCGAAATTTATGTCAGGTACAAATGTCTGTTTGTAAGTGTGATAAATTTGAAGTGGCTGTAGTAGGAGCTGGATGGTAGCTGCTGCATATGACGGAAGCTGCGCAGCTTAGGGATTGACTACATTTATGCGTGAGTCTATATGATTGAAGTACATACAGATATACACGTATGCTGCTCCGAACTCTGCTTCACGTTTCAATCAAATACATTTTAATTTTAAATTTTATGAGCGGCCCGCTTGGAAAACTTGCTGAAAAAAATCCCAGGTGTAGCTGTACACTGTTTTGAAGGTTTTTCTTTCTAAATTATGACAGCTGTCAACTTTGTGCGTTGCGTTGCGTTGTTTCCTGCTACTGTACGCCTTCAGTTCCTGTTTCCTTGCATTTGCCGTATTTGTTATCTAAATAAAATTATATGCAAATAAATTTACATCCGCTCGCTTGTGCGTAGAAACTTTGATGTAGGCTATTCAAAGGTTTAAAACGTTTTTATTTGTCGTCAATTTTAATAAAGCTCAAACATAAATTCACACGCAACAAAAGAATAAGAGTTGGGGTCGCCATAAAAACAAGTCGAAAAAATTCTGTCAAAATAGTGAAGAAGAAGAAAAAGTAAGTTGGGAAAAAATGAAAACGTTCGATGGAAGCGTTGCTTTAATACCTTACACACATAAGTTTAGAAAATTTCCGTATTACAGCTTTGTTAAGAACAAATCAATTCAAGAAATTCAAGCTAAAGAAGTAGCAAGAAGTTGCTGAATTAGGAGAGAATATATGCATTATAAGCAGGCAGAAGGTGGACCTAAATATTCAAAATTGTTGTTTAAATAGAAGTTCAGAAGCAGCTTTGTAGAAGAATTTTTAGAAGATTGTACGTAGTTCAGTTATATACACAGCGGAACTATAAAGAAAAATGTCTGTGTTGCTCTAAAAATTCTACTTCAGTTTGTGGCTAGGTTTCTCCAGTTGCTTTAAATCTGCATATCATATGAAACTTCTTGAAGAATAAAAAATAAAGATGGGATGGGTGATGAAAAAGTATGCTAAGTGTATTTGATTGAGTTCCAACGCGATTCAGCAAAATCGAAATCAATTGAAGGGAGGTGAACCATATAATACGAACAGATGTACTTACTAACAATCAACGCTGAAGTTTTTACAGATTAATCTAAAACACTTATAGGCTGTCCCAGCGCTGTCAAAACAAAAGAGCTGTGAGGTGAAATCTGTCATAGAATTATATGATGGTCAAAAATTGGGTAGAAAGCAGAAACAAAATAGCAGTCCTTAGGATATGCTCTACACATTACAATTTTTAGTTAAACGGCAATAATGACAAAGGATAGCGAAGCTTCTCAGCGCTTTAAACATAATGGCACAAAAATGTTCTACGTTGAGTCCATAATAGAAGGCAGCATGTGAAGTCTTCAATGCCTAAAAAACAAGCAGAAAAGGAGCAACCTTCTAATAATGGATTGAGGAAAACAAGCAGCTCAGAAGATCATGCATGAAAGCCAGACACAAAGGAACTTTAAAAGAGCAAGAACCAAGCTTACATACATGGGAGGCTTCTCAACTTGTTGCAATTCGAAGTATTTTGGACAATTTTTTTTTTTTGAGTTGGCAGGACAATAAAATTACGATCGAATGCAGATGAATGTATGACTTGGTACATATAAAATATAAAGTAGAAATAAGATCTCAGAGTTTGTCTGAACGAAAAAGGCTACTAGGTGAGTGTGTACTCTCAAGCTGGCAAGATAGGTGGGCTAGTAGTGATAAACGGGCGGGTTACTTACGAGTATGAATGCCTGACTTTGGGTTCAACCTCTGTCTTGCACGTCATTATGGTGGATATGTTGTTAGTAGAGTACTCTCTACGGCAGATGGGGTTAGGGGGGAGGTAAGTTGTTTTGCTAGGGTAGTCTTTAATAGGCGTCGTTTAGCGGCAGACTAAGGGTACCTCTTATTCCGCACTCGTTGTACTTCTTGCTTTCCCATTTTTGTTGTTTGCCCAGTTGCCAGGGGCAAGCAGTCCCCGAGTTACATGGAACTCACTACTAGTACCTCGGGTACGCAGTCGTACCAGAGGCTTGTTTTGGGAACACGAGCGTTCTAGGGTTGGAGTCGGTTTCGACACTTGGCCCTCAACATCAAGTTCTTTTATGGAATGTTGGGGGTATAGCTGGCCGCTTGCGGTGATGCTTCGAGCATATACATGTCGTTATTATTAACGGAAGAGGTATGAATAGGACTCGTTCCGCACAGTTAGGAATTTACGTCCCATGTGCGTAATTTTAGACTGTTACACCTGTCAGTTTGATGTGTACAACATCAACTTGCACGGCTATACTTAAAATTTGGTGGGTTAGCAACCCGGAACTGTTTTAAGATTCAAATTGCAAGTCTAACTAGTATTTGTTCTAGTTTACGGGGTTGACGAGAGCCTTAATCTTGTACCACGAGGGTCAGAGGTCCACGAAGTGAACTTCATATTTGGGAGTAACGTGCTGGCTGTGAGCAAAGTTCCTTCGGGAGCTTGACGGGGAGTTTCGTTCACAACCGGGTGCTGGAACCCATAGACCAATAAAGGTTTTGGATAGGCTTTGAGTCCACTTACCAAGGAGCGAAGTTGGACGTCCAAATAATGCGACTACGGGTTGGTACCTACAGAAGCAACACTGTGGGGGCTAACTTATGCTTTGCTCGCCACTGTGGGCTTAAGCCAACGCAGCAGGCGTCCACGTTGAACCTCTTGGACTTTCTGTCCGTCTGTCTGGATTGCCGTATGAGCAACGAATGCTTGAAAGCTATACGAAATATAATCTTGAAGTTGCGATATTTAGACGCTTCTATATGCTCTTCTATTTACTAGTATTCCACATCAAACCAATCTCTCTTCAAGAGGTAGCATACATATAGACAAGTTCCTGCTTGTGGAAGTATAAGATTTGATATTTATTAAAAAGATTTCGGAAGACATATGATCGGCTGGAAAAATGTGTGTTGCCCCATATGAGCGAAAATATCGACACCCATTTATATTTCATACCTTTCACTGTTACATAACTCTTTCCAAACATAATATACCCTTTGCTCTATGCATACGTATTATAAAAATGCTAAGCGTGACATTTTAAGGATCGTACAGCGCCAACGCCTGTAAACAGGTCATAAATACAAGTTGGCACAATACAATTGCCAGGTTCAGGGCGGGCAGTGTCTACATTTTTGGGATGCCGCAAACGTTTAAACTGTCCGAAAAGCAGAAACAGACAAATACATAAAAATATGCGCAAATAACAATAAAGTCAATGAAAATATTGCTATCGATGCATAAAATTGAAAGAAAATGTAACTGCGTGGGCGCGGACGCATACACGTGTTCTTTATTTAGAAAGGGTCAAGAAATAAACCTTGATACAAGTTTAAGCATAAAAACTCAGCCAATATTAATAAAAACTGCGCATGTTTCTAACTAATATTGAAACAAATAATGCTAAGTATTTTTATAGCCTACAGATAGGCGCAGGAGTATATAGCTGAGCAATCCCCAGGGCTTAAATGTACGGTCAGGCAGAAAATAGCGCAAAAGAAAAAGAAAACTTTATTAGCCTACAAAAATACCTGAGATTTGTGTTTAAGTCGAAGTAGCAGCAGCAAAAATATATATAAAAAAAGAACTAAACGCTAGACAGCCTGAAAGCATGCACTAAAGTAGGGATTAATCGGTATACGAGCTGTAAATGCCAAACCAATGTCTACTACTACCAGCATATATTTAGCCATTAATCGTCAAAAGTCCGTCCGTCCGTCTTGTGTATTCATGTGTTATGCTATTTGTATCATATCGTAGTAGGCATATTTGCTTTTTGCCAAACTTATAAAAATGCCTAAAAGCATGCTGTGCCTGCCATCTTGTTGCGCAAATATTTTCTTGCTTTTTTGCAATTTATTCTTATTACGATAAATGTTAAGAGCACTGCTTGAGCTGTGCAAATATCCAACAGACTACATACTACATAGAGCATTCGAATTCGAATTTAGCTATTCAGTCATATGCCTAAGAGTAGGCAAACAAGCAGCAGTAGCAGCAGCAGCAGCAGCAGCAGCTGAAAATTCATTTTCACTTTTATTGCTGTTTATTGCGTCGGAAAAGTCGAACATTTTGCATGCATAACTCGTTCAAATGGCTTCAGTTGAGTTTCGTGTTCGATAATGACTTGTCTATTGGTTTCCAGTTGAAAAAGAGAATATCTGAAAACCTAGTCGTAGTCATAATGAATGCACAAAAGCAATATGCCATGTTGCTTAATTGTAAAGAAGCCGAAAGTTTTAACAGTCCATTAAATAATAACTTGATGCTTTAAATGGACTTTTGGTTGCTTTTATTATAAATTATTTGAAAGAGTTCTTAAAAGACACATTTTTATGTATTTTTAATGCTATTAATTTATGCTTAGTTCGAAATGAAGTATTAAAAATAAATTAAGAATGGGATAAAATTATAAATTCACATAAAATAATAATAAAACAATAAAGGAACGCTGCGATATTGTGTTTCGAATGCGTTTAGTTAAGCCCATATGCTGGAAAATATGAACACAGAAAAAGTTGCAATTTTTTATTCAACATTTGCTTCCGTGCGAAATCTTAATGGAAGATGGTGTCGCTCGAACACTGTGCACAATCGCCCAACACCTTGCAGAGCGCTTAAGGCCATACAACCTTGCCTCAGTCTCCACTACTGCGGCATCTTTAGAATCTTCACTGCAGTTGGTTACTACTATTGTCTTCATTTTCTAGTCAGAGCTCTCAAACATCATAGAACATCTCAAAAAAAAAAAAAAAAACAAAGTTCCTGGACAAGCTAAAATATACAAAGCCAACTTATGAGCTCTGTCCATGAATACTATTCTCTTCTTGGTAACGCATTGCAGTGTTATAATAAAAGAGCATTTCCATAAGTCCGGAAAGTGATTCTAAATCATACCGTGCGATCAGTCTTCTTCCGTCGCTTATATATTAAGTTTGGGAGATACTCAAAAGATCTTTTTCCAGATCAACAGTTCGGATTTCGTTCAGAACATGTTACAGCCGAACAAGTTCACAGAGTTGTAAATAGTTTATTTGACGTATTTGAATCCTGCTCCACTTTTTTTAATACTTCACTCCCACCGTGAGGGGCTCCAGATGCTCGTAAAAATATGCGCAAGTGTCTCCCCAAATTATGCCGTGTACGCTGTGGTCACTTATCGCTCAACTACTGATGGGAGTCATAGTCGTAAAAAATGTTTGCTACATTTGCTGATGATGTGTGCAAACTGTGTAGATCTAGTTGCGAGCATAAATCCGTCCTTAGCCTTCAGCATTATCTATCCCTACTAAAAGGCTGTGCAAAGAGAAGGAACGTTTCAGATAAAGAGCAATGCATGCAGCAATGTATGCTACATTTTGAGGAGCAACATTCGACCTATAATACAGCTAAATAGAACTATTTAATGACAGTCCAATAAGGCCAAGTTGCTCGATCTTATTGTAGATTTGTCTGAAATGCCAAAAAATAAATAATGTAAGCACCTGCAACTATTTATATTTCTGAGCGCAATCATACTCATGTATTACTTCTTACTAATTTGGCACAAAGTGCAACTATTTTGAGTGCGCATGCATCAAGTTTCGTCACTTTGTATTAGTACTCTATGAGCATTGCATCTTATTATTACCGATAAGCTGACTAATTTTTCCGCATTAATTCGTGCGGTTTTCTAAGAGACGGCGTTACTAGGTCGTGTTCATCCGTCACTATATTCATTTGGAAGCTACTGTTATTGCTGGTATTTTTTAGTATATGTCATTTGGTTGAAGCTTAAACCACGATATTTTTTATACATTTGAAAATCTCGAACTTTGTGCCAGATAAAGTGTTTTTGCGTGGAGTTCTTTCTTCATTACTATAACATGAAGAAAAGTGTTACCGAAAGTCATCGTATTTTAGTGGAAGTTTATGATGAACATGCTCTAGCTGAACAAACGTGCCAGAGGTGGTTTGCACGGTTAAAAACTGTCAATTTCGACTTAGAAGACGAAGAACGACCTGGACAGCCAAAAAGGTTTAAAGTTGAAGACTTGGAGGCATTGCTCGATGAAGAAAGAACTTGCAAAGAACTTACTGGTTGATCAAGCAACCATTTAGGATACATCCAAAAGTTTGAAAATTGGGTGCCATATGAATTGAAACCTAGAAACGTCGAAAAAGAAGTCATTTTGCAGCAGATTGTCACCGGTAATGAAAAATGGATTAATTACAATAACCTCAAGCGCAAGAAATAGTATATGAAGCCCGGCCAACCATCAACATACACGGTAAAGCCAAATATCCAAAGCGCCAAGGTAATGCTCTGTATTGGGTGGTATTACAAGGGTGGGACGATCAAAGGAAGAGATCGATCTCGGAAAAACGACCAAAATATGCGAACAGACACGAATCCATAGTTTTCATCATCATGACAACGCTCGGCCACTTGTTGCAGGATCGGTTGAAAACTATTTGGAAAACACCCGCCTTATAGCGCAGACATAGCACCTTCTGATTACTACTTGTTCAGATCAATACAAAATGCACTCCTCACCGGAATATGCTTCACTTCAGAACAGTGTAACAAAAATTAGCTCAATTCGTTCTTGGCCGCCAAGCTGGAGAAGTTCTTTTGGGATGAAATTCAAAAACTGTCAGAAAGATGGGCAATAACATTTTTTCACAATAAAGCCTTAATTTTCGAAAATTATAAAATACAAAGTTGTGCCACTCTCAAAATATAAGTAACTTCTTATACAATTCATCAGTCGCTGCTTATATAGAACGAAATGCAACTATTTTGAGAGCGCATACATGAAGTGGCGTCACTACTATATATTATTCGCAAAAACAAATGTCATATAAAGTCTCTCTGGATTTTGAACACATTATGCTTGCATTGCATTACTGCTATGTCGTTGTTTCTTATGTAAAACAAAAAATAAAAACCATTTGGTTCGATTTATATACCGCATATAAAAACGAAAGACAAAAGCAATTCTACGTCAAAAAGTTGAATATCTCGTTTATAGCTTTTACTTGTTTGGTGCTCGTCGGCGAGTATACGGAAATAATAAAATGACGTTGCTGCATAAAATCAATGCCAAACTCTCAACGAATTGTTTTATGTTTTATCGATTTGGCGATGACATGTATACCACGACTCCATGACTACAAAACTTGAATATTTGTACAACTAATCAGTTGGTATTTGTTGCTATTTACCTATTTTCATGTAGAAAGTAATGCGTCTATCAAAACAACAAATTCAAATGCAAACATATTTGTCAAGCGGACATCGATAGGCACACAAATAAATAGTTACACGTAGAACAATCAAATTACACTAGTAAACATAATACGATATGTGATATAATAATATAATGGAATGGATCATACTTTGAACATTTTTGGACAGGAATTCGCACAATGGAGCTGGCACTTAAAATTAATACAAATTGAATGGAGAACAGTTTAATTCAAGTGGATCTAAGTCTTATAGTTGCCAAGTATAGGTTGTTCAATTGAGCGGTAGTACAAACAGACGGACATATTAATATGAATTGGACTGTAAATGTTGAGCAAAAATAAACTTGATACTTTTTAGCTGGTATACTTTCTGTTGATACACTTATAGCTTAGGGAATAGCATAACTTCGTGCAATGTCAGTTGGAAAGTTCATTTACTAAATTATTGAACTATCATGTTATAGTCTACAATGGTTCTGTGTATAATAATCAGGCGTCTATTGAGATGGATTGCCAATAAGAATAAATATAATTAAAATAATAATTACTTTAAGAATATAAATTTGAAAGTAACTCAACTAAAGAATGAAGCAATAACAATAGAAGACAAATAATTTACCTGACATTCGTTTAGCCATTTCATAATTAAATTCCAGTCAACATAAATGCATTAACAAAACAAACGAACAAGGATATACGCATGTACAGAAATATAAGACAACAAAAATAAAAAGCAAAAAAAAAGGGGCGCTAGTTTTCATAATTAATTTGTGTTGGCGTATTTTGGGCGTAAAGCCTAACGTGCACGGGTCGTCGACTTGTGAGCTGTCAGTAGTTGGAGAGTACTAAATTCTAGAGAAAATGAATGAATGAACGAACATAGAACGTAGATTCAACCTATGAATGAATGAATGAAAGGACTAGCGACAAATGACAAAGTGTCTGGCATGTTTGCACACAATTTGTGCAGGACGCTCTTTTGCTGTAGCTTAGCGCTTAGCGCTTAGTTTTGTGAAGGCGTTTTTATTGGCAGCGCACAAAAATTTGTTTGCTTAAGCAGCACACACACACACACACACTTAAACACAAATACAAAAATTTTTCTAAGCTGTAAGTACTCGTAGTCGTACATAGCAGACATGAAACTCACATCTTACCACAAAACCAACTTGTTTGCGGTTGACCGCACCTAACGCGCACAAACAAACAAGCACATACGAGTATATTCAAGACTAGAACTCATGCTTGCTCGTTTGTGTTGCCCAAAACTTATTCGCATAAATTATTAAAGCCAACCTTATAGAGCGACAAATACTAGCAACACTTTTTTGACTCGATTTGCGGTCAGCTTTAAGCTACAACAAATTTGTGTTGCATACTTTGTGGCCAACATTTTCTTCTACTGTCAATTTAGTGGCATTAATTTCGTGGCTTATTAATGCATATTAAACGTATTTATTTGACCTTAAACGGATCCAACATTAATTTAGCTGTCGTTTAAGCATTTCTTGTATATAGCACGAAATATGCGCAGCTATGTAAAAATTTAGTTAATTGGATTTAAGTGAAAACCGAGAGAGAAAGCTGTATTGAAATTTAGATTTGCATATTTTCTTCGAGTTTTTATAGTTCAGACTAAGGTTTTAGTAACACTTTAATATATTTTTGTTTCTATCTTTCATTAAACGCTTTAAAGTATGCCACACAGATTTAGTTGGTAATATGCCATAATTTTCCTTGTAAAAAGTTAGTTTATTGAGTATCTTGTAGGTGCGTACAAACGCGTAACCAATTAGTTGAAAAATCATTAAGTTCAATGAAAAATTCAATAGAAGCACAAAATATTATTTGTCAAAAAATCTGTCAATTGTTTCAACATTTCCTTTTCTTTCTTTTGCTTCAAATAATACGATTTTCAGTTTTCCTTGGAAATGCTTGGAAATGTTAACTGCATTGCAAACACAAAGCAAGGATGTCGCATAAAAGTTATAAAACAGGAGCAAGTTCTCCGAATTTGTACAAAAAAAAATAATTGAAAATTTTCAGAAAAATATCACCGAAACGGAAAAACCGAAATTAAACACATAAAAGCAAATTAAAAGTGAAAATGCTTAAGGTGCTTCAATCGAAAGACTTAAAAATATTAATTCACATAAAAAAAAAAGAATTGTAAAGATACATAATTGAGTAACTTTAAATTTTATCTACATACATTTAAGGTTGAAAATTTCGATCTGATGAAAGGAAACGTGAAGCATTTGGAAGATACCTTCAAACTTTTCAAATTCTGAGAAGCAGAAGATAAACTTGATAGGGAAAACTGTCTTACTACAGCATATCAAATGAATTCAAAATCAATTATCAATAATTTTTTCAATGGCAATAATATTGACCCAGAAAATGAATAAGCCTGAAGACTTCATCACATCATACAGAATAATTCGCCTTTTAGTCATTTTTTCTAAACTTTTAAATAAATTAGCAAACAAATGAAATTTGTGCAATAACTGCATACCTTATAAGTATTATTAATTAATATTATTAGTTTTATTAAAAATTAAATGGATCTTAACTAACTCAACCACATTGAAAACAAATATTTTTATATTTGAAAAATAATTATAAATAAATGTAGATGAATACAAATTAATTTAAATGAATATAAATGAAGATAAATCAATATAAATGAATATAAATGAATATAAATGAGTATAAATTAATATAAACGAATATAAATGAATATAAACGAATATAAATGAATATTAATGCATATAAATGTATATAAATGAATATAAATGAATATAATTAAATATAAATAAATATAAATGAATATAAATGACTAAAAGTGAATATAAATATGAATATAAATGAATATAAATGAATATAAATGAATATAAATGAATATAAATGAATATAAATGAATATAAATGAGTATAAATTAATATAAACGAATATAAATGAATATAAACGAATATAAATGAATATTAATGCATATAAATGAATATAAATGAATATAAATGAATATAAATGAATATAAATGAATATAAATGAATATAAATGAATATAAATAAATATAATTAAATATAAATAAATATAAGTGAATATAAATGACTACAAGTGAATATAAATATGAATATAAATGAATATAAAAGAATATAAATAAATATAAATGAATATAAATGAATATAAACTAATATAAACGAATATAAATGAATATAAACGAATATAAATGAATATTAATGCATATAAATGAATATAAATGAATATAAATGAATATAAATGAATATAAATGAATATAAATGAATATAAATGAATATAATTAAATATAAATAAATATAAATGACTACAAGTGAATATAAATATGAATATAAATGAATATAAAAGAATATAAATAAATATAAATGAATATAAATGAATATAAATGAATATAAATTAGTATAAATTAATATAAACGAATATAAATGAATATAAACGAATATAAATGAATATTAATGCACATAAATGAATATAAAGAAATATAAATGAATTTAAATTAATATAAATAAATATAAATAGTTTTAGATGAATATAAATAAATATAAATGAATATAAATGAATAGAAATGAATATATGTAAATGAATATAAATGAATATAAATGAGTACAAATGAATATAAATGAATATAAATGAATATAAATAAATATAAATGAAAATAAATAAATATAAATGAATATAAATGAATAGAAATGAATATAAATGAATATAAATGAATATAAATGAGTACAAATGAATATAAATGAATATAAATGAATATAAATAAATATAAATGAATATAAATGAATAGAAATGAATATAAATGAATATAAATGAATATAAATGAGTACAAATGAATATAAATGAATATAAATGAATTTAAATGAATATAAAGAAATATAAATGAATATAAATGAATTTAAATGAATATAAATAAATATAAATGAATATAAATGGATATAAGCAAATATAATTATTTATAAATGAAAATAATTGAATATAATTTTTTTTTTTATAATATATTGTTTTCTTTATAGAATATTCTCTTGATAAGAGACAAACAATAATTAATTAACTCTTAAATCATGTTGTGTATTACACTAAGTCCCCGTTTGGAGACTTATGTAGTTACAACGGCCCTAAGAGAACATCACAGGGCTGGGAGATCATTTCTACTGAGTCGTGTTTGGATATGTTGTAGGGTTAAAGATCTTGCGAGTGGCTTTGGGTGAGAGTTAAGTTTGCATTCGAAGTTCTGCTTGAAACGATCTATTTTAGTTTTCACAGTTGGTATATTAAGATCTGAGTATTGCGAATATACCAGAGTGCAACGGTGAGAGTTCTAAGTATTTTTGATTGAGCTCTTTGTATTTTATCCACATTACTGGAAATCGCATTGCCCTATAATTGTGAGCCGTACTTCCAAATAGGCTTTATTACGGAGTTGTAAAGAAGTAATTTGTAGTCCGCAGTTTTATAAGCCTGTGTAGGGAGTTGGCTTTTAGCTTTATTGTGAGCCGTCTTTCGAGATGAATGGAGAGATGCACGACGTCATTAACCTGTGGGATCACAATGGACAAGTATCTCTGTTTAAAGTTAACTTTTATACGCCAGTTAGCCAGCCACTCCTTGAGAAGAATGAGATGGTCTGCTAGTAGTCTAGTTGCTCTTATTGGGCAACGAGATCTACTTAAGATTGCTGTATCATCAGCAAATTATGAGTCTGTGATCCGTTGGTAGGTCCGATGTGTATAGAACATATAATATACAACCAAGAACGGTGCTTTTGGCTACTCCATCTTTAATATCAGACTCCTGAGTTATGTAGTCATTCTGTTGTACTGTGAATGCTCTATTACTGAGATATGATTCAAGAATTCTGTGTGTGTATTTTGGGAAAGCAATACTTCACGCGTTCAAATGCTTGAGCTACATCGAGAAAGATTGCGGAACAGTATTCGCGGAGCTTGAATGCTGTTCTAATCTCTGCGGTTAATCGGTTTACCTGTTCGATAGTGCCATGGTTTTCACAAAACCCAAATTGGTGGGTGGGAATAACGTTCTGCATGTGTGAGTTGATTTTTATAAGAACCAACTTTTCAAACAGTTTGGAAAGGCAGCATAGAGGTAGGTGTATGTTTGGCATTGTAATCACCTGCGGTTATAAAGCGATCACCTAGAGTGTCGAAGAATTCGAGAAATTGTTTTTCAGATACCTTAAGCCTTGGAGCGCAATAAATTGCCGATAGTGTGAGACTACCAAACTTTATTTGAACATTTATTGAGTTGGCTTGAAGATAATTAGTTGCAAATGCCTGTAGAGAATTGTGTTTAATATGACTTCTAATGAGTATACCAGTTCCGCCGTGGGCTTTGCCATCTGGGTGGTTCGTTGAATAGAACGCATACCTTAGAATTCTGAAATTATATTTTTTCTATCTATCTATCTATCTATCTATCTATCGATCTTTATATCTTTGTATCTATTTGAGGTATATTTTTTTTTTTATTTAATTTTTTTGATTGAAGTACTTAAAGCACTTTTACACTTTTAATAGTCATTCAATTCCATGACTTCACTTTTATTTTGCTTTTGTCAGATGCAACTATAAACTTCAATTTTTCTTTAGAAATAATGTATATAAATTCTGAGGAATTTATTTGATATTGATTTATACCGATTAAATGCACAAATTGAACAAAATTTTCAAAAATCCTTGCTTTGTATTTGCAATGCAGTTACCTAGAAATGCACAAACTCAACATTTCCAAAGAATACAGCAAAACTTATTATTTGTATTCCTTTTTTTTTATCGAGTTAAATGAATTATTGAATATTTGTTTACAATAATAAAAGAGAACACAGCATTCGAGTGTACTCGATTTCGAAGTTGCATGTACTTTAAATTTATTTTAAAGTAAAAACTTGAAAACTTGAAAGAAAACTTCATCAAAATTAGAGAAATAGCCAAATAAAAGATTTAATTTGTATTAATTTTAGGCTGCTGTGTGACGCTATTTGTCAGAAACAACAATAATTGTTTATATGCTCAATGCACCAAATAGTCTATTTGAAGCACAAAATTTAAAGCAAGCCTTACATAAGCTTATAATTTAATGTGGCATGACTTATGCAACTACTGTGTCCATAGTATTTACATAAACTATAAGCAGTAATGTGTATTTTCTGAAATGTTCAGTCTATGCAAACTTAACAACACACACACATTCAAACCAAACCTAAAAGTGTGCTACAAATTTATGAACTAGAACAATAAAAAAAGGACGAGAACAACACGACTCGCTTTGTCATGTCAGACGAGGCGTATATGCAGCCATATTGTATTTTATTGTACAAACGCTCTTGATTTATGACAACAGCCGGACTAACAAGCAAATGACCAATGCGAACAATTGTGGAATGGACAGCGGAAATGTCTAACAGACAGACAGAAAGTTGAAAAGCCGGAAGTTGTATTAAATAAAGGTGTGTGTGTGTGTGTGTGTGTATATAGCAGCAAGCGGATATTTTTATTTAAAAAAAAGAAATGTGTTTATTTTTAAAAATTTTCAAGCTGCGTCGGCATCTACGCATTGCGTACACTGTCAGCACCTGCCAGCTAAGCAGTCCCGAGTGGCAAAGAGTCACCAATTAGGGAATAAAGTTGTTACAAAAAAAAAAAAAAAAAATGGCAAACAAAAAGAAAATTGCCTTCAGCACTTTTGTAATGTTTTTTCCGCTGCGCATTGTTTTGCATAAAATTCAATTATTGCAAGGTCGAGTGTTACATGAGTTAGCCATTTCTTTCATGTTTATTGATTGATATTGTTTATGGTTTATATATAATATTTCTTTGTTAGTAATTTGCATGTGCAATGTGTGTGTGCTTTTGTTCAATTGTTTGTCTTTGACAAAAAAAAGAAATTACATACATATATATATATAGAATTGCCAACATGTGTCAGCTTCAAGACTGGACTTGACATGCCACTCTGACCGCCTGCTGCATTTTACTTTTATATTTTTTTTATGATGCTGTCAGTATTTATGACATTTTTATTAAGCAAAACAAAGCAAAGCACATATGACGTATTAAAAATAAATACACACAGATGGAGCTAAACGTAAATAGTCCTGTCAGTTAGTTTGGCTAACAATCGAAAGTTGTGAAAAGTTTTATGTGGAAAATAATAAATTTTGTGTAAATATTTTTTTGCTGTTTGATTTACAAAGTATTTTTTTTTTTATTATCTTTTAATATTTGCTCGACAATGTACGATACAGAAAGGGTGAGTTTTTTTAGCTTTAAAAATAAATAATTTTTATATATATATACTGATATGGCTACAAAGATGTAGCGGTAGAAGCTGATTGGCAATTAATTGTGCATACAGAACTACTTTGAAGAACTAAAGTAGCACTAAATTTATATAATTGTATGTTAAAATTGATGATCGTAAATTTAACGACGTCTGCGATCACAGACAAACTTGAGTTGCGGTTGCTCTGCTTATACACATAACCGCACCAGTAGCGTATGGTTCGTATAACACGCACAAGCAGCAAGAACCATATATTTAAGTATGTCCTGCTCTATTTTATGTGTAATCCCTGTAAAAGCCATTTCTTTGCTATAAGAAACTTACTGTAAAGTGTATTAAAATAAGGATTTAAACGAAAGAACAATTTTTACTTCATTTTTGTTTACATTTATAGACTTGGTCAAGTCAAATTGTTGTCAGTTCATGTAATTTCACGTTTCGTTGGCGATTTGATGCTATTAATGCAGACAGTTTGGCCTCAAGCCTGCCATGCGTTTACAATGGCTTCTACAAGCTGTTTTAATGTCTTGTATGACTTATATATAAAAAAAAAAATACGTTTAAAGTCAGAATAATTCATAGATTTACTAATGAACTAAAATACATCATGTGGAGCAGTCCATTCGAGCAACAAAAAAAACTGTGCTTCTTGAAAAAAGAGGTTTGTATGCTTAGGCACATATTTTAGTGCATTATGCTATGGAATAAACATAGAATACCCTTGGAATACCCATGAAGTTTTGCTCCGAATCGAATCAGTTTGCTGTCTAGCAATTTAGAATTCATGCATGAATTTATGACGTCCTTTTGCCACTAAAGACAGTACTTACCATCAAGAATCACCCGCCGAAATTGAGTCAATAAATGTGAAACAAAATTTTAATCGTGATAATCATAAATTTAGTCTCTCTGATGTTGCTTGGTAGGCGAACACAACCCCCCACTGTGCGTAATATGTTAACCCTCAGCATAGATCATAATATAAATATCATTTTGAAGTGCATACTTGTGCCAAGTACAATTTTCTGTTGCTTATTGATATTTGATATCCTAAAACTAGCCGGCATTTGTTTAGTGAAGGCAGAAGGTCAATAGGGTGCATACTATTATGAGTAGATATGGACTTGCATACATTTGTTTGCTTGCAAATAAATGGTTGCATCATTTGAAGTATGTACTCATAAATTTCAAGGTTTCCAACATATGCTATAAAAGTTTGCATGATTAAATCGCTATGCTATGTTCGGCAGTTCTGAACTTCCTGAACTATTTTTTAAATAAGCACAAATTCTCTGTTGCTTGAAGTAGTTTCGATGGAGCTTTACTTACATTTCTCAAGTGCACGGAAATTGCAAAACATGTCAGTTTCGCTAGCTAAGTAATACAACTGCTTTAATATAGACCCTTTACCGTTACTTTATGGACAGTGAGCAGTATAATTTAGTTTTGCTTACACATAAAATGATTTAGCTTTTTTAAACATGCAAGACAAGCATTAAAGTTCAAATCAGGTTACAAAGCGTTTCAATTTAGTTAAGTGCACAAACAAAATATTGAAAACTGAGCCGGATTGCTGGCAAGGATTTGATGAAAATTGTTGCGTTTTGTCGAGTTTTAAACTGCGCCATTGAATAATTTAAATACTTAGTTTTTTTTTTTTGAATTTTCTTTCATGTAACTTAATATTTTATTTTAATGTCTTAAAGAAGGCAAGCCATTAAGTGTGTGCATCATAATTAGCTTGAAAGGACATACTCAACCGTATCTTAATATGCACACAATTCCTTTATAGTTTTGATAGGAAATATGCTCAAATATGCTGTCATACAATTGTAACAAAGTAAAGCGTTCGTACAAAAGTGCAGCATATAATTTTTCATTACTTATTTGTGCAAAAATGTTTCGGACAGAATGCAAATTGAATTCAACTATTGTAGTTTTTTGTAGGTTACTGACCGCTGGCTATTTCCAGCGATTTAAATCAAATAAAAGTCTGCAGCAGACTGCAACTGACAGATGAACATGAAAGTTTATTTTAGTTATTTGTGGAAATTTTATGTTATTTCGTACGGGCAAGCGATTTAAAAAAAAAAACCTGAATTGTATGTCCTTGCATAATATTAATGTGCCAAGCATGTTTCTAGCTTATATGTTCAGTAAATATTGTATTTTTTTTTTAAATTGAATTGAATGAGTTTTTACTTGTAATCTGTCTTATTTTAAATCTTTAAACTGCTTTGCTAAATCTAAGCCGGATTTTTTTTGCGGCGTCTGTCTGTCTGTTGCTGCATGGAAACTTACAAAATTAGGTGCAAAGTGTTTGTAATGAATTACTTTTTGTGGCGCACATGTATTTGGTTGCGAAAATAAATTTTGCCGTTGTAGGCGGTGAAACATATATTTAACGCCATACTCGAGTATGTATATATATTTCTGCTTGTAACATTTTTAAAGTGCACATAAATTGCGCCACGAATGTATACAGGTATGTTATATGTGTGTTTTTGAGGCCATTTTATTTTTTATGTGTCTGTCTGTCTGTCTGTCTGCATGAAGCACGCAAATGTACGCTTCATTTCATTTTTTATGAGTTCAACTCAAGTATTTTTTCTTCAGTAGCGCCCTTGGCAAGGTTACAATTTTATTTGTATGAGCCTTTTGCCAACAGCTATAACTTAACTTTATTTCTGACTACTGCTACTGCTTATAAATAATTAGTGTCTGTAGTTGTCAGTTATTTGCAGTAAAAGCACGACTTGGCATATATCAGATATATATATATAATATAGTAGCTTGTTAAAGACAAATTGAGGCAATATTTTTCTAAATTTTTATAAATCTTAGTTTTTATGTTTAAAGTAGACTTAAAACTGTTTTAATGTTAAATAATTACTAGTACATGTCGTATACGTAATGCTGCTGCTTAAACGCATATTAAGTATACGCAGCGTGTTAAACTGTCGCAAATTTTTTTAATTTTAATTAAATAATTAAGTGCTGCATGTTTTTCGCTCGAAATTCAAGTAATGCAAAAAAAACAATAAACCATTTCATATATAATATTTGTCTTTTGAGTTTTAAGCTGTCAACTTAAGCGGATTTGTAGCCACGCTAGTTGTTTTTCATGTATTGTAACATGTCGTCGTGTGTGCTTTGGTCCTTCGTTAAATGAAGGACAATTTTTTTTTTTTTATTATATTTTATTTCACGCTAATTTTATATATATGTAGTGGAATTAAGTTCTTAATACACTGCATAAGAACACAGACATATAAATCATAAAATATGACACAATACATTAGAGACAGCTCATGATACAGGAACCAAAAAAATGCTTAGAGATATGAAGCAGCTGCATAAGTAAACAGTAAAATCTGCTTGTTCGCAGTACTATATCTAAGAATTTTGGCTTTAAATAGAAACCCAGTGCAGCTGCTTTTGGACACAACCAACCATGAACTTATATTTGAGTTTCATTAAAATGTTTAAACTATTTCGGAACTAAATAGAGCAGCATATAAAGTGATTATCAATGGCATGGATAATTCTAAATTAAATGAAAAGAGTTGTAGTGAAATTTAAATCAACATAAAACCATGTAATAATACCCTACCACAACGTTATCCCACAGAGTTCGCCCCATTTTATAATTACATTCCTCATTGCCTGCAATAAACTTAACTAAGTCACAAAAAATTTAACTCTTGTGCATAAGCTGACGTCTACAACATAATAGAAGAAAAAACGAAGCATTTCTATTCATATAGACGTCCTTATTACAGATATTTTAAGCTGCTGCTGCCACTATTCAGAGCTGCATCTCTCTCTACATATTTCAAAATGTAAACACCTGCAAGGATGTAGAAAGAAAAACTGGAAGTCATATCTACAAGAAGTTATTAATTCTAAGAATCTTAATTAATTTTTTTTCTTTCAACAGACTTTAATTAAGTAACTGCAACCACTGAACACACCTTTTTTACAATCAAATTACTTCAAATGTCAAAAATTGATTATGTAACTAGACGATATCGGCCCCAATAAATTATGTAAATGTATGTAAAAATGGATGATCGTAAATTTAACGACCTCTGCGATCACAGACAAACTTGCGAAGCGGTTGCTCTGCTTATACACATAACCGCACCAGTAGCGTATGTTTCGTGTAACACGCACAAGCTGTATATTTAAGTATGTCCTGCTCTATTTTATGTGTAATCCCTGTAAAAGCCATTTCTTTGCTATAAGAAACTTACTGTGAAGTGTATTAAAATAACGATTTAAACGAAAGAACAATTTTTACTTCATTTTTGTTTACATTTATAGACTTGGTCAAGTAAAAAATTGTTGTCAGTTCATGTAATTTCACGTTTCGTTGGCGATTTGATGCTATTAATGCAGACAGTTTGGCCTCAAGTCTGCCATGCATTAACAATAACTTAAACAAGCTGTTTTAATGTCTTGTATGACTTATATATATATAAAAAAAAAATACGTTTAAAGTGAGAATACTTCATAGATTTACTAATAAATTAAAATCCGTCATGTGCAGCAGTCTATAAGCTATTGAAAACACATAAAACCAATCGGTACTATCTACGCTAATCAGAGCAGAAACGTTAACGTCTTACATTTTTTAGGCCTAACTTTCTGTGAACACTTTGACGTACGAACGCAATTTGGTTTCTTTACATGCACCACAGGTGAAAACTTCATCCCGGCTAAAAATTACGGTTTTCCACGTGGATTATCAAGACACGAGTGCACCAATCAACTTAAATCAACTTTTGGTGATGGATCTACATCCATTGCCACTGTGAAAAACTGCTACAACGAATTCAATTGTGGTCGCACTTCGCTCACCGACGAATTTCGTGAAGGTCGTCCAAAATCGGTCGTTGTGCCAGAAAACATCGATGTTGTGTGTGAACTGTTAAAGAAGAATCGTCTTGTGTAATACCGTAAGATTGAGGCATGCCTGGACATTAGTATGTCTAGCATACAAACAATATTAGATGATAATTTGGTCGTCGAATGGTTTGATCACATTGGATACCTCATATTTTGACAATTGTTCAAAAGAAGGCTCAAGTCGATTGATGCTGAAGAAATTCTGAATGGTGTACAACCATTTATTTGCCAGAAGTGTTCGATGAAACTACTTTATCACGGTAATACGAGCTCTCACACTCCAGCCGTAACAAATTACATAGTTTTGGATGCTCAAAACATCAAATTGATGAGTCATCCGGCGTACCTTGCTCTGACTTGGCACCAAATGTCTTCTTACTGTTCCCTCACACTCTCGAAGAAGCTGTTGATGAACCAAGTTTGACAGCAGAAACTTCGAATAGCACACCGTCTAAGAGACTCAACGAAAACTGATTTTAAGAGGCTTCATAGCTTTTCTTCTATTTTTTTTTCAATCTGGTCATATTCGAATACTGGTCCCGAATACTAGCTGGCAAATATTTACACTAATCGTATTAGCGATGCAGATTATAAAAAAAAAACAGTGTTATTCTGTTTGATGCTTAAATAAAAGACTATTTTCCGCAATGTAGGGTATTATTAAAAACATTTTTAAGCCTTTTGCTATACTCGTACTTTAAAGTCAGCTGTTATTTTTTTTTTTTGCAGATGTTTTAAATGTTTCTTGGAAAAAATCAAAGCTAGAAGCTGTGTGCACTCATACAAAAAAAAAAAAAAAAAAATATTAATGCAATCCGCTTTGGATTTTACACGAAAATATTGTACTTAAGTTTTTTTAAGTCATGTTAAAAAAAAATAAAAAAAAATAAAAATTTAAAGCGACCATTCATATGCATGCGACTCAAAGGATACACTCAAGTTTTAAGCTGTGAAACCCATTTTTTTGTTCAAACTATTTTCATGCGCTTTTACATGTTGTTTGAGGTTGAAGCAGATGTGGCAACTATATGGAATACAAACAGTGAATACAAAAGTGTTGACATGCATTTGCATGGCAACTGTGGCGTTCTAACATTTGCAATTTATTTTTTTTCTCTATTTGATACATTATTTCAACATGACGTCTTTGTTTTAATTTTCTTTGCTTTAATAGGCAAAAAAGTCGAATCGAATTACAATAAATTCAGTAAACACAGAAACTTTAAAGTCTTCAACAAGCAAACGAGTCGCATTGCTGGAATGCGTAAATGTTAGCAAAATTGAATTCGAAAAACAAAGCCAAAATATTTTCGCAGATTTCTATCTGTGTAACAAAATATTTGCCACTTGAGCAAACACGGCGCACAAAATGTCTTCCTTGTACTTAGACGTGTATGTGACGACGACATTGGCATAAATATCAAAATATAACATCAAAATGGCATTAGAGCAGAAAATTTGCCGCAGGTTGTCAGTGAACTGCGTGCTTTTGTGCACAATAAGACAATAAGCGAGTATGCTGCTGCCGTGTGTGCTCAGAAGACTACAAGATACACTGCACAGTCATCGAATATATTCCAAGTTCTTGTTATGCTTAGGCCTGCGTTACATACATCTACACAAACTTAGTATACACTTTTACTCTACAGCCTACAGGGTATAACAAAAGATGCGCGAAAAAAAAGCGCAAGGCACAAAAATTGCTTTTCAATAAAAAAAAAGACCTTAGTAAACACGTTGCTAAACCATATATAAGCCAATATAAAACGAAATTTTGAAGCAGTATCTACAAATAATTTTTATTTTTATTTTTTGTAAGAAAAACAATAACGCTTAAGCCGCACTTGCTACATGCGAAAGGCGTCAACGCCTTTGGCGCTTTTGAGTATGTTTGATTTTATTCTCCTTTTTTTTTTCTGAATTTTTTGTTTGTATTAAAATTTCATTAGATTGATTTGGAAATAAAATCCATTAAAATCAAAAGTAGGGAGCAAGAAAACTTTAATACAAAACTCACATTCACACTCTTAAAGTCGAACAGAGAAAAAAAAAAAACAGTGCTAGGACACACTTGAGTGCAGCGTTGTTTCTTGTTTCTATATTTTTAATTTTTTGAGATGAATAAAACAAGAGTCAAGCAACAAGCAAGCTCCTTCGGACAAAGCGAAGACTACGAAGAAAGTTCATTAGGACACAGCATACCCAGGACAGACTAGTCTACATTAGAGTTGCTGCTGAGTTCAAAGACATCCTACACGTCAAATAAAAAGCACAGTTCTTTGAACAGAAGATGGAAAGGATGGAATACAACGCTGACACCAACTACTCGCATTGGAAAACAACAAAGGCGACCAAAAAGCAGGCATTCCAAGGAAGATGAGGCTTACATCAACGCAGCCAATTAGAGGTATGAATTACACAGTTTTTACTTCAGTTCCTTGAAGTCCCTCTTCAAATAAACTTTCCAATGAGAACAATCCTTCTCGAAGAAGTCATGGCAGCCATACGGCATTTGCTTAGAAACAAACCTCCGAATCACGACAAAATTTGTCATAATACCTTAAAGGCATTGCCAAGGCGTGCGCTCGTCTATTTGACGTTAATATTTTATGCAATGTTGAGGATGCAGCATTTCCATAGCAAGTGGAAACTAGCGAGGATTACTATGATCCAAAAGCTTGGCAAGCCTGAGTATCGTCCAATAAGCCACTTAGCTACCCTGCCAAAGTTTTGGGAGATAATTTTTGCGATGTGGATAACAGCACTTGAAGGCTAATTTGAGCACCAATTTGGTTGTCGGCGTGGTTGAGCAAGCTCACAAGTCAGTGAAACACAAGCGAAGACTGCATCGCAAGTTCAACCGAACGCAGCATCCTCTGGACAAAACGGCATATCAATGAGCCGTGCTGCGCCAAAAAAAGGCAAAGTTTTTTTTAGGAGAAACTAGGTTAGATGTACTACACAGCTGACACCAAGAGCTACTAAATGACAAGCTTTACGGCAAGTCCCAGTTAAGAACTCTTTCAATGTGATTGCAAGCACTGAATTGGAGCAGGCCAACATATTTGCCACACACTTAGAAGAAAGGTGTACACCAATCTCTCTAGCAGATGGCATTGACGAAGATATTGTGCTACAGGCCCTTCAAACTATCCTGCAAATAGACCTGCCAATCAAGCCTGTTCGATCGGAGGAAATAGCGAACGCTATAAAGAAGCTTCCTGCAAACAAAGCTTTAGGACACGACAACCTTAAAAGCGCTGTCATTGAGGGCGCTCTTCTAGATAAAGTTAAACTTTAACGCTATGCTGAGGATGCAGCATTTTCCTTTCAAGTGGAAGATAGCCAGAATAACAATGATTCACAAACGCGTCAAGTCTGAGAATCATCCAAACTCGTATCGACCAATAAGTCTCCTACCTTCTTTATCGAAGATTACTGAGTTACTGAGCTGTTAGGCTATCAAACAGCTATGCCTGATCACCAATTCGGATTTAGAACTTCTCATGGCACAATTGAGCAAGTCCACAGGGTAGTGAACCACGTGCTGCAGGCTTTCGACGACAAGGAATATTGCAATGCGGTATTTGTTGATGTGCAGGAAACATTCGACATAGTGTGGCATGCCGGACTCTTGGCAAAAATTAAGCCTTCAGTCATATCTAAATAAACGCAATTTCAAGGTGAAAGTCAGGGATAAGCTATCCAGCATGCATGTTATAAAATCTGGTGTCCCCCAAAGGAAACGTGTTGGGCTCGCTACTATACTCGCTTTTCACAGCTGATCTCCCAACCGACAAAGTATTGCTGGCATCATATGCAGACGATGTTGCCATTTTGTACAACTCAAAATGCGAGTACGAAGCGGCAGATGGTGTGCAGGAGTATTTGCGCAGGCCCGAATGTGAAATATTAAGTTAAACCCAATCAAATGCATCAACGTCTGTTTCTCATTAAGGAGAATGATCCCTCCTAATGTCTGCTTGAATAATACAGTTCTCACGCAAGCTAATGAAATTAGATACCTTAGACTGATGCTGCGCGGTACACAAAAAACCTAGGCTACTCTATTGGCTCGTAAATAGACGAAGTAAACTGGCCCTGAGCTGTAAGAGAGGTATGTAGTCCAGCTATGGGACATTTGTTCCAAAACACATCAAAAGTGCATTCAGGTGTTGAAAAATAAAGCCCTGCGGATGAACGTCCGAAGCAGCACACTCCATAGAGGAGCAAATTGGTCGCCATACCAATCGGTACAAAACAAGGCTGCCCACTGCACACTGCAACAAGCTTGCTCGCACTCTACCAAACAGGCGACCGATCAACAGACTGAGCAGGCGTAATGTCTTCCTCTAAATTTGCTACCCTGCAAGCAGCCGGTGATGATTCATACTAGAATCCCTTATTGTTATAAACTTAATTTAAAAAAAAAAAAAAAAAATTGTAATACAACTTTTTTAAAGGTTTTCATTTATTTAAAGCAAGATACAGACAAAGTTTTGCATATTAGACCCTACATTGCAGCAAACTGCAAAGCTAGGCCAACAACTTTTGGCTTATTTATATGCAGCAGACTAACCAAACCGAATGTTCACAACATTCTTTCGTCAGACCATTTGACAAAATATTGTCAGCTATCAATATCAATACGACCTCAATACGTGGATCAAATGAAGCTAATATTGCAGGCAAAGCTGAGCTTGACTCGGGTAAACCGGTAGTCCTTTACAGTATTATATTTCTTTAACATTTTTATGTTGAAACTATTTTCAATGTAATGTGATGAGAGTGTCGAAGAGTGCTTTATGCCTGGAGTGTATAAAAAAAAAAAAAACTGTTTTGAATTTTTACTATTTTATAGCCAAACCAACAATTTAAACTTCAATTGCATTTGCATGTGCAGCTCGATGTATCTCAAGTTTAATTTCTGTTATTGAGTTTTGCTTGTTAAATTTTTTGTACACAATTGTGCACGGCTCGCATTCAATTTGAATTTAAATAAATGGTTTGCAACTCTGAAGCAAATTAACATGTTTCACATTTACAATACAATGAATGCATTTTAATAGGTTCCAGCTTTGTTGAACATTTTGAATAACAAATACTAAAGCCATTTTAATTATACTCAATTATTTTACTCGTATATATTAGGTTTTATTTTGCTATTTAATTGAGAAAATCCAGGCTCTACTTAGACTTTAATTAGACATAATTAAGCTGAATATACCAACAACCAAATAGACTTATTAAAATAAATATTTACTTAAAAATTTCTGTTTAAATAACATTCTGCAATTTAAATTACAATTATTTTCGCATTTGCCATGCAACATGTATTATGTGAAATGTTTGTATTTAGGCCTTTTTGTAGCTCTTCACAACACATTGTAGCTGAGTTGGAGTTTAATAGTCTTCAACTTAAGAATAAATAATTATGTTTCATTATTCAAATATAACATAGGCTGCCTTTGTTGAGCTTTGTTAAAATCAATTCTAAACAATAGTCTTGTGAATATTTTGTTTAACATAAAATAACAAAAATAATTATATTATATATATATGCATATGGCACATTGTCAAAATGCATATAACTAGTTAATTTATTTTAGCATATAATTGAGAAAATGCTTTGTGATTTTAGAGATTCTAAGCTGTACTTAGTTTTTTTTAATTAGACAAAAGCGCATGCCATGCTAATGTTATTAAAGTCATGCGCACATGGTCAGTGCATTATGTTTTGCACAATGAATCTATTATACATCTAAATAATTATTTTTAAAATATATTTATTTAAGCATTAAGAACATTTCAATAAGATTAAGTATTAGTAAAATTGAGTAAAGTAATTATGAATGTGTACATGAGCTGCCTCTTTAAATGGTTTCAAAATACGAATTACTTTGAGAAGTGAGTGCACAAGCTATAAGAAGCCATCATATCATCAAAGCAAATTTATCTTTAAACGCATAACTTTTATGAAAAATATCAAAACGTATATATTATATGCTTATTTGGAATACAGACAAATATCTCAAAAATAAATACAACAAGAAAGAATGCTTGAATCAGATTTGCTCTACTTCAAGACATCATGTAACGCATTGAACCTTCAATTTATATAAGGAATATAGAATATTTTATTAGAATTTGTATAAGGTACATCGAGTTTGCACTTGAACAATCGCCACAAATAAATTTTCTTACAGAACCCAGCAAGGTAAGAAAAAATACAAACTATCTGAAGTGGAAATATAAAGTTGGAAAAATTAGGCAAATCTCGTTTAGTATTTGTCGTATGGGGGCATATTTTAGGGCTTTTAAAAGGTGTGAGTGTCCAGTCTATTCTTTTAAAAGCATTCCGCTTGGACAATGAGCTATAGCGCATCGAACTTGAAGGTCTCTAAAGAAGAAACTCGCCATATTTTAAATTTTTTCTAACTGAAAAACAAAAACGCATCACAAGCAGCCAAAACAATTTGTGATGTTTACGGAGTCGATACTTGTTCAATGTGTGTAGCACAAAAGTGGTTCACTCGATTCCGTACTTGTGCGGAGGAAGTGGAAGATGCAACACGCTTCGGAAGACACGGAAATGATCGAGATAGACCGGCATAGTAGCAGTTCTACCATTGCCCGATAGCTGAATATCAGTCATATGAGCATTAAAAGGCAGTTGAAGAAGCTTGGCAACACAAAAAAAAAAAACTCGAATTGACACCAAACAATCCCATGTACCGAATTTCACATACGAATCGCTGCTGAATCGCAACAAAATCGATCCGTGAATGGCGATAAAAAGGAGGTCACTTAAGACAGCGTAAAGCGCAAACGGTCGTGGGTGAAGGGTGGCTCAACAGCTAAACGGTTCTCAATCCCGGATTGATGGTCAGGAATATTTTTCTGCGTGTTTGGTGGAATTGGCAGGGAATCGCTCAATTCGGTCCTTTATTGTAAACAATTGAACCGTTTTATGGCAGCAGGAGAGGAATTGTGTTCCATTAGTACACTGCCAGAGTTGTTCGTGAGTTCGGATAGGAATTTCTTATGCATCCACCTTATAGTCTGGATCTGGCACCATCGGATTATCATCTCTTTGTGTCAATGTCGAGAAATTGGTCTAAAAAAAGGCTTGCGAAAATCAACTGTCTCACTTTTTTGCCAAAAGGGAAGCAAGCTATTATGAACAGGACATAATAAAGTTGGGAGATTCCATTGGGAACTAGTTATTGATAAAAATTGCGTTTATTTGAACTAAATTCGATGATTGTACGCAATTTTATAAAGATTTGAAATAAAGGCGCAAATACGAAGGACCTTTACATTGCTGACCTTCAAACTTCCTCAACTGGAGATTAAATAAGAATCATAAAATACCCAAACTATGAAGGCTATTCTTTTTATTGTCTTCAAGTACATAGCCTGAAAGTTGATACAGATTTCTATGGAGACGATCCCTTCTAGTGTACCGATCTGGATCTATATATAATATTTTACAAAAATAAAAGTAAACAAAATTTTTAAATGCAGTAAATATTCGTTTATCCGTCTATGGTTTATACGAGCCTGCGCGTTATCTGGGAAACCGAACTGGTTTGTATAATACCGAAAGACTTGTATAAGACGGATAGAGCCATATGTATGTATATATTTGTATGATAAAATTTCGTTTCAATAATTGAAATTTAAGAATTCTTTATTTCTTCGTAGTACCAGTTCCACACATTACATCGGATAAATGAGGTTGTACTGTATTAGTTAAATTGTTTTTTACAAAAACTCAGAGTGAGGAGTAGATTCTCATGATAAGTCCTACCTCTCACCCTCCTTAGAAAGGAGGTGGTGTGGTGGTTGTTTAAGCACATTCATTATATAGGTACAAGTGATCTAAATAATGTTTATGTTAATTTCAATATACAAATTAAAGGCTCCAACTTCATTAGAACAGCGAGATAGACGGATGGACTTATCTATATTGACTCGCCTATTGATGCTGATGTTTTCTATGGTCACAGCGTACAAAAATACAAAAAAGGGGAACAACACAAGGAGAGAGAGAGAGAGAGACATGGACACAATGACTTGTCTTATCGCCTATCAAATTTATATACACTATATGGAGTCTACGATATTGTCTTTTATAAATCATAAACTTTCTGAAGAACTGTTTAAACAAGTGGCAAACCCTGATATACAAAATGTGAATGGTTGATGAATTAATTTATATGGAAAGAGTATGTTTATGATCTCTTTAATTCAATCTGCTTTAAAAAAAAATGTCATCAAAGTTCTACTCCGACAACATTCAGTCTGGATGAAGAAGTACCCAAAACTACTATATATGATATTTTACAACGATATGTCATCAATTTATCTGCCTCTCATCAGCTTGGTTCTGCATGATCTAATAAGAAAATAACTCGAAGTAAGTTGGATACACTGAAACATCTGTTCAACAACAAGTATAAACTGTCGCAGCGACAAGCAGCTCCAAAGTTTAATTGTAACCATCGAAGGTTTTTGCTCAATTCTGAAAGCGATTGGGAATTCGAAAATACCTGCAAATTTCTTTTTTGACCAATTTTTTTAACGGCCCAGCCATTTGTTTAATATTGGGTACAGGAAATAGTCACAGTTCGCTAAATTTGGAGCATATGTTGAATGGAGTAGCAGTTTGTAAATTAATTTTTGGAATTTTGCCATCAATTTCAATTGTGTTCCAAAGCTTTGAAAATGTTCACCGGAGTAATCCACTGTCTTGATTGTGCCTTGGTTTCTGATGTGGTGTAAAGGAATTATGTATCCATCTATGTTAACTAATAATTTTTTTGGGATTGCAAATGATCTTTGAATGAATCAGACTTTGAAATATTATTGATGTTGATATTAAAGAAGGAAACATTTCTCTTTTGAGTGATAACTTTCAGGAATACACAGCCACAAATGTTTTTGTTTTTTTTTTTGTTTTTTTTTTTTTGCCAGGGCTTAAATTTAATTACTGCAATAAATTAATTGATTTAAAAACTAATTAAACCAGTCAAACAACAAGCGGCGCATTATAAGCTGTATAAAGCATAAAAATGGCAACTCGACACGCACTGCAATTCAATGTCAGCAATATATGTCAAACCAACTGACGCACAGATACATAAGTAATACAAATAATAGTCAAGCGGAAGTAAACGTTTTTTTTTTTTTTTTTTTTTGTATTTTATGACCAGTCAGCATAGTTGACTATCCATCATAACTGGCAAACAGATCGACGTAGCAGCGAGAGACAACCAGTTGATGCGCTCATTTATGCATTTCTTGTCGTTCTGTCATAAATCGCAATTCCCCACTTTGATAGCGCATTAAATTATGCATGCTTCATAGTCTGTTGCAGCATTTTTTACGCCACAATGAAAAGTAGTTGATTTCAAAGTTTTACAAAAAAATTTGTTATATAGAAGATAGATTTTACAGCTTGCCTTGGCATTCGTTCGTGTTGGCATTTGAATTGCAGATAAGCAGTGGCAAGCAATGAAAATGGATTTTATGTTCATGGAGTTAGTGCATGGAAGGCATGAACAGAAATTTGATATTTTATAGCTAAAATGTATCGAATTTATGGTTTATGATAGCTTTTTTTTGATTTTTATTTTGATTGGCTTGTTGAGCGTTGTGACATGTTTGAGAAGTAATAATTCGCGTACATGTTAAAATTTAATGCAGACAAATTTAATTTTGAGTTGTTGAAATTTTATTTTTCAATCACGGCAGCATGTAAATCTGTAATTGACATTTTTTATAGCCAGTACAAATAGTTCTAAATGGTATTTTATTGTTAGTTTATGAGTATTTTTTTTCAAATAAAAGGATATGCATGCATGTAAGAACTGTTGATGTAAATAATATATTTTTGTTCAGCATTGAAAGTCACACTGAAAGAGTTTGATCGTGGGAGACTTTAAAGCCACTAAATTTGAATTTTGTACCTATAAGAAGATTCAATTTTTTTTTAAAAATTTTGTTTGTATTACTTAAACCGATTTAAAAAAAAAGTTAGCCCAAGCTACTCCTTATAACATCAGGCAATGAAATTCCCGTCATAATCAGTTCAGCCGTTTCGGAGATTAGACGTGAAGAAATATCTCCTTCCACACTATGGTATGATATATGTGAGTAGTGAAGATATATCAATAGTTCCTTTGATATTGCTGCCAAGAAGGTCAATCAAATAAATTTATGCACGTTGTTAATTTTGCAAATCTTAAAGTAATTCCTTAAAAATATTAATTTGAGCTCTAGATCACACCACTAAAAGGAGTAGGCATCAAGCAAAGCAAAAAATTTTGTTGTTGTTGGTATTGTAGCTTCCTATTTGAAATATGTTGCATTCATCCTAACAAAATATTCCTTTAGAGTCCAAACCGGACCACTGTAAAAGGTGGCCTTCATACAAAAAAAAAAAAAAAAAAAAACTTCGTGACTATAAAAAGATAGAGCCTTCAAGTTTGAATATTTAATGTCTTCTGCTTCTTCTTCAGATATGTAGTGTTTACTTAATGATCCAACCCGCTTCCTAGACACGGCCATGACCGGTAGACGGTTGACGGCCATTTAAGTAAGTAAGTCAATCGCTAGACACAACTTTTATTCATCTTACTGGAAATTTATTTCTGAAGATCGAGATTGAAGGCTATATATTCATCGACCATTTTTTTCACATAGTTCATATGAAATTAACTTTTGCTGCGACAGGCCTTGTGTCATCGAACGGAACAAGTAGTAGCCGGAAGAGATCATATCTGGAGAATACGGCGGTTGGAGTAGGACTTCACATTTAAGCGTTTCCAACTAATTCTTGACCGGTTTTGCAACATGTGACCAATAACACTTTGTCGGTCCTTTCTTCGCATTCCGGCCGTATTTGCTTACGTGTGCGGCTCAAACGTATGAGTTGTATCCGATAGCGTTTTTCTTTCATTACATTACATTTAGTTTGAACCGCACGTAGTAGAACACGTCGCACTGGTTCCAATAAATACAGAGCATAAGAGTCATGCCATGAATATTCGGCTTGCAGAAGAATGCTGATGACTCTTTACGCTTGCGATTGTCGCTACACTTTTTATCGCCATTCACAATGCAAAAAACTCTTCCTTTTTTGTTGGCTTTCTAAAAGCTGATCAAGCGAAAATTCACTTATCGACATCGCGCAGCTTCAATTCGTATGGCATCCAGTTTTTCTTACTTTTGAATCAAACTCATGGCTTTTAGGCGTTTGCTGATTAATTCACTTCCAATGATTCGGACAAATCATCACTTTTAAAGCGTAAACTGCTACTAGGATTTGAAGATCCTCGACCGAAAGAAGTGAGGCTGCTCTCGTACGTGTATGACATGGGCAGCCTCACAGAAAAGAATGACGAGTTAGTAACGCATTAAAAAACCGTCATTATTAATGGGTTGAGTGGTGAATGAGGTCAAGGCAAAGTGCTTGGTATCTGCTCGAGCGCCGTTAGCACATTTTGTATGCTCTGCGAAGCTAAACAACTTCAACTTCATTGTTTTAGAGAACTTTTTCGAACTGGAAGCAGAAATAGCCAGCAGTAACCATGTCAGTTTGGAACTTAGGTTGTAGATGCTGAGTCATTCACTCCCAATGACTCTGACAACTTCTGAAGCGTTCGGCATTGACATTTTGGATGCTCTGCGACGCTAAAGAACTTGAACTTCATTGTTTTAGAGAACTTTTTCGAACTGGAAGCAAAAATAGCCAGCAGTATCCATGTCAGTTTGGAATTTAGGTTGTAGATGCTGAGTCATTCACTCCCAATGACTCTGACAACTTCTGAAGCGTTAAGCATTGACATTTTGGATGCTTTGCAAAGCTAAACAACTTCAACTTCATTGTTTTAGAGAACTTTTTCGAACTGGAAGCAAAAATAGCCAGCAGTAACCATGTCAGTTTGGAACTTAGGTCGTAGATGCTGAGTCATTCACTCCCAATGAGTCTGACAACTTCTGAAGCGTTCGGCATTGACATTTTGGATGCTTTGCAAAGCTAAACAACTTCAACTTCACTGTTTTAGAGAACATTTTCGAACTGGAAGCAGAAATAGCCAGCAGTAACCATGTCAGTTTGCAATTTAGGTTGTAGATGCTGAGTCATTCACTTCCAATGACTCTGACAACTTCTGAAGCGTTCGGCATTGACATTTTGGATGCTCTGCGATGCTAAAGAACTTCAACTTCATTGTTTTAGGGAACAGAAATAGACAGCAGCAACCATATCAGTTTGGAATTTAGGTCGTAGATACTACTTTGGGCTCAGCAAGTAAATTAGAAGTGGAGCCCTCTCTCGAACGAATAACGAAAGACGCTAATATTTGTAGTATGGATCCTCATTAAATCGGATGGAACGATTTTGGAAGTGCTTCTTGGTAGAGAAAAATTCTTAGTATAATTTTTGAATCTGTTGCAGTTGATGACATGAAAAAAAAAAATGAAGTTTCAGCGGCTGCATTGTAATGAGTCTTAACCAAATGGACAAGAGTTCTCCAGCATACATCATGCTTTATTTGTGTAAGACATTATAGAGCTTGGCAAAGCATGCATTGATATATATATATATAAGTCTGGAGATATCATTCGTAACGAATAGTCGTGATAACAACTTATGGGCCTTTATAAATGTGATCATAAAACATCTAAATTTTTCTAGCGTCATTTAATTAAATAAAAAATATCTAACAATGGCTATGAAGTCCAAATGAGTTCATTATTCATGCATGTCTATATTAATAAAACCTATAAATAATATAATTGGCTTGTCTATTCGAAGCGAGTGTGAATCAAAACGTAAACCATTAAATGTGTTTTTCCCAAATGAATCCTAAACATATTTTTTTTTTTTTTTTTTGAAATATCACACATTAAATATTACTTCCACTCACATAAAAGTGCACAGTATGTCACTTAATGATGAACCTACTTGCAGTTGTCATAAAATGAAAAAAAAATTGTACACGCTTTCAATACGCTTTTACAATGTTTACAACTCATCCAATTAAAATTTATTAACATGTTATATATATATATATTTTTTTTTTCTGTGCGCTAATCCCATACTTCAGCTACTTTACACACGGCTGTCATTTATCTGCACATAATATCCTATTAAAGTTAATTCAAACACATCCATACAGAATGTCTGTAGATACTCCATAACGATTCCAATCACGCGCACGAGCTGCACTTGACAGATTAGTTCATTTTGCACGACATAATGACTTCATAAAGCTGCACTTTATTAGCGACCTAAAACTGAATGAATTTCGTCGATAAAATAATCTGTTTCTCCTCCTGCAAAGCAAGTGCTTTAATGCTAATAAAAAGTGATGAGTCTGAAGTATGAAAGCGTGCTTTTAACGTGACACGAAAACACGCAGTAAGTCAATAATAAAAACTCATTAAATGCGCACCACAAATCTAATCTGCGATCGAGCGGCTGTGAGTGCTGAAGCGCTGACAAGGCAAGCAGTTCCATACGCGATGATGGCGTATACACTTTATAAGAATATTATGAAATTTCCATTTTATTGACATTTTAAATTGACTTATAATCATAAAATGAAGGGGAAAAAAAAAAAGTTAAAAGAAGTTGAAAACGATGCTTTAATACGCTACACAAAAATTTAAATTAAAGAAAATGTCTAAAATACGAAACAGTTTAATTTTATATAAAAAAAAAATTTTTTTCAATTATTTTTGTTTCTCCAGAGAATCTTATTACTGTTGAATATTGGAGATTACACAGAGCAACAAATAGACAGACAGACAGACGGACATAGCTAAATATATTCGTCTTGTTCAGTCTTAGTCTTAGTTAGTAAGTCAGAAGAGTTTTCTTCTGTCCTATCGCAACTAATATACACTACACTTTATGTGTGAAGTGTACAAAAGTTAAAATAAAAAGAGGCGCATTTCTTTTTTTTTTTTTTTTTTGTCAAAATGAAGTGAAAGTAAATTTAGTGCATATAATTTTTTTTTTTTCTGTTTCATTTTTTTACTGAGTTACTCCTGCTTTTGCTCTAATTTCGACTGCTGTCCTGATTGTATATTTTATATACGTATATATGTATTTAGTTTATGCATGCAAAGGAGCTATACAAAATATAATAATGATGCGTATTACTGTTCGTGATATTGATGACGTTGGTGGCGCTGACTGACACCAAAGACATTGACAAGGAATTTAAATGTAGTACGTAGTAGATATATAAATAATTTATAAACAGCAGCAAACGGGCTGCGCTGTAAGCGTTGAACTTGAAAGAGAAATACGTCAATCAAATTGCCTATGGTTCGTTCAATAAAAAATGTTGCAATAACAAGTAAGGCATTATATATATATATAATGTAAGTGTCCTGGCAGCAACAAAAGCGAATTTAGCATACAGCAGCAGCAGCCTTATTGTGGCTTAGACAGCCTACGGCATTTAAGGGGCGAGCTAACGAAAACAACAACAGCTACTGTTTTTTTATTTTATTTCTTTCTTTTTTTTTCATTTTAAACTTAAACAAAGCATTTACTTGCAAAGCGCGTGCTGCATGCTATTGGAACGCCCCACCCAAGCCGCCTGATGCGCGTACAAAATTACATTAGTGGCACATTCAGCCAGCCAAATAGACAGACAGACAGACAGACTGACGGATGAAAGGACCAAGCGAGAGACAAGCAACACCTAGCACATCCTGTCAAAATGAACAAGCGAGTGTCGATTGCTGATAAAACCCGGAAGCGGCAAAGCTAAAAACAAAAACAAAATGACTGCCAGCTAAAAAGAAGTCATGGAGTCAGCTAAAACCAAAAAAAAAATATAACAAAAAATATTTAAGATTTCATAAAATAAACAGAAGAAAAAAAAAAATGAACTTAGTTTATACGCATCGAAGCTATAATACACTTTGCAGCATTTAGTATAATGTGCTGAAAAAATTAAACAGACTTCGGCAGAGCTCAATTAATAAAGTTTTAAGTTAAAGAACTTCAGTCAAATATCTTTAAAACACCCTTTTAAGTGGCTCTGCTCAACAAAAAATTATGTTTTACTGATATTGATTAAGCGTTTAAACAATCAAACAACAAAAAGACTTCTGGAAGAAAACCTTTTGTGAAAACCTTTTACAAACCTTTATTTTTAAACCAAGTCAGTCGATCTCAGCAGTGCTTGGCGTTTATTTTTATATGAAAATATTGTTCAACGTAATTGTATTAGATTTTATATTGCGATAAAAATTGCATGCGCTGTCAAAAACTTTTGGTACAAAGCGTTCAAGGATGTTCGTATAACCGTCGAAAATATGTCTCTTTCTGGTCGCCCTTGAACGAGTGTAATTGACTCTTAATGTCTATAAAGTAAAGGAAATCTGTGCTCAAAGTAACCATGTGAACTTGCGAGAGATCATTCATGTATGGGAGATGTCACACGGGAGCGTATGCACGAAAAATTGGCTATGCAACGTGTTGCTGCCAGACTTGCTCCGATAGAGCTTAGCCTTAAAAAAGGTATTGAGAACAAACATGCTGGATCAAGCTAATTAGGAGTTTTGAGGTGGAACGTTTGTCTTAAACCTGAAGTGCTAGAGACTTTCACAAGGTCTTAAATTAAAGCTTCAACGTGCATAGAAAATATAAGGAATGAGAAAAATTCACGAACTTTTTTTCCAGGGCATTTTCTGGTGCCGCCAGCTCTTGGTGAGAACATGCGTTGGTAAGGGAAAACTTTCATTAACATTTTCTTCAAAATTTCATAGGTGAGGCACATAACTGTTACATAACCATGTCCATATTATTCCACTCAAAAGGTTCCTATTTACACTGAACAATTATTAAATGAAACCAGAACAATCTGGACTTATAGGGTATGAGTGTTAATAATATTAAGATTTCTTTTAAACTTGGTAAAACTTTTACCGAAACTCACAAATTGATGAAAGAAGTTTATGAGAATAATTGTTCATCTCGTAGCACTATTTACGACTGGTAGACACGTTTCAAAGACGGTCGGCAAGACTTGAATGGGCGAAATCTTCAGTGAACGAAAAAAACATTAAAATTGTTCCTGAATTCAATAAAAATTATCAACATTGCGGTTCATGAAATCGCAATTGGAATTGTCCAAAGACTCAATCCATAGCAGTTGGTCGATCATTTGGGCTTCAGGAAAATGTGTGCACGATTTGTTTCGCATCAATTGAAAGACGAGGAAAAGGCGCTTCGGATTCAACATTCGAGATAAAGATGCCAAAAAAGGATCAAAACTTCCTTTTCAATATAGTTACTGGTGACGAGATATGGTGTTTTCAATACGATCCTAAAACCAAGCGTCAAAATGCCGAATGGCAGCCTTCTAGTAAGCCAAAACCCAAAAAATCATGTTTAGAAAAGTCAAAAGTGAAGACAATGTTGATTTATTGCTACGATTCGAGGGGCATTATTCCAACAAGAGTTCGTTTCAACGGGCCAAACAATTAATGGGCCAATTTATCTTGGACTTATGAGGCATTTGCTACTTCGTATACGACCAGCATATTGCGATGAAGGAATTTGGCGTTTGTTGCATATTTATCGATCGATACTTGTAACCGATTTTGGCCAAAATTCGCATTTTGAACATCGTATTCGCCTGATTTGCACCATGTGACATTTTTCTGTTCGGTAAGTTGAAATTATCCAAGAAAGGATGCCGCTGTGCCAATGTGGAGGCCATCTAAAAGGCGTGCACCGATGTCGTAAAGGTGATTCCGGCCAACGAGCTAAAACACTCATTTCAAATGTTATTAGATCGAGCTAATAAGTGTATTCAGTCGGTGAAAGATTACTTTAAATAATAAAAAAAAAAACAAGTACTCAAAAATTTATTTTAGTTTTCATTATATTCCAAAAAGTTCGGGAAGTTTTGAGAACAACTTGTACAAAAAATTGGAAAAAAAAAAATCTTTTTGTGAAGTGAATACAGTTGAACGCTGTAGGCAGTGCTTGGGGTTTTTAATGGCATGGTATGCTCTACATTAACTGCTTATGGAAGATAATAATTTTTTTTAATCATTGGCTAAGCAAAGTAGCCATCAGAATAATTTTTTCCATCAAATCAATTCCTTCTCCACACAAGAAGCTATGTCAAATATGACTCAAATGCTTTGCTTGTAAACTTGTAAATACTAAACCAAGGCAGTTAAAGAACGTCACGAATGCTTTTAAATTTAAACAGCAAGTCACAGCTAGGTGACGAACGTGTGTGATCTTTCTTGCTATAAAGTTTTCCATAGTAATACAATTAGACATCAACATTTCTAGTTCAAACTGAACTAATATTGTATAATATAGTAAAAGTGGTCGAGAACAGAAACTATCAATCAATCTCTCACATGAATACAATTTTATAGCAGATTCCACATTTATATACTTCATTCAGTCAACAAAACTTGCTTTAAAGCGTTGCAAACATAATGAAAAATTTATAATTGCCTAAACACACTGTGCGAGAAGTGTATTAAAAGCCAAACAGCCAGCAGCAGTTTTGCATATAATGTAACAAGCTCTTAACTTCAACGGTTTGTATGCGTATTTTGGCTGCTTCTTTGCAGTAGGAGAAGTGACAAAAATTTATATATACCGATTTTTTTTTTATTGTTTGTACTAAGTTTTCTTTCGGCAGTGTGGGCACAAGTCAAAGGCAATCAATAATTCAAATTTGCCGTCAACAACGTGCAAAAGCAAAGCCTTGTACGCCATTTTGAAATATTCAAAATTTTTATGAGAAAAGTTTTGCACGAAACAATTGTTGCTTCAAAGTTTTCTCGTTGTCCGTCCGTTGTAATTAGACATGCTTGCTTTTATTGAACTAAAATTTTGCTATAAATTGCAACTATGACAAAATAATGCCTTCACTTGTAATTCAAAATAATTTCAAAGTTTTAGTAATAAATTATTACCAAACAAAAAGCAAACTTCATGTTTTATTTTAGAGAGAGAGAAGAAAAATGTTTTTATTTATTTTTCGCTTCATTGCCATACGCGACAGATATGATCAATTTATTTATTTTTGTTTTTGTTGCTGCGCTGGCGGCTCAAAAAAAAAAAAAAGAAAAAAATAATGTTTTCCCTGCATTCACTAATGATTGATGCTCTAAATTTATTTTGTAAGAAAACAAGGGGAACAGCGTGATTTGCTGATAACAGCAGCGAAATACAACAAAAATTTGCATTTATAATGAGTTTGCATAAAATATGCAACAAAGTTTTCAGCATCAAGTTTCATAGCGCTTATTCATGCGCGCAATAAATAAATTACCACAAAAAAAAAAAAACAATGTTTTTTTAAGATTTAATATTTTTATAATTTTTTTGTATGTTATACTGCAAAATAATGAATTATTTTTGAAGCATTATTTTGTAAACTGTTGCTAAACATAAAATAATTCTTCATTATGCCTTGCTTTAGTTTAAAAAATTATCTTCAAAAGTGCCATAAAAAGTGAGTACCTAATAAATCAGTAATATCAACTGAAATTATGTTTTAAGGAATTTTAGAATGTACAAATTTTAAGATATTACTCGTCGGTCTTTACTACTGAAATATTTAGTAGTAAAGACCTTAGAGTTACAAGCTCTTCTTTTGCAAAAGGTTTCAATACTAAATAGACAAAATGGGCTACACAGCAGATGACTACTAACTTGGTATAGATTACAATTTTCTTTTAATACTTCTTTAATAGCTTGCAATATTTCGTGTAGAATTTTTATAATTTATAAACATTTTAAGCATACGAGCAGCATCATTGAATATTCAAGCAATTCATGTTAGTTGCAGCTGAGTTGACAAAAATGTTAACAAATGGCAGCATGTCACTGCGCGACTTATTGCTTAACTCTCTTATATTTTAGTAAATGCAATTAATTTTATCATATCACCGAGTGATACACCTTGCCTAACATATCGCTAGTTCTTTGCTACAGTAATGGGTTTTAGCCAATCGCTAGAGAAAACATAAGCCATACAAATTGGGGGAAAACCCAAAAGAAAGTAGCTGAACAAAGCAGTTATAAATATCAAAAACAAGCTTAACTATGTCTTGCCCTGTACACCGACATATTCGCCTACAGATTCAATAAAAATTCCAGAACTCATTGATTTTGCAATAACACGAAGAATCTCAAGTTATTTAATATCTGCTAAATCTCTTGCAGATCTCTCATCGGCTCATTCGCCAAATCTTTTTAGCTTACTGGAGAAACCTCACCACACACAAAACCAATTGGCTCAAATATAACAAGTAAGGAAATTTCAGTCGGGCGTAACCGACTGTAAGAGGCCCTGTACCAGTTCAGTTCGCCTAACAAACACATTAAATGTTTCCCAAGTTTATGACCAAACACATGACCACTTCTCACTGCGCGAATATGAATGAAAAGAAAAGGGGGAGTCGTTCAAATTCAATTGCTTATAAAATCGTCATTTATTATCCGATTTTGATGAACTTTTTGGATTTGGGCTAAGAAGGACGTTAACTTTATACTGGTGTACTCAAATTTTTACCCTAAGGGTGATTTTATGGGGAAGGGGGGAGTTGCTAAATTTTAAAATAAACTTGTAAAATTCCGGAGCAGTCCTAGTCGAATGCAAAAAACACGAAGTCTCTATCTATTACCGTTTCCGAGATCCTTTCGTTCTTACAGACAGACGGACGGACAGACGGACATGTCTATATCGACTCCTCTATCACACCTGACTATAATGGGGGTAACTTTGGGGGTCTCCGACCATTATTTCTACCTGTTACATACATTTGCACAAAACCAATAGGCTCTTGTACCTTCGGAACAGGACCTAATAATCCAATAGATAACTAAAAAAATTTATGGACTAATTGACATTCATAGATTCATATAGACGTCTGATCGAGCCGATTAAGCGTATATTTACTATTTTCAAAGCTTACTTTCAGTCGTTACACAATTTAAAACTAATTAGTTGCAATATTAATTCTTCTTACTCAACATTTTCAAACTAAGAAAATTATTGCAAATCGTCAGATTTCTTGCTTTGCTACTTTCGCTTAGCTCGTTTATAACTTTTAACCAATTTTTACATGTTTTTGCGATTTGCCATTAACGCTGCTGGAAGTTCCTAGCCTGTTAGAACGCTACCGAAAAAGGCTACACCGCTTGCTCAGGCCAAAGTCAAACACAAAAGGGCAAACCCAAAATCCAAACAATAACAAAACGTAAAACAAACGCACGCAATAAAAGCGGAAATCATTAGTTGTGCACAGGGTTTTACAATAACCCAAACCCATAACCACGCCCAACAGCCTTAAGGCAGGCAAAGGTCGGCTGCTGCTGCTACTGCTGTTGCTAGCTTTCTTGTAGCATACTTACAGGCGTCAGCAGCATGTTGTCGTTTATTGCTTTCACAGCACAGCAACATAAAAACTCGAGAGTGAAAAATATTTATGCAGCTTTCGGTTTTTATGCTTTTGTTTTGTTTCAATGAATTTTATCTATTTTTTGTGGGTATTAAAAAATTTTCATTCTTCGGTTTATTGGCTGAGAATAGCAAAAGCTGTTTGACCTTATCTACTATGCTGCACACGAAAATAACTTTAAAGGCAGCATATACCAAAGCAACACTTTAAATTATTTTAGTGTTGCCAAATGAGCCAAAGAATGTACAAGGTCGCTGCGTGCCGACCTTGTGCGGCAAACACAAACGAAAACGCGGCAAATGCTGCTTAATTACTTCCAATAGATTAAATTTCTATAGACATCAAAACCATAGAACATTCTATTAAAGTAACACCATAGGTAGACACATGAATATTTCTCAATTTTCATATAGCACGCGCCAGCCAAATCATTTGCTGTTAATGACATCAGCCAAATTGAATATGGAAAAGCGCCGGAAAATCGACTGAGCGAAAAACTTTCTGCGCCAAAAAGGCTGCCAGCCACACAAGCCAACATAATGAATTTAGAATGAAACAAACGCTGTCTGTCTGTCTGTCTGTCTGTCGGTCTGTCCTTCTGCCTTGTGTATACAGTCTTGCGCTTTGTTTATGCTGTCAACGCTACCATTGCGCTGGCGAAAATAATTAAAATAATAATGCATAAATTTTTCATTTAATACGCTACGTTGAAGCGCTGTCATCACTTTATTTTGTACCATTCACTTCGATTTGCTTCAGTTTCAGTTTCAGCTTTCCGTTTCCTTTGTTTTCTCTTCTGTTTTCCTTTGCCAGACCAGAGTTGTGCATATTTTATTGCGCAAAGTAAAATTTAAGCAGAGATCAAAGCGTTGCCAATTAGTTTGACAATTTCTAAACTAATTAAAAGTTTCTCCGTTCGTGAATGCGTCATGCGTCAGGTTGTGTGCATCTCAGTTACGGATTTCAAACTTTTTAAACAGCTGCGTAGTGAAAAGTTGTTCTTTTTTAGTCAAAATGTCATTTGTTATGGCTGAAAGCCTTGACTTTATAAATTATTATTTTGCAAAATTTCGCACTAAAAGTGCTAACTATTATTTTTATATTAATAAAGAATTATAAGCTTTGACTAAGAGAGAGAGAGAGAGAGAGAGAGACAGAGAGAGGAGCATAAATAAATTGTCTACATTTATTTCAGAGCTATTTCGAATTACGACAAACGATTAGCAGAGATTAACGTGATAATAAATAACTTGAAAAAGTATCACAGCGTAAATTAAACAGCCTATGAAGTTTCAATAAGATTACTCTATACTGAATACCCGAACACGCGGGCAAGCAAACGACTTGGCAAGAAGAGCAGCCACATCTTTATTCAAAGGTCCAGAGCCATTCTCTCGGAGCTGGACCAGGCACAATGAGATTTCTAGTAAAAGAGAGGAAAATAAAGCAAGGAACTGTTTCTTTAAGATGTGTGAAGGCTTAGAACAAAGAAAAAAATAGTTGCTAGGCGCTTACAATAAGAATAGATCTGCAATCTGCTACGAACTGAAATAACCTTCTAAGAATGGTCTCAGGTTTCCTTACTGGACACTGCCTATTTAGAAGACACATGTAAAATTGAAATCGAAAGTAACAGTTGCAGAAGATGACGAAACTCAGGAGCATATCTTGGGGGATTATTCAGCTTTTACGCTATGCAGGCACAAGTATCTTGGCTAGTAAACCTCTTAGCCTATTTCAGGGCAGCTGCGCTGCATGAGGTGTTCTAAGTAAAACTCTGAAGCCTTCCCACAATTAATTCGAGTCTAAGAACATACAAAAAAATTAATTTTAAACACATTTAAAAAGAAGATGTTTATTCTCAATTCTGTTGGCAATTAAATCACTGAAACTAAAGCAAGTTGAACGCAAACAAACTCATTAAAAAAAATATGCATTGCAATTGCAGTTCGATAAAAAAAATGAATTTAAATTATTTTATATGCGCCATGGCTGAGTGCTATATACATTTTGGTTCACTTTGTCAACACATTTCGTGCAACCTTGGCAGCTTACTGCACGTATCTGACAAACATTGTCAAACTATGACAAGTGCAACATCAAGGCACTCTATTAGCACAAATGAAATAAAATTGAACAAGAAAAGTTTTATGTTGATTGTGTCCGACTATAAGATACGCTGTACATTTTCATGTTAAATATATTTGCATTCTTGTTGTGTTTCTTCTACTAAATTATTTGAAATTCGACACGCTTTCGCGAAGCTACTCTATTAATTTTTTTTCTTGATATTTCCGAGTGCTACAATACAATAGCTCATACAAACTAGCTGTCTACAGGGTATACAAATTCAGAGTAAACCTTTTTTAGTGTGGATGTCAAACAATATACATATATATGTATATGAGACGATGTGATGAGAAGCGAAATCGCGATGCATGTCTTTACGCGCCATTGAAATCAGTGCAAATTGTTTTCAGCAAAATTTTTTCAAGCAAATTAGACCAATGTTAGCTGCTCTTCGTTTACTCGGAATATATTTTAATTGACTACTTCGACAATATTTTTCGCGCTAATAATGGAAAATGAAAAAAAAATTAGAGAGAAAGACATGCTCGTACATATATCTTTATATGGCACGAAGTTTATTGTGGCATATAAAGATATATGCTGCTCGCTCTTTAAATTCAATAAGTGAAACTAGTTTAAGTATAACTAGTCAAGTTTTACAAATAATTTATTTCATATTTCATGATGATGAGACTCAACTAAAAGTTTGACAATATAATTAAATCGAGTTTGAGTTTCTACTGACTAACACATGCAAGCATCTCCCCTTTTCACTTGCTGGTTTTTCTAAATAACTACTTTATTTTGTGTTGTTCCGAGAATCATGTTACCCCCCTCATCATGGATGGGAACAGATTTGTATAGTGGCGATACACCCTTCTAGTATTCCATTATGAACATACGAGTATATGGAACGCGGGATGGTTGGAAAAGTCAGTGGTTCTTTGGACTTTGCACCATCAACCTATATGCTTAAGAAGTGGTTTTTGAGTTCCGTTTTGGTCCTACTAAAACAAAATACGCCGAACGTTTAGTGCGGCCAAAAGAGTTCACCCACCAGAAATCGTTCATAAAATACAACGAAAGAAATTTTACAATTGGAGAATGTATGTGCGTGAGGCATCTGAAATCTAGTAAGCATCTGAAATGAGCGAACAACATGAATATTTGGACATTAAAAAAACTATCCGAGCGATTTTTAACAGCAATGCGAACGAGTAGAGATGAAACATAGATACATCACAGCACACCAGAGAACAAGCCACAATCAAGATAGTAGTTTTCTGCAGGTGAACGTGCACCAAAGAAGGAATACACCAAAGAATAGTCACATTTTTTTTTTTTTGTGGGATGCACGCGGTGTTAATCACATTGATTGATTGATTGAAGTGGATAAAATGATCACCGGTGAATATTTTTGAAACCTTTTGGACAGATTTGATATTAATATGTAGCAGAAATGAACGTATTTGGCGAGCAGGGGGTGTTTCATCATGAAATGCACAAGTGTGGAGGCATCAATTGAAGATTCCATAAATTGGGCTAACAATTGGTAATGTATGCACCACATTTTCCAAATTTGGCCCACTGTGACTATTTTCTGTTTCTATTTGTGTTTTCTTGGCTTTAATATGTTTCGAGATGAATGCCGCAAAGCATGACGTCATTGGCCTGTGGGATCACAATGTTGTTTAGAGTCAGCGATGGAGAAGTACCTCTGTTTAAAGTGAAGTGTTTCGTGTTTGCTTTTTTGCTTATAAACTTTTATACGCGAGAATGAGATGAACTGCTAGTAGTCTAGTTGCTCTTATTGGGCAACGAGATCTACTTAAGATTGCTGTGTTATCAGCAAATGTGGATATTGTGAGTCTATTATCCATTGGTATGTCTGATGTGTGTAGAACATATAATATAGAACCGAAAACGCTGCCTTGAGGTACTCCAAATTTAATTTCAGACTCCTTTGTTATGTAGTCATTCTGTCATACTGTGAATGCTCTATTGCTGAGATATGATTCAAGAATTTTGTGTGTATTTTGGGGAAGCAATACTTTTATTTTGTACTTAAATCCGTCGAGCCAAACGCCATCAAATGCTTGAGCTACTTCGAGAAAGAACAGTTGCGGAACAGTATTCACGGAGCTCTAAAGCTGTTCTAATCTCTGAGGTTAATCGGTTTACCAGTCCGATAGTGCCATGGATTTCAAGAAACCGAAATTGGTGGTTGGGAATAACGTTCTGCATGTGTGAGTTGATTTTTATAAGAACCAACTTTTCAAACAGTTTGAATAGGCAGTATAGAGTTAGGCTTATGAGTCTATATGACGCTGCCTGTGTTTTATGCTTTTCGGGTTTCGAGATCTTGACTATGACCGTTTGCTTCCACTGAGTTGGAAAGAAACCGCATTTATAAATCGCGTTAAACAATATTCTGATATATGTAACAGCTGTGCTGGGAAGCTCCATGATCTTTTTTGGGGAAATTAAATCATGTTCTGCCGCATTCTTGGGATTAAGCTGGGCTTTTATCACTTTATAAACTTCGTTGGTGTGAACTCTGAGGAGTTGTTCGTAGTCGAAAGATTGAGAAGAACAAAAGCGTTTGTTGACGGATTTGCCTAAAAAACAGTGCTTAAATGTGTTGTAAAAACCTCTGCTTTTCCTGTGCGGTCTCTTATGGATGAAGAGACTATAGCCGGTGGTTTAATGTCTGCTCGCGCTTTACATAGTGGAAACTAAGAGCTTGTTAGAGAAAGACGTTCGATGTATTGTCTCTGAGTGCGTTTTTACTCGAGTTTAAGAGCTTTGCTTAGCTCACGTGAAGCAATCTTTAGATTGTGCTTAGAGTTTGAAGATCTTAGACACTGCCATTTCCTTCTTAAACTGTTTAATATGACTGTTTGTTAGACTGTTGTTCATCGAATTGTCTGTGAGCTGTGAGAACAGAACCTAAGGCATTGACAGAGTTATCAATATCGATTTCGTTGTTTGTTGCTTGGTTCAGTTCGATATGAATGCTTATATACGATCACCTAGAGTAAATAAGTATGGTGAAGTAAAAACTTGGATAAGTTCCATGTGCATTTATTACTTTCAGATTATTATGACAATATATTTCAGCGATTTTTATGTCACAGTGATATTTTTTTCTAAATTTTTACTGCTTCACTGCTTACGAATAAACTTTAACCTAGACATGACATAATAAAATTCTGTAGAATTTTCTTATTGCTTTAATGTTGCATACAATCCGAAAGATAGTAGATATAATAAAAGTGAACTCTTTCTAGCTAGTCTACAAACTATTTCTTGCAAAAGTTTTTATATGCATCTTTTGTTACAAAGCTTAAGCAAAAAAAAAAAAAATACAAAACGATTATGCGTAAGATAGAACGCAATAAAGTGCAAAACATTAAACTTCATCTTTGCTAAAGAACTAATGAAAGCAATTAAGTTACTGCAGCTGCTTGGAGCAAGTTATGAGCAAGTGTTATCTCTTATTTCTTACTTCGATGCAACTTAAACTGCCAGCCAGAAGTTAATTATTTCGCTTTAAGTTTATAGCAACGAAAAAAATAAAGGTTTACAAAAAAAAAAAAAAAAAAAACAAGAAAAAAAAAGGATACATCAAACGCATCCTTAAAGTTTAATAAAACTTTTCTTTCTTTGTTTCTTTTTTTTATTTTTATTTTTTTTTTTTTGCTGACGCAGAAGTTGCCACAAATCGATGCCAGGTTTTCCTTATAAATATGAACTTCAAAAGCAGTCAACCCGCAGCTAGTTAGGCACCCTCAAGCATATTCGTTTTTTTTTTTTTAGCAATGTCATATTGTTCAAAAAAAAAAGAGATATTATATACAATATATATATATATATAGAAAGGAAGCTATAAAGCAAGCATGAATGTGTTAAAATGTTTTAAGCGTATTAAATTTTAACAACACAGAAAAAAAAAACAAAAAAATATTTTTCGAATTTTAACATTTTATGTGGTCTAAGAACAAAGAAAAAATTTATATATACAAAATATAACAATGGCAGCCATAATGAAGTAAGTATTTAGTATAAATATTAGCATTGAATGGCACCCGTACCTAGAGACAGCCATAATGAAGCAGAAAAGCAAAAGACCAACGCACATTTTCACACCATTTTGTAACTGCAGGCAATATTTTTTCGCACGCTTGCTTTCTGTGCATCTTCGTATTAAGTGAGTATTTTTTTTATTTTATTTTTTTTTTTTTTTTTTTTGAGAAAATTTAAATTAGGCTGCTCAATGAAAAAGGGTCAGCAAAGCATTTCCAGCTTGTGCTTGTACGCCATTTTTTTTTTTTTTTTTTTACAGCTTCCTTATTATTATTTATTATTTTTATGGTCTTATAAGGTATTCATGTATTTTATGGTTGACACAATCATATTCAATGTCCTTCATTCTAGTCTTATCATTATTTTCACTGGCATTCTACATTTTCTTTTTTTTATACCCTACACTCAAAAGCTTGTAACATAATGAAGAAGTAGTCAAAGCTGTACACATTAGCTGCAATTATTTACTTCAGTGGTAGCTCTTTCTAATCTATCTAATTCTTTCATTTCTAAAATGTTACAAAATTTTATAGAATAGTCTATTAAAATATCTTCGTTTTAACATCACATAACATTTTATCTTTGTCCTTACAGCTTGTCCTTACACTTAGCGTCAGTTCAGCTTTAATATATTTACTGCACTTTGCAATTAGTTGCAGGAAATTTCATTATTTTGTTTAATTAAAAACAACTTAAGCACAGCGCGATGTTTCTTTAATGTTTCTTTTTTTTATGACTCGCTGTACCGGAAGTGTTTCTCAAGCGAAAGTGTCGCAGAAAAGTGTTGACGTTGTTAGTTTGAGCTGAGCTGTAATACAAAATTAACTTGACGAAGTTTGCTTGTATTTTATGTAAAAGTCCAGGTGAAGTGTTGCTTAATTTACTTACAGCAGCTAAGAAGTGAAAATACTTCGAACATGCAAAGTTATTTGTGAAATATTTCTTGTTTTTCATGCCTTTGGCTTGTTTATGCATTGGTGTGCAAAATAGAAGAAAGTTTCTTTATAAAGAATCATCAGTAATTTCTTAAAGTCAGTACCACTAACGGTGGATGAGGCTTTAGCAATTCTGCTTGAAAATTCATTAACTCATTCACCCATATAAAAACTTTCGCAGTTCGTGATTCATATTACAAGCTATGGATATGACGGCACAACCGAACAAAGCACTTTTTCGGCTGCGATCCAATGCTTTTCGACCAATTACTTTTCGCAACGACAATAATTCCACTAAAATTAATGTATGATATTGGAAATATTTTGTGTATAAATCGTACTCCTCAATCCATTAGATTTTGAAGGCCAATTAAACTTGAGAAAAAAAAACTTGGACGTTCAAATAAATGAAAGAAATATTACAGTAATATATGACATCCTGCATAAGACAAAAGTGTCTTATGCAGGAGATGAAAAAGTTTTAAACATTTTGACTGAAACTAAATCTTGTCGATTATGTTCCATCTGTGCAGCAAAATTTAAGCCTGAAGCATTAAAATATGGCATATTGCTTAAAGAATTGAACTCAAGAAATGACAAGTTAGAAATGAAAATGGAGAAAATTAAATGACGAAACAGAATAAACTAATTCAGTAGAAGATTTGGAAGAATATGGCCCTACATGCTGACAAGCCTAAACAGAATGCGAGTGGAATCAACAACGACGGCTGTTCAGGCTGTACTAGCGTTAAGAGCAAAAGATCCATCCTATCGTGCGCATAGGTTTGTCCTTAGCAAGGGAACACATTATTTTAGGATCGTCGTCTGTTTTACAAAACCTAAACTACTGGCTGAAATCTTAGGTCTTGATGAAACTCTTATCACATATATTTATTGCGATTTCTTGCCAGCTTCCAATTGATGTATAAATATTACCAAAAAAAAAAACCGTTACACTCTATATGTCCTTGTACTCAAGGTTTCCGATGTCAGCAACAGTCCATAAAGATTTCCAAATATTAGAAGCATCTGTATATGCTTCTAGGTGTTCTTGGAGAAGTTGCCTCAGAAACTCGCAATTACAAGTGTGGCAGGTGGTTACATGCTCAAAAGGATACACGATGAATCAATGTGACACAAGTTTTGTTTAAAAAAATTATTGGTAATAGTCAGCCAAGTCACAACTGTTCCAGCCACAATGTAATTTGCTATCAAACCCTTTAATATTGGCAATGTACTAGGCAAGCTGAAGCGTACAGATTTGGAATAGCATATCTCAGTCCCTGATCATTAATGAATAGTCTCTACATCATCAGCAGTGAGCAATCATCATGTCTTATTGCAATTTTTTCAAGGCCTGCAATGAGTCTATTCGGCAATAGCCGTCCATTGAGATAAGTATGATCCATATATCAACTGTAACTTGAGCCGGTTTTAACAGTCAGTAGTACTGGTGTATAGGGTTGAAATGTATAAAAATCTTAAAAGTATTTCAGGCCCAAATTATGCAAGCAATTTTGTTAAATTCAAAACAACTACAACTTTCAAATGATATAAGTATTTTTTTTTTCGTATGAAAATATGTGTGAATCTGTGTGGAATATCTTATTAGAATTAATGTAGGGTACAGCAAATTCGGCACTTTTAACTAAACCAACAGATGCATAGAAAACGAAAAAGGGTATGAATAGATACGCCTGGAAGCTTATGCATTTATTGGTAGGCACTTATCTGCTTATGTCTGTTAAATATATTTTATGATCCTCCATGAACCACTGCGCCATTTTTTCAATATATGTTCGACTAGCTGAACCCTCGGCTTCGCCCGCGTATAATATTGCTAATCTTTTCTGACTTGTCCAATGGATCATAGTTCTTCCAATTTCATTACCATTTATATCACATTTCATCGTTTACCTCAGATGAATGCAAAGATTTAATAAATTTTTCATCGTTAAATGCGTCTACCAATCGCATTAACATGTACACCAAATTTCAACCCAGCACCTCAAATGGCTGGAAAGATATGATGCATTTTTTGTATGGCTTATATGGGGAGTAGGGTATCGGCCCGACCGATTTGGACCAAACTCATAAGGATTACTTCACCTTATCACATCAACATATCTTTCGAATTTCATCTCTGTACTCAAATCGATACAAAGATGTGGCAATTTTGTTTTCCTCTTATATAGGCTGGCGGGGCAACGCTTCCTTCAATTTTGTCAAAACGTTGCCTATGTTCTTTTCCAACGTCTTATCTATCTCTACATCAAAATTCATACCAATTGGTTTAGCGGTTTAGACGTAAGAGAGGAACATACATTCATCCATTCATTCCGTAGGATAGGATCGATCTGCAACATGGTTTCTCGTCAGTTTTCGTTCAATATGTAGTTCAGAATATTAATATAGAATCTTTCTTACACATTTATAGTATTTACAATTCTCAAATAGTTTAAACATATTTCATATGAAAATCAGTCACCTGAACAATATTTTTGTTGTGTGGTGGTAGGCGTTTGTCTAAGTGATATGTCACGGCAGAGACATTGTGTGTTGAGTAATTTAGAGTGATAAGGCAATTTTTTTTTTTTATAGAACACCATTAAATCTATGTTGTGTTGCGTTAGAGTTAAAGTGTGTTGGGTAATGCAAAAAGTGTGACGAGCAAGACCCGAGAAGCGTGCTGAAAGAAAAATTGTAATGGGGAGAAGAATGAAATTGATCAAATAATGTGTTGTCGACGAAGAGTATGATCGGGAATTGTATGCTGGTTTTTGAAATTTAATAAAAAATGCTATCCATAGGCAGCCAAAGATTATGTATTACAATTAATAATGTTTGCAGCTCATCTTATGCGATAGAAGGTAAAAGCAGGACAATCTATAGTCATTAGAGACATGTTATGAAGTGCTTTCATAAAAAAGAAATACAAAGGATTGCGTGGCAGAGCACGCTGGGTCAGTTAAAAGTCATAGTTTGCCTTGATTAATCAAATATTGTTAAATTGAAATTAAAAAAAAAGGCATTCTCGGCAATACCTCCTCACCTATGAGTAGGCGGCAAAAGGAAGACAAAGAGAGAGCTAAGCAACTTATTATACTCCTTTTACTCTAAACAGCTATGGCGAATATTTATATATAATATAGACTTGATTAGAATCTACGCTATATGACACAGTCAGTGAAACCTCCAGTGATCAAATGTTAAACAAAACCCAAGCATTCTGGAACAAATTCCAACATATGGCTTAGAATCTGAAAAATCTGTTTGAAGAGTAAACAAATATTTACTGTTAATCGAACGGCTATTGTTATATCTTTAGGCCCTGTATCGAAGGTACAAGAGCATATTGGTTTTGTGCAAGTACTTATAGCAGATATAAATAATGGTCGGAAAACCGCCCAAAGTTACTCTACCCTCAGGAGCGATAGCGTCTGTCAGTCCGTATGAACGTAAGGATCTCGGAAACGGTAATAGATAGAAACTTCGTTCATTTTGCATTCGACTAGAACTTCGAAGGAATTTTACGAGTTTATTTTAAAATTTTACTCCTTCCGCCTTCAAGTCTAAAAACTTGTTCAGTAGAAATAAAACTTCATCCAAATCGGATAATAAATGACGATTTTATAAGCAATTGCATTTGAACGATCCATTTTTCTTTTCATACAGTGAAAAGTGGGAGAAGCAAAATACTTTTCGTATTTTATAATTTAAAAACGAATATTTTGCCTCTAGCACTATTTAATTGTGCAACCGACTAAAGCTCTTTAATAAACCCGCAATGTGTCAAAAGAGAGAGAACTGTCATAAGCTGCTCAAAAACAATTAAAGTTGGTACACCCTATATTTAGTGTTCACACTCCACTAACTGATTTATATAATGCAAGTTTTTATTGACTGTCGATTGGAAGCAAGTCTATTACTGATTTCGTATAGCTAACAATTTAACATTAATTCTTTTCAATTCTATTAACTTGCTTCTCTATTTACCAGTGCACACAAAAAATGCAATTTCGATTTAATTGATTGCGCGAACACGCAATCAAATCGACTATCATCAATTTTCTGATGCCATTTTTTTTTAATCTTTTTTTTAGTCTAAATTTTTCATTCCGACAATACAATATATTACATATATTAGAGGTTTGTTCAAAATATAAGCAAACTGTTTATCAAATAAAATTCAAATAAGAACAGCTACCAAGTTCTGCATATCTCTTAACAAGTTAATTGAGCTCCATGGAACGCATTTAATTTGATTAACTGGAATATGAAACTTATTGCAAAGCAATAGCAATACTAAGCATTTTTCAATGAATAACGTGTCAGGTAGGTTTTTTCAAAGCCGTATTATATTGACACAAATAATACGTATGAACCTCGCAAATTCAACGCACAGGCACACACTTTCCAAATAGCCAAATAAACTTTACAAAAGTCTGTTGCAAAAAATCAAATCTCATATACTTTGCTGTAATAAAAGGCTCTCCAAAAAAAAAAAAAATGAAATGAAATGAAATGAAATTTTCACCATGTCGCTCGGCACTTCTGAATATTGCATTGTGTCAACATGTAGTGGAACCAACAGCGAAACGTTTATTGCCAGCAGAAATTAAAGCATACCTTTGCAAGCTATGCGCGTTATTGTTGCGCATTTCAATAGTAGCATGTCTATGCTCTCTATATATGTGTATAAGGTCCTTTTTTTTTTCTAGCTCGAGTTACATTTCCAAACAGCACAATTGGAATGTATACATGCAATGTGTGTAAATATTGAATTCCATGTCATGCTATGTGTTTGCCCGGCGCTGTCCCCTTTTCCACATACTTAATAATCCAGCAGTTTCCTATCTTAGCGCCATTGTTTTTCCAATTTTTTTTTTTGCAAATATATTTTACACAACTCCTAACCCGCAGTTGCACATGCAAAATTTATGCTTTCTAGTAAGCTATGAGCCTTGCATGCGCGCCCAGAAGTATGCAATAAAACTGTTTACTACTCAAGTACGGCGTTATTAAAATATAGTACAAATAGTTGTGTACAGTAAATTTCCAACGAATTTCAGTCAGTAGTGCAAACAACAAAACAAAATTTACCAACTTGTGGCTTAGTGTAGACAATGGGCCACGAAATATTATTATGGTTTGTTATGCGCTGACGCTGTCAACGCTTTGCTATTGTTCTGCACTTCATATTATATATAGAGCCTGCCTAGTTTTGGTGTTTGGGCATTGCTGAGCATTGAATAAATCGGTTTTGTTTGCCGACAAACAAACTGCGCAGAAGCCTAGCATCAACTTTCTTGGTTAAGCCTCGGCCATGAATATAAGCAAATATGTTGTTTTGGGTTGGACAAGCGTGAAATTTGTATACCTTTTGCAAAAAGCTTTTAAAATATATTTGGCAATTAATCAAATTTTAAACGTTTGTTCCAGTCAATTGCAAAACCATTTATAAATGTGTCATCTTGTTGCAGTGAATTTTGGGCATACCGGAATTCGTTAATGTGTATAAAAGTCGCTTAAAGTTGTGCAATATCTTTGCGAAGTGATTTGTCGATAGTTGGAAAGTTTAAACTCTACATATTTCCCCTCAGTTTCGCACAGAAACTTTGCAAATTGATATGAAAGCATCAGCTATTAAATTTGAACACAATTTGAAAAAATTATTGAAACTTGTAGCTAATTTCGGGTTCCATAGATTATCTGTGGGTCTCACCTCATCTACCTACAGAAATCAGAATATGTAGTGCACAGAAATGGCAAAGGTAGACAGTGCATGAGACAGCTTTGTGCTCTATGCTACTATATGAGTTGTTTAAATGATCAAAATTGTGAAGATCTTCTATGGTTTCGGCTACAGTTTCAATGCATGCAAACAGTTTTTGTGAACCCAAGGGAATAAGTCTCGTGAGCAACGCAACCTTCTACAGGAAACACGTAGACTTGGTACGACTTTTATGCGGATGCAACACTTAAAAAACATCGCAGGCTGGCTTGGGAAAATCTCGTCATTGCTAGGCTTGCGATCCGGACAAGGCACGGTAGAGCAACTATACAGAGTCGCTAGCCACATATTGGGAAAATACGATCGACGACAGTATTTCAATGCCTGTTGGGTGGATATAGAACAGGCATTCGATAGAGTTTTGCACCCAGGCCTCCTTTAGGACGTTAAGAAGAAACGGCCTTTGCCAAAACATTTCTCTGAGGGCCGTTCTTTTGGGGTTAAATCGCCTCACCAAGCAATCGCAGAAGTGCCACAACAAAGCGCCCTTTTCTTTTTAGTTTATATGCAGCAGACATGCCTGATCTTAATACCATTTCGATTGGTGCTCCAGACATATGCCTGCTTTTGGCCACATATGTAGATGATGAATGCATGATGGCTTCTGAATGGAAGATATTGTGTATGCCAGAGAGGTACCAGTGCGACTCTCTGGCCACTGTTAGAAGAAACCTTACACCAAAGCATCACCTACTCTTTTGTTCTTCAAAAATAATAAGGTTCGAGTGTTATGCTTCTGCATGATGAAGCTGCTTTTGGTTGAAACGACGAAAACTCTGCTCTCTAAAGCTAAGCGTTACGAAAACCATCTAAGAACAGGTCCTTCATATAGAAGTGCAGGCATTACGGAAATTATTACTGCTTGCCTGAGGACAACGAGTTCGTTCATGTTCCATGTGAAAATCTCCGGAAAATGATGCTTGATGCTCAGTCAATTTACTGCCCAAAGGGAGTGCGCTGCGACATTTATGATAGGCAAACCTGATAAGCCTGAACACAAGCCATATTTCTATAGCCTTATCAGCTTGAGGTATTGTTGCCACTGTTTGTTGAAAGATATATGATTCAAGATCTGCAGTTCTGTTTCAGAAGTAGTCACGGGAGAATAAAGCAATGTAATACAGAACACAACATAATTTAGACTCTCGAACATCGTCAGTTCTGCTAGGCGAGTTTGGCTCCTTGGACGACTACACAAACTGAAATAATTATTGCCTGATTCATGCCTTTTCAAAGCTTTATTACGTCTTTTATGAAACAAAAAAATTTGACATAAAATCTTTGTGAGAAGGAGTTCCACAGGGCAACATTTAAGGTCTTTCATTACACAAGCTTTTCGTTGCTGATCTTCTTTTAGTGAACATCAATAACCAAATAACTTTGTGGCCTATGTTCTATATCTAATGTGAACCTTCTGAAATAATTTCAATTAGCGCTTCTACGCAGATTACAGCATCTTCTCCGATTTAAACTTCGAGTCAGTATTTTATTTAACTATTCCTGATTAAATTTATAAAAAAAAAAATAAATATATTTCATACAATTACCCAGAAAGTGGAACAGAATTCAATGGGCTACCATTTCTAGTCCGATATATGGACCTACATATATAGAATATTTTATTTAGCTAATATAACAAAGGAAACAAAAATTTGTTTAATATAAAAACTTAGAAAGGAGAGCTTTACGGGCTCCTTTAAGGAAGGTTGGCACTTTCGTTGAATACTAGTTGGTCGTTGTCATAAATTTTGGATTAAAGACTCTTTTTTTAATGCTTTGTTTTTGGAAACAAGATTTATAGATATACAAGATTTATAGAAATCTCCCAACAAAAACAAAAAAAAATGGAAATTCTGTAAAAACAAATCAAATAAATCAAGCTGTGGCTGTTGAACTGAAATTAAACTATTGCTTCTACTTAATTTACAAAATATTAACAAACATTTCAGCAAACTAAATAAACCCGCACTTGCAATATTTGTGTAGCATATAAAAACTTATACAAAGCGTGAGCGCCTCAGTGTATGCAATACAAAAAAAAAACAAAAACTGTAAATATGAAATAGCGAAATTTTTACTGCTTACGGCATGACTTTTAGTTTTGCATGCTCCCGAGTAACTTTTTTTTCTCGCGCAGCTAAGCGTTTGTATAAAGGCTTTGTCTTTAGAAGTCCTGCGTGCTTAACTCGCCTTGTGTGCCTGCAATACATATGTGAATTGTTAGCATTTATGTATGTACTGTGTTGAATTTTTTTTTTTTTTTTTTGTAGACAGAACAAACACACATGCATGAAAACAACTTCAGCTTATACAAGTATTTCTAGCACGGTTTTAGGCGCAAGCTGCTTGACTGCTTAACTGACTGCTTACTAACATTTTTATTTTTGCTATATTTTATATTTCAGGCATACTTTTGCGTGTATAGCTTGAATCAACAATGCTTACTTTGTCTTTTGTTTGCAACTACTTTACCCGCCGACATCTATTTATCCTTTTTTTTTTTTTTTCTTTTCTTTTTTTGTGGGCGTAGCACTCTATTTTTGTCGCTCTGTCACTTTGCGTGCTCAGGTCACAGTTGTAATGCTTTTTCCATACATATACATACATATATATGGTATGTACAGTATAAAACCTTATCACACAATGATTTAATAAAAATTTCATGTAGTCCTATGCGCAGCTTGACATTTTGTGCTTGATTGGTATTTTAAAAACAATTTCGTACATTCTTTGACAATGTTTTTGTTTTTATTTTTATTTTTATTTTACTCAGAGTTTTTACATCATATGTGGCAAAGGATTCATTTAAATGCAAACGCGAACTATTGGCAAAAATTTGTATGAATGAATATTTAATTTTTTATTGCATACTTTTAGGTTCGCGTTGAATTTTTAAATAAGACAAAATTCTGTTGAAATTGCGTTCAAAAACATTTTGTAAAATCTGTTTTTCGTACATTTTACTAAAAAAAAAAGTAAATAAAAGAAATAAATATTTTATTTGAACAACTAAACAAAAAATAAATTCAAACTACTCGACTATATTATACACTACATACCGAAAAATGTGGAATGGAGAAGAACTTAGAGTCGTAAACACTCAACTGGCTGCAAAGCTTTGTAAGTTGCAACAAGGTTATCCGGCTTACCAGTTTCGGTATCATTGCAATCAAATGATGAAACTGCTGAGCCAGATTACGCATCCCCTGACAATTTTTGTATGAAATTCTCAGAAATAAGTCTGCGCATTGGCATCTGGAATGCCAATGGACTTACAAGCCAAGCAAATGAGCTTGAAGTTTTCATCCAACAACAACACATTCGACATCATGCTTCTGAGTGAGACTCATCTCTGCTCCCGCTCGCACTTCTAGGGTACGACATACACACTGCATCTCATGCTGATGACAACGGCATGCGTTGTGGAGTTGCCGTGCTTATCCGGTTGGCGCTCAAACACTATCCGCTAGATCCTGTGCTTACTGATGAAATGCAAGCAGCTGCCATCAAATTCTTCACCAATTACGTAGATATAATCTTTGCCGCTCTATATTGTCCTCTGAGGTATATACTTTCTGAGCTGCAGTTTAAGAACTTTTTTTATAAACTTGGTACCAAGGTCTTGGCTGCAGGTGACTTGAATGCTAAACACCTTCTATGGCATTTCAGGCTTTTGAGTCCGAAACAACATCGAAGTTCTGGAAACTAGGGCCCCAACATACTACCCGTACGATAGGAACCGTCTCCCTGATGCTGGTATTTAGTCTAGCCGTCTGATAATCTCGGATTTAAACGATTTAAACTCAGATCATTTGCCGCTAATAGTTGATAGACTAATAGCGTGTTCCTACGTTCCAAAGCCTAGATTGTTGCCAGCTCACGCTAAAGTTCCACTATTTAAGGAACGACTGGACCAACTACTCAACATGGAACTTTCTTCTTCTAAGGAAGTTGACGATGCGGTCGAGCTGCTCACGCGCAACATTTATGAAGCTGCTCAACTCGCCACACAGCAAAGTGGAGGAAAATAAATCGCTGAAATGGATTATGTTTTACAATGAAATACCGAGCTCTAACAAAACGGCTTAAGTTACGAAAGCAATTGATGAATCAACTGGAGTACAGTTCTGATTTGACATGCAATAAATTATTCTTGTTACCGCATGAAGATTTTATTTAACAGCAGAAGACATTAATTTTGTGGTGTGTCTAGCGGAATGAAAAAACTTATATAAGAAATGGTAGGAGAATATTTTAGAGGGAGAGAGAAACAAAGAGAAAGACTGAGGTAGAGATAAAGAGAGAGAGAAAGACTAAGGTAGAAAGAAAGACTAAGGTAGAGATAAAGAGAGGGAGAAAGACTAAGGTAGAAAGAAAGACTAAGGTAGAGATAAACAGAGAGAGAGAGAAAGACTGAGGTAGTTATAAACAGAGAGAGAGAGAGAAAGACTGAGGTAGTTATAAACAGAGAGAGGGAGAGAAAGACTGATAAAGAGAAAATTACAGAAAACTCAGATAGATTCTTGACTTTGAAATACACTTCAAACTCAACCAAAAAACAATTTTTTTTATTATATAATTTATTTAAAAAAAAAAAATTGCTCTAAAACCTTGTTCTTCACACAAACGAATGACTTACTGACAATCGACTGATATATAGCTATAACGACTCGACTTCCGATGCTGATCGAGTATAAGCTAAACGAGCCCAGCCGGAAAAAACAAATGGCATATCATACGAAAACCATGTTGAAGATTAGTTCTAAATTGTTTAAAAGAATATTTTGGACAATGAGAGAAGTATGCCAGATTAATTCTGATGAAGGCTTTCTGTATTCCTAGCGGAATTCTATAAAATTAAAATAACGATCTCAGCTTAATACCAACCGAAGCTCAAGTCTTAAGTAAAAAAAGATGCCTCTAAAGACGCTAATAGTTCTATATTAAGCCTATAAGCAGCGATTGTGAACCGATTTTTTTCAGATTCTCTTCATCTACAATTTACCGATTCTGAAAAGCAAGAAATGATACTTGTCTGATTGTATTCGATGTCGAAACAGCAACAGCCTCTTCAATCCTTACAAGATCAGCTAAATCTGTTCGAGCTATGGTTTAATAAATGTTGTCAATATTGTCAGTTAAATGTTTCATATCACACCTAAGTAGCTGAGTTTATCATTTGACTGCCCCTTGATCTGAATCAAAGAAAACAGCTTAATCTGAAAGCATCTTGATATAAGGCTTCAAACTTCAATTAAAAAAAACGTACTTTGTGCAGGCACAAACCAAAGGAATCCAGCTCTGAGCCACTGCATTTAAACTTAAAATTCAAGCTCCAGAACTCCCAGACTTGTTGTTGTACAGTCACATACCAGATACCAGCATAGCTTGAAAAACATGCATGAGAACTACATGGCAGTCAACGAATCCTTTGCACAATCGCTTACTGAAAAGGACTCTAGGATCTGCATTTTAGATACATTTTAGTTGGTTGAATACTTCATAAATAATATAAATACTTAGCATTTAAGAATCGAAAATGTACCAAAAGGAAGTGTTTCTCGATCATTATATAGAAACTCCGATTTCTGCTACATAAGTACAAAAAATTTCAACAAACACAATATACACTACACACAAATAATTTGTTTGCAGCGTTTAAAAATAATAAAATATTTGTACGCGAATTTTTCTCTCTATATATGTATATTTGCAATGAATTTTTATAAATGTTTTTTTTTTTTTTATATTTTATTGATGGCAAAATAAATTGTTATTTTTATTTTATTAAGATAAACAATTCATTTAAATTAAGTTATTATAAATATTTGCACAAAAAAAAATGCTGATTTTAATACAACAAAAATACACAAAAATTGTTTTATCAGTCATACACAGCCTTTTTTCGTGAGAAATAAAAAGAGTCGGCCGTAAAGAGCTCTTACAATGATATATGTATGACGACATTTGAGTTTGCATTTAGCCTCTTAAATTGTGCCACAGTCATACTTTAAATGGCGCTACTTGTTTCGAGCTAGTTTTCTCGGTTACATTGCTAAATTATTGAGCGGCTGTGTGTGTGTGTTTCTGAAACATTGGCTTGTTATGCAAGTCACGCGCTTATATAAAGCAATGTCGGCAATGTTAAAATGCTAACGCGCTGCCAATATGTCAACCTCGGGTTACATATTGGATTCTTAGTACGAATTGAGCTACTTTTTGCCTTTGTTTCGTTTCGTTTCGTTTCGTTCTTTCTTTTTTTTTGTCGTTGCCATGAATTATTATTTGAATGGGCTACGCTTTGCTATTGAAATCCCAACGGATGTGAGTATAGACAGCCAACTGATTGTTCAATGGTTTGAAACAAAACAAAAAAAAAAAAACAACAAAAAAAAGAAAGCTAAGCACGCTTTTAGGCACGCAGTCTATGTACAACAACAGCACTAAACTGCCAAGCAGGCTTTTAGGCGCACTAATATGTTGCGCTTTTATTTTCATTTCTCTTTTTTTCAACTCACTCCTTTTGCTTGATTTATGCACATTGCTAGTACTTAGCTCAGAAAGGATGACTATGCGGCAGGATTTACGCATAATTGTAGTATTTGCTGCTGCTGCTGGATTTGTAGCTTCGCGACGTGAGTTAATTTGTCTGTGCGTACAATTTTATATACATATATATTAAATATATATATTTGTTGTAGTAAATATTTAAGTCACATACGCAATTATGACATGCAATTTGATTAATAAAAATGTATAGTTTAACAGATGGCATTGCTTAGTTTTAATATTTTTTTTGTTTATAAGCAGTAAATAGAAGCTTAGTCTTAGCTTAGCTTAGCAGCTTCATTGCTAAATCGCAGAGCTTGAAATTTATTAAAAATCGTTTTGATGATATATCAAGCTGTTCTTCGTATGGACTAAGAAAATTCTTGAGAAGAAATACTTTCTAAATGAGATCAATGTTGTTCTAAAGCATTCATTGGCTTCCATAAAAGAATCACTGTGCCACCAGCTATCAAAACTGTTCAAATGGACAAAACACCTATCAATCGCGAATATGGCATTGCCAGATCGAAACTCCAAGCCAGATTTGTGCGCACGCCCGCACGACGGAAGAAAAAGTCGACGATGCTAAAGATGAGTTCTATGAGCGCTTGGAACATCTGTACGAGCGCTATCCCAAATACGATGTCAAAATCGTGTTTGACGATTTTAACGCCAAGAAACGCCAACGACGAAAAATGTTACCTCACGATACTACTTCCAATGAAGGAGAGAGGCTAATTGATTTAGTCGCAGGTCCGAACATGGTAGTTAGTAGTAGTTAGCCAGATTTTAACACCTTAACATCCACAAGGCTACATGGCTTAGTCCTGATCAAAAAACACGCAACCAAATTGATCATATTTTGATTGATGGAAGGCACGCATTGAACGTTACGAGGTCCCAACATTGACTCGGACCACTATATTGTCACAGCCAAGGTACGCACTAGGCTCAGCGTAGTGCACGCCACACGTTCCAACATGCAACGAAAGCTAGACGTCGGCAAGCTGCAATCGGAACAGACCGCCGCAGTCATCTCAAATACACTCCGACTGCTCCGGAAAACCTCTCCATCCTTGGTTATACAAAGGCTGTAAAGAATTTTTGGTACAACGAGGAGTGTCGCAATGCTACCGCAGAGAAGAACGCTTCCTATCAGCGAACTGTACAGTCGGGAGCAACGCGAGCTGTTAGAGAGCGATATCATAAGAAACGGAGAGAGGAGAAACGCCTGTTCAGACTCAAGAAAAAGGAGCAAGAAAGGCGGCAGTTTGCGGATGTTGAGATGTTATGTGACAGAAATGAAACTCAAAAATTCTATCACAAGGTCAAGCGTCTGACTGAAGATTTTAAACACGGAGTAACTTTCTGTAAGGATGACAATTGAAATCTGGTAACGGATGAACAGGAACCACTGAGATTATGGAGGAGTCATTTTTCTAACCTCCTTGGAGGCGATGAAACACACAATTCTGCCGATAGAGAAATGACACCAGAACCACCAGTAAACGATGCCACTAGAGCCACCGGACTATAACAAGGTCTATTCAGTTATTAAAAAGCTGAAAAATAACAAAGCGGCAGGCCCTGATGGGCTGCCAGCTGAGTTATTTAAGACCGGCGGCAAAGAGTTGGTCAGGAGTATGCACCAACTTCTAATCGAGATATGGGAATCTCAGTGTTCTCTGTCCTATCTTTAAGAAAGGAGATTCCGTTGTTTGCTTCAACTACCGTGGAAAAAGTCCTCTTTGCATCGGATATATAATTCTGTCGCACGTTTTGTGTAATAGGCTGAAGCTATATACGGTTGCATTGACAGGACACGATCAGACCAAAAAGGTCGACCAGTGACCAAATATTCACATAACGCCAAGTTTTGGAAAAGACCCGTGGGCTTAACAAAGACACAGACCACCTATTTGTCGACTATAAAGCCGCATTCGACACGCCAATACGATCGAAGTTTTTCGACGTTCTGCCTGCACTAGGTATCCCGGCAAAGATTGTCCGTCTTTGCGTGACGACGCTATCAAACACACAAAACGTTGACAGGCTGGAGAAATCTTCTGATGGAATACATCCTACGCCAATGCTCGTGCATACAGAGTATGTGGGGATCGATCTTTCAAAAAGAAGTGATGCTGCTCGATTACGCCGATGACATCAATATCATCGGAAAGCAGGATAACGAGTCGGCAAGGTGTTCTCAGAGATTGAAAAACAGTCTCGGCTTATGGGTCTAGCGGTGAATCAGTATAAGACGAAGTACTCGGTGTCCTCTCGTACTCTGTCATCGCGTCTTGGATGGTCAGTGACGATGGAGAATTTCAACTTCAGTATTGTAGAAAACTTTGTCTATCTTGGATCCGAGGTAACCAGCAACAACAACAATGTCAGCCTGGAGATCAGGCGAAGAATCAAGCATGCAAACAGAAGCTTTTTTGGGCTAAGCAAGCAAATGAGAAGTAAAGCCATCTCTCGAAAGACAAAAATCAAGATCTATAAGACGCTGATACTTCCGGTCCTATTGCATGGCGCAGATGCATGGACCGTGATTGAGTCGGATGATACAGCGTTGGAAGTCTTCGAGAGAAAGATTCTACGCAGGATTTTCGGTTCTATTCGAGCTTTTCGATGAAGTTGACATAGTCCACCGCATAAAATTCCAGCGGCTGCACTGGGCTGGGCACCTCATTCGGATGAATGAAAGAGCTCTAGCACGCATGGTTTACATGGTTGGGCCCAACCGGGCACGCGTTGGAATGACCAGGTATGGAGAGATCTCTCCGTACTTGGCATTCATAACGAATGGCGCCAGCGAGCACAAGATTATGAAGGCTGGCGTACCTTCCTAGATGCGGCCATGAGCGGAAGACGGTTGACCGCCATTTAAGTAAGTAATTTCTTATCAAATATACCATTTAGGTTCAGTTCAGATCACTGAAAGGGGTAGCTCTTATCTAAATCTGTTCAACCTTTCTGAGTTTTTGTACGAAAATTGTTTGCTTATTTTACCAAAAATGTCAAATTCGGTGTAACTTGCGTGATTGCTAAGAATATATTGCGTATAGGCGATGTTCAGACCACTAGAAGGCGTAGCGCACATATACAATTTGTTAGAAGCAGGGTATCTCGTTGTCGAGTCCTTTCGACTTTAGCATTCTTTCTTACTTGAAACAAAAAATGTATTGTTTTTAATTTAGAAAATTCGTTTCGTTTTATTTTTTATTATTAAATAATAATCTTTTTTTTATTATGAATTAAATAAATGAAATATTTTTTAAACATTAATTTTTTTTTTTTAAAGATCAAAAACATTTTTGTTTGTTTTTTTTTTTAATATATGTGCGAAAAAATTGATTTGTAAACAATTTGTGCAAACGAACCATTTATCACATTTCGTGCAAATTTAATGCACACAAACACAGCACAGTTTCGAACAATGCTTATAAAAAATTGAGTCTGCTGGCAATTGTTTATAAACATTTTAGTTGCTGTTCAATGAATAAACTGAAAGTCTTTTAGAAACTATCAATAAATCTAAGAACACCGCACACACAATTTTCACTCGTAAACTTTTGCATATTTAATTGCACATTTTATGGTTTTGAAGAAAATCAATTGAAATTTCTGGAAAATTGCAAAATGGTTTCATGAAAAACTTCATCAATTAATGCAAATTTTCAACTTTTGAAGTCTTACCACATTCTTGTAATGTGTGCTCTTCTTCAGCTTCATATTGTGCACAAAATACCACAGCAATTATTCAACGCCATTAGTGAGGAAAATTTTGCTGCAATTAATGATGAGAATTAATGAAAATAACGAAGAAAAATATTTTCAAACTGAGTGAAAGTGTAAGTGAAAATAGTTTACAGAAACATAAAGCATTTGCATGAAAGCGCTGCACAAATTAAAAAAACTTTTTAATTATTATTTCATTTCTTCGGAGCCACAAATACGAATTTTCCGCAACATTTCCCTATTATTTTAGCTGGAAAAAAAATTAAACTGCTTCCTTTTGCGCATTCTATGTAGAATGTCCCAACAGATTTGCACAATTTTGCGGTTCATATTTTCTTTGCAGAACTTTAATGTTTGCCAGTTTGCTTGGCTTTCCTTTTTAGCAAGAAATCATGTTGCAATTTTTACAGTTAATGAATCCTTGGCACACAGAAAGTAGCAAGTGGAATAGAAGAAAGAAGTACTAAAGGCGCACGATTTACACTTACACTTTTTAAAGTGAAAATGAATTTATTCTTGCAGCAGAAAATTGTTTTCTTGTTGAAGCACACTTTCTGTGAATGCTGTCTTTATATAAATTATTATTATTAATTTTTTATATTATTTAGCTATTTTATTTAGCAATGCAGACAATTGTTTCGGTTACAGCTATCAAATTTTTAAACTAAATAACTTTGCATTTGCAATTCAATTAATTCACTGAACTGTGAAATAGCGTAGACATTAATTCATTTGCATTTTAAATAATTTTATTTGACAAGCATAAAAAAATGTTATACGATTTATTTATTTATTTTTTTGTTTTTTGTAAGCTTTAAATTACTTTATGCACCATTTCGCAATTTCGATTGAATTTATAGCCATTTATTTTTTCTTTCTTAAGTGACAGATATATATATATATATACGATTCATTCTCGATTTCCAATTTAATTAACTTGACCACTTGATTCAATCGAAACACATTTTTATGTCGCTCGTTTTTCATATTTTTCGTTGGCTCTTTTATTTATTTCGGTTCAGTAGTCTTAAAAAAAAAAAATGCTATACAATGTCCCAAAAAAAAAAAAAAAAAGGCTCAAGTAACACTTCGGCACACATACGAGTTCAATGTCGCTGTCAAAATGTATTTTGTTACACCCACACAATTATAAAGTGACATACGTATATATCACAAAAACGCTCGATTGGCTAGGAATGTAAAATAAAAATCAACTTTATGCTGACTTTTGTCGTCTGCTATAAGTTTCCACTTTATTTTTTTTTTTTTTGTTTTGGTCCTTTCAAATATTTGTTTTTGTATTTTTGTATGTTTTTAGGCTTAGTTGCCTGTTTTTCACACGCCAGAGCCAGAACATATGCTTTGAAGTTTGCCGTAAGCAAACGGAAAATTTAATATAGCCAAAGCCGATTTTGCAGCAATAGTGGTTTATGTTAACTTTGCGTTTCTAAAAGGTCGGATTTATTAGTTTCAGTTTTAATTTATTAATTTATAATTTTTTTTTTTTAAATAACTTTAGATACTTTTGGATCAAATCCTAGCTGTATATTATGTGTAGTGCTATACATATGTCCGCTTCTGTGTCTGCGTAAAGTGAGCAAAAATACAACAAACTGAAAAAATATTATTTTTACGGTTTTTCGTTGAAGTTCTTTTTGCCACTTTACCGCTTGACGCCATTTTGTATACAAGTCTCGTTTGCCATTATTTTATATTTTTTTTTCTTGGCATACATTGAAGATTTTGTTTCCGTTGTTTTTTTTTTTTTTTTTTTTTGTTTTCTCGCCCTATTACTCTCGATGTTTTCTAATGGTGTGAAACTTTGAAGATATTTTGATATTTTATAGGTGACTGCGCTGAATTTTGCACGTGTGTCTCTGTATATTGTGGTGTGTGAGCGTTTATATTTGAAAATGCTAATATTTTCTCGATAAATTTATGACTAACAGACACATAAGTTTGAAAAGTACAGAAGAAAGGTGTGTTCCCACCATAGAATGGTAATTGAACATGTCGCACAGTGTAAGGCATGGATTTATTAAATTGTAAGAAATTCAATGACATGCTTTAGTTTATTAAAACAGAATTTAGACTTTTTTGTATTGTATGCATTAGAAAAAACTTGAATTGTAGAATCGGACAAAAAAATTATATAAAATCGTACTATAAGTGAACTGTGGCTTTTGGTGATCAAACTCCTATAATTTGCACTTTAAATAGTCACCAAAACGAATCAAAGTGCTAGATAAAGAATGGGCAGTCATTTATTACTTATGTGAACAGGGTATTAAAATAGCAGATGCATGTAGCTATGACATATTTCTAGTTATTTAGAACTGAATTGGATTGAATGCATGGATTCTTTTATTTAAGAGTTCTATGCTCTTTTCTTAGCGACTCTCTAAAAAATCTTGCCTACTTTTAGGCATTCATATATATAAGGCGTTAGAAGTCGAATTGATACACTTAGCACATTTTGAACTAAAGCACTTACGCCTGCGTTGCATTGTCTCACAGTTAGTAAATATGTTGCCTCAAAGTCCTTTATGCACGATTGCAGCATGCTTATTTGTACAGTACTCGCACATCTAAATTGCATGATTAAACTATTTGTTTTCGTTGACACTTTCATTTTCACTTTCACTGCTGAGTGCGCCATCAGATGTGTGTATCAGATTCCTTTGGATTACATGCTACATAAAGACTAGCAAAGTCCTTGCATAATACTATATTATGCACGCTTTACACTTTACAAGCATACTTTCGACCACTCATGCATGCTTTTGCCCACTTTGTGGGCGAACCAACTCATTTTCATAATCAACAGACATACAAAAGTGTCTTGGCTTGTGTGTTAATCTGTTTTTAACTTTAGCCAGCAGTCAGTCTTTCAGAAACTCATTAGAGTGCACACAAAAACACATTTTCACACATTCGAAAGAACAAAAGTTGCCGGCTGCTTTGTAATGATGATATGAATAAGCAGATACTCGCCAGCTGAAGAGTCAACCGAGCAGTCGGTATGTGAAGCACTTAGTCAACCTTTAAGCTACACGCCATTGCACAGTACTTACTTGTGCCGAGGCATGCAGGCAGACGGGCCGCATTTAAACGCTAATTAATTTAATGCTTTGCCGCAGCTATGTATGTACACGCACCCGCATGCCGTGGCATGTTGCCGAATAATCTTACGTGTGCATGTGGCAGGCATTTTTACTCAGGCAGTTGTCAGTTGTCAGTAAGCCAGTCGGAAAGTCAGTGCTTTACACGCTACGCATATTCAACTAATGTGGCATGTGTGTGTGTGTGGGAACACCTGCTTCTATATAAGCCTACTCATATAATATTAAATAATATATCTACTTGATTCGCAGCAGTTCGGCTGCTAAAAGTTTTTGGCAAGTGAAGCCTGGTAAGTTCTAAAAGGCAAAACCGAAACATGCCGCCGCACCGGCCAAAAACTTGAAGTGCAAAGTCAGCGCGAATTTCGGCAAATGGTACAATGTATATGCCATAGAGTTGTCTGTCTGTCTGTCTGTCTGTCTGTCCGCCTATCTGTCGGTTTGCATCTGCCACTAACACTACTCCTTCACTCCTCTTCATCTGCTTTTTGCTTTGTTTTCTATGTTTGAAGAGGCAATTAAAGCTAACTGGTAGCTGTCTACGCTTACGCTCACGCAGTATCTGCATTGGAGACTATTTTCGGCCTGTAGCAGTAGCTAGTTGCGATTCCATAAAAGCTTTGACAATGCCTAAATTGACCAATTTAGCAAGAAGAAGTCGAAATGAAACTTCGAAGTAAATGCAGAAGCCATTTATGTGTACGAAATAAAAGAGAATTGAGAGTTGGTTTCTTATTGAAGCAATCCGATCTGTAGAAGTGTTTCAAAAATGTGTGAAATAACAAAACAAACTAAGCAGAAAAACTTCTGTTGAACCAAACCGTACACTTGAGATTGATGTGATCAAGAGCGTGATTCCTTCTTTACTTTTTATAAACCGTATATCAATGTTTTGGGTTTCTTAAAAGTTTTTGCTAGACTATCAAACATTGTAACCGATTTTTTGAATTTAACACAGAATTTAATTGCAGGAGGTTTACACCTTGTGCCATTTCAAACTGAGTTTTCCAGTTGTACAGTTGAACCAGAACAAAAATTTTCGCCAATACATTAGAGAGCTGATTTTTGGACAGTAGGTAAAAATGTCCAGCAAAGCAGAGTTTTATTTAGTTGGCTGTGAGGGAAGACAAGTCTGGTTCAAAGGTTGAACTTTGGAATTTTTTTTATATCCTTGTTTTTAAACTCAGTTTGCATACTAACCGATATTGGGGAACTATTTATCCAAGGGTGAAAAGTGTTGAAAGATTATTATAGATGGCAAAATTTTGTATCATTCAATGGTCTTTAAAATCGGGGGTAACATATTCAATATATATTATATATACTCTTCAGAATAAATAATTAAATACTCATTTAATCTGATTTTGTATAATTCTCATCAAAAGGGTGAAAATGAAGCAAATCATGCACTTACAGCCAAGAGTTAGGTGGGGCTTCAACTCGATTTGTATAATCTACCAAAGAAATTTCGTTATTATTTAAAACATATACATTACAAGGGGAAAAGGGGATAAAGTCTATAATGGTCAACGTATTTTTAAGCCGATTATTTATTTACCCTCAAAGAGGAAAGTTATTTTGAGTTGGGTACAAGTTCTAAGTGCAATAGACACGGATGATCCAAGTAATGCCTTGAATAAATGTAGGCGTAAAAAGATGAAAGGAGAAAGCCAAGAAAAGAAAGAAACAGACAAAATAGGGTATATCAACTTATGCTAGTAAAAATATGCAGGCATTTTTCACAGTCGTCATTTTTCTCTCTCCTTAACTTCCTTCCAACCCTTCTCTTTTTCTTACGTCAAAACAGAGTTCAAAGAAATTGAAAGAGAAAAACAGCAGCAACACTTTTAGTTTGTATGCTTTATTTCTTTCTCTGTATTTGTTGTTGATTGTTTTTTCTTCTCTTTTGTTTTTTCTTCCACACAGATTAATGGAAAACTTTCAGAACTTATATAATAACATAAAACAAACATTTTTCGTCAAAATTCAAATTTTCCCTGATTAAAGGCAGAGTACTGAAACGTTTTAGCCATCGCATGGAACTGCCTATGTGTGTATATTTTACATGCGTGTATTTTTGTGCTTAATTATTTTCGCTTTAAGCTATTTTTTTCTCATCATCTGCTCATGTTTGATGTTGCCAAATATCTGTTTGTGCACGAGATATGCGGCTGGCAGGGGAATAACATGTGTATTAGCTTGTTTTAGGATATATACACGTACTATAAAACTTCTATACAGCATACACCTGCTCAGTGCGAAAGAAAATCAACAAAAATTAAGATACTATAAAACAAACAACAACAACAAAAAGAGAAAAAATAAATCTACTAGTTGGCATGTGTACGTACGCAGCTCAAATGAATTCAATAGATACGCATGGCGTAAGGATAAAAGTGAACGTATATGGTATATGCTTTTGCGTTAATAGCATTTAATATATTACATATGTTTTTTTTTTTCTTTTTTTTTTTATTATATATTTATCCTTGTAAGTTTTCTAGCGTCAGTAAATTGTTTGTTATGTAATTGAGTTATATTGTTATTTAGTTGTATGCCAAGTTATTGCTTTAAGTAAGAACGAACAAGCATTAAAATGTTATAATCCTGTGGCAATAGAAAATCTGCTTTACAAATAAGATCAAACGTTAGCATTTATAAATAACTTTTATTTTTTCTATGTTGAAAAGTTTTACATTAGCAACGTATGCCATAAATCATTTCTAATTTAAAATCAAGTTAAAATTCAGCTGCACAGTTGTCTCTTTGCCTCTAACGCATATACGCGCTCATAGCTTAACTGTCTACTTGACTTGACTTGTGAAATGGGAAACAGCTGAGGAATAATTGCAGAAGAAGTATTAGATCTCATGTATCCCATTGTCAGAACTCGAACAAATGTGTATGAGACCACTCCCTAAATAACGCCTTGGTAACCTATTTTCTTTTTGTAAAGAACATAGAAGAACATAAGTAATCCAGCAGCTTAAATAGATTTTAGCAAAATGTCATAAACTTCATAAACAACTTCAAGCTGAGTATCACTGATTATGTTGGCTGAAACTAATTTTAAAAAATGATTAATTCCTGGAATGTTTAATACACCTATCAAGGCTAGTAACGGGTAAAGTCTAGCATGCTCGAAGGAGTTCTTCGAAATCAATGACATTGAGTCCGAATCTCTTGTGATTCCTAACACCTACCAACAGAAGCATTTCCACCGCTCCATCTAATGGGCACGAAATAATCCTAATCTTCAGCAAACTAAAAAACAACAAAGCTACTGCGCTACTGGCCGCAAACGCCATCTCCATTATTCGTAAGGCATGAATATCTGAGACCATTCAAAATAACTAAAAGAAGGAGGTGATTGTCATTATTCCCATAAAGGGCAAACTCAATCAATATAAAAAGTACTTCATTTCATCAACTTAGTCAGAATCTCACCAACATTAAACGCTGCAAACAGAATGGGTTCCGATCAAACCGGTCTCCCTAATATACCTACTTTTTGTGTACTTCAAATGTGTACATGACATCATCAACAGAAAAGCGATTTGGAGATCACTGCGTAGCTATGGAGTCCCTGACCAAATCATTGATCTCATAAACGAACTATATAAGGACGCAGCTGTCACCGTGCGGTTTAAAGGACACCAACAGCAACAACTTCAACATAAACAGAAGTATTCGAATGGGTTGTAAACTCTCAGCACAACTGTTAATAGTGATACGCGATTGGGTACTAAAAAGTGCCAAGTCGAAGTTGTCAGAAGTTGTCTACAAAGAAGAGTAAATCGGAAGCTTAGCGACTTTACTGAATATATCTTCAAAACTAATGATCTTGCAATCGGTCTTAAATCAAACCTTTACAAACAACTTCAGTAGCACCACTGATGGTCGAATACAAGGGTCACCATTGAAGATATTGACAGCTTCTCCTGGAGCTATGCTACAGCAGCTGGGGTGCAACGAAAAACTCTGCTACGCGGCTTGCTTTTCAAAAGCTGAACGCTTCGCTTATACAGCTAAGAGAAGTGAATGGTTTCAGATAGGATTTGCGGGAAGCTTCAATCTTTCGTTCGGATAAATATCTGCCATATTTTCCGGCCAGAAACGATCTCAAACAAGCCACAAAAACTGAACCGATCAACATAGAAATTAAAAGGCGCAAGTTGAATTGAATAAGACACTCCTTGCACAGAGTAGACGACAACACTGTGTAGATGGCCTTCTAGTGGAATCTAAAGGCAGTCGTCCGATGTAAACAAAGGTTCGCACTTTGAAATCAGCTAACAGGGCAACGTGGTATGAATTAATTAGGGAAGGCCCAAGTAAGATATTGCCTTTAGAAGTCACAACGAAGAAAGGAACTATGTATGTATAAGCAAGTCACTACACAACACGCAGATAAAATTCATGGCTGCCATATAAAAACAGTCTCGGCTAATGGGTCTAGCGGTGAATGAGGACAAGACGAAGTACTTAGTGTCTTCTCGCACTCCTCACGCACACATCACGTCTTGGACGGTCAGTGACGATGGAGAATTTCAACTTCAGTGTTGTAGAAAACTTCGTCTATCTTGGATGCGAAATAAACAGCAAAAACAAAGTCAGGCAAAGAATCAAGCTTGCAAACAGATGTTTTTTTTGGGCTGAGCAAGCAAATGAGAAATAAAGCTCTCTCTCGAAAGACGAAAATAAAGATCTATAAGACGCTGATACTCCCGGTCCTATTGTATGGCGCAGAGTCATGGACTGTGATTGAGTCGGATGAGACAGCGTTGAAAGTCCTCGAGAGGAAGATTCTTCGCAGTATTTTTGGTCCTATTAGAGTCGCAGACGACTTTTGGTCCCGTATAAACCGCGAGCTGCACGAGCTATTCGATAAGGTTGACATAGTCCAGCGCATAAAAATCCAGCGGCTGCAATGGGCTGAGCACCTCATTCGAAAGGATTAAAGAGCTCCAGCACGCATGGTTTAAAGGGGAGGCCCAAACTTAATTTGTGAACGCCGAAATAGAGGACGACCGGGTACTCGATGAAATGACCAGGTATGGAGAGATCTCTTCGTACTTGGCATTCAAAACGACTGGCATCAGCACGCAAAAGACTATGAAGGCTTGCGCGCCTTCCTAGACGCGGCCATGACCGGTAGACGGTTGACGGCCACTTAAGTAAGTAAGTAAACAGGGTTAGCTATAATTCAAGCAGCATACAAAATATTCGACTTTTATTTAATTAAGACTAAGTTGAGTTGACCGAGCTATTCAAGAAGGAAGTTGAGCTTGCAGATCATGGCGGCACAGGCCAGTTACTTCCAATGTCTGTGTAGACATTCAAACTAAAAAAGATGCACCAGGTGTTAGCGGTAATCATGGTCAGCTGACATGGTTTGACCTAAAACCCCCGCGAAAGAACACAAATTAGACTTGCGGTTAAGCGGTGAAGCCAAAAGCATGACAGAATGCTGAAAGAAAGTATAAAATTTTCATGTGAAGCTATCATGAATCGAGATTCGAACTGCTCAAGACACTCTTCTGTCTTCCGTGGGATTTGCAGATTTCGCTGAAGCTTGAATAATAGAAAGCTGTACGAATCGGGCGGTATCTTAACTTTGTTGAACTGCTAGCGGCATACTGAGACAGGCGAAACTACAATGTTTCCTCAAACTCTACAATAAAGTGGTTCAAGACAATTGGGAGAAGACATAGCGGATCATGTTGATAAAGTCGAAGGCTTTTAAAATCAAGAGACCCACTGAAGTCAAGTGATATCGAGTGATTAGAATATCGTCCATTCTTTCTTTTCAAAAGAGAATCTTATAAACAAATACCAGAAAAAAATATAGTGTTGAAAAGCAGCCGGTCAAGCTATTTACTAATGAGGAAATATTGTATATGTCTCTTTAGTGATAGCTGTTCCTGTTAGAAGAAGCCAAAGAGTTTTACCTATATATACCGAGAGTTGTAACTTGGTGGTACAAAATAAAGACATAAAGAATAAATAAAAGAAACCTACTGAGGATGCATGGTGCCTCGAATGCAGAAGCGTAAACTATGCAGCAACGAATTATTTCGACGATTCACTATCTGTTGATAGCCTGGCGAGAGACAGTAATAACTGCAGGACCATGCTAGCCACTTTTGCGGCTGAAGTCTTGGAAGAACAAGAAATACTGCAGAGGTGTATAGCTTGAAACAAGCAATAAAGACTGAGAACATATGTACACAGAACTCATACTAAAACAGCGTCCGTAGTTCCTACTTTTAATATATGCGATGAAGCGTTTTAACTAAGAAAGTAACTTCCTTTGCAAGTCTTTTGTGGCTTTTAAAAACTAACGAAATCATGAAAGTTTAACTAAAAAAAAATGTCTTTAAATTAAATTCACTGCCAAAAGTTTTCTCACATACAACCACTGTGCCGCAGTTTTAGGCATTTAATTGATAAGCATGCAAATTTTTATGTTCTGCAACACTTAAAACTTGCCACGCACACAAAACTTCGATAAAACGACGTTAATTAAGCAATGGCCATTACTTTTTTTTTTTTTTTCATTTTGTTTGGTTTGACTTCTGTTTTACTGTCGGGCTTTAATTATGACTCCGACATTACTTCTAATTGGTTGCAGATAAGATTGGGAAACGTGTGAAATTTATGTGCAGCACTGAAGCCGCAATCAGGTTGGCAGTAAATCGTAGGTCGCATAATTTAGTAAAAGTTCAGAGTTTCATATGTTAAAGCAAATGAAAAATGCTGGTTTAAATATATAAATTTACTTTTAGCTCAGCAATTTATATGCATGAAATACTTTTTCATTTTTCGATATGCATTTCTGCGATTAAGTTTCAAATAAAGAAGGAAAAAAAGTAATTCCAGAAAAGCCACAAAATGTTTATCGGTTTGAACAAAGCGCATTGTGAATTAATGAAACAGTTTAATAAATTGCACAAAAAGCCAAGCACGACACATGATTGACAGTTGATATATATATATATATATATATATATATATATATTGTATGTTAATAGCGATATTTAATATTTAAAGCGCAGCATTTAAACAGAATTTTTTAATATTTAATAAAATACAGAAGAATGCAGTATTTATTTAACCGCCGCATATTATGAAATGCAAAAATGCTTACAACTATGAAATGAAATATTCACATTTTAAATAAAATGTTATTTCCTTTTTTTTTTTCTTCGAAGAATTGCACGGTAATTCGACACTAAATTGATTGCATTGTGCATACAGCGCAATTGTGTATCCTGTGTACGTTGTGAAGTAGTAAATAAAAATAAAAAAAATTTTGTTTAAAACAAAAAATACAACAAAAAACAAAAAAATCACTTTAAAACAAAAATATAACAGTTTACTGAAGTAGATTTTATATGCAATACAACAATATTTTTTAACAATCATCAAAATCAGTAAATTTTTTGTATTTTTTTATTACATAACGAAAGGATTTTTATACGTTTTTATATATGTACCTTGTTGTCATAAGGAAAAAGGCTATCAAAAGGCAAAATGATATAGCTTTGTCCGTCTGTCTGTATGCAATTTGAGTTCTTCGAGGCTATATATTCTTATATATGCTTTAGTTAATTTTCAATTCAATGTACACGCTAACCCTCCCTTACTAAGAAAGTGTTGTAACTTTTATTTTCAATAGCAAGTTACATTGCGCTTAGCAACGACTGAGTCATAATTTGTACTAAAGCCATGCACGAATATATTCTGTTTGTAGAATGCTGAACAAATCGAATACTAAAGAGAAGCACAGCTTACCGGACCGATTACATTATTGTAATATATGCTTCGCAATAAAATTTTAAGCGGTGAGCTGACTTTGACAGCATCAAAGGGCAGAAGCAAGGTCTGTGAAGTGTTCGCCAAAATAATTCACAAATTTCGTAAGCTTCAAAAATTTTATTAAACTGCTAAAGTACAACTGTTCAAATTTGGTCAAATACAAATGCTTCCGCCTCAAAATTAAATTAGTGATTGTTGAAAATGTCGAAGTTGATGTTGATACAAAACTCATGACTGAATGGTTAATAAAAAATTCCCGACCATTTAAATTTGGTTAAAGACAATGTTTAGCTGTTTTAACCTGTTTTAAAAGAATTTATATTCCAAAAGCATTTCGAAAGATGCAACATTTAACTTCACATTAACAATACGCTGCAATCGGAATAATATTAATTAAACAAATAAAAAAGCGCTCAACATTTCGTCAGAATATTGAAATTAGCAACTATTAATTTTAAGTGTTGCAGTTAAATGCTTTAAATAATCTGTTTATATAAAAAAATGTTTAATGCATTGATTACAAAAAGAAAATTTATTAAAATATTAAATATCAATTACATTTATGATCTGGCGGCTAGTTGCAACGTTAATACTTTAATATCAATATCTGCACAGCTGTAGATATTAATTATGCAGTTGAAATAATAATAAAAGATGCGACAGTACTAGCTGCAACAAAGCGGCCAATTGCTCCAGCTTTGTTGATGACTCATCAAGTGTCTGAGAAACATCAACTTTGCTGGAAATTTACGTCAGAGCAGTTGATAAGCTAAATATTTGCATTATTAAATAATTCTAAAAGCTTTGCTAATAAAAGTCATTGTATTTCTGATCATCAATTATAATACAATGCCATAGAACAGCGCTGTGATCGTAATGATTCCTAAACCTATAAAGCCAGAAAACTTAGAGGACTCAAATAGACCTAAAAGTTGTTTATAATATTTGAAAGATTATTCCTAAGCAGAAGAGCCATTACACAGCACGAATTTGGTCTTAAAAAAATACATAGAACCTCTGAACAGCTACACTGGGTTGCACAAATTATTTTTGAAGCCTTTGAGAATAAAGTTTCGGTATAAAATCTGGTTAATCTGGTTAAATGATTTAAATGCTGACACATTTTAGTTAGCCAGCAGAAACCTTTATGTATAGTGTTCATCCATAAAAGGAATAATATTGTGAACCTCTACTATATTATTTATTCAATATCTTAAAGTGGCCAACACTGTTATCTGGGTTTGTATTTTGATAGAAGACTTAGCTGAACAACTGGCACTAAAAATGCACAATTTTAAAAATATATTTTTGTGTTAGTGCCACTGTTATATATTATAAAATCGTAGGCGAAATTATTGGCTCTTTGTTTGTGTGCACATCATGTAGAAGCTATTCTTTAAATTCAAAATTGAATTATTGAAAAATAATAAGCTTTTTTGTGATTAAAATTTAACGTTTATTTTATCAAAATCGATCTGTAGCGTCAAAAGATATTAAATTAAAGTTTTTAAGCTTAAAAATTGCTAAACACTAATGCTATTCAAACTGTTTGACATATGTGCTACTCAAACTGCAACTCATTGCTGGCACCCTCATTGTTATGCTTGTGAATGATATTTGTTAGAATTTAACTGTGATTATTTTTAGCATGCAGTCACCGAAAAAGTCATCACCAAAGCTGCATACAATGAAACATAATTTTAAGACATTTTCATTTAAATTTTGTTCACTTATTTACATTTAATTGGTCATAAAATATCACAAGTAATTAGTTTTCAGTTCAAATATAAATTGAAAAATTTATTAACTAGTGTTGATGCTTAATTTTTTCGAGACTAATTTCTAAAACCATATTTTTCAAAATTTTAATATGCCGTGCAGGAATTCTTGTTAGCTATTGAAATTAGCTTTCAAACGAAACAGCGAATTCGGCGAAATTATGTTTTTAAAACGAAAGTAATGACCACAAGACCTGTGGGTGCCAGTAGGTGGGAACTCTTCTCTAGGCAGTGCCTCAGCTATAAGTAAGGCAAACAAGCTTAAACTTGACTTTTAATTTTTGATTTGATTTAACAAATTAGCAAAAAATGAAGAAAGTTAATCCATGATTTTGATTTCTATAACATGCGTGCTATGCTTCCTTAGTTCGAGTTTGAAAATTATGGTTCAAGGAATAAAGAAAATGAAAGTCATTGTCTAAAGTCAACTCAAACTATAACTTTCTGGAAAATTTACCCAATTTTTTTGGAATTTTCTTTAATTTTTATAAATCAGACAAAGCGATTTTATTTTATTCATAAATTCATAAATTTGCATAACTTGTAACTATGAAGCTAGAAGCAAGGACCTCTAAAAGTAACAGAATATGAATATTTTTTAATAAATTACACATCATAGAGTTATTAGCTCTTAGGCTAATACCGCTAAAGTACTCCAATAATATAATATAGCTCCACTTCAAATTAATCGTTCAAATAATGACACTTTGAGTAGCTAAAAAGTTACTCGTAGTCTAGCACAAATGTTTGTGTACGCTTAAACTGTTCATAATACCATGTGGTTTATTTATTGCCGAACAAATTGTTGGAACTCAGTTTGAAAGTATGCCTTTGGGTTTTTATGTACCTGCTTATTGAGTCGCAGCTGCCACTTCGCGCTTTCTTCAAACTTCACAACTTCACAACTTGCAGCAGTTACCTTTCGTCAGCGCTCATAACTTGTGGCGGCAGACTTTTTGGTAGTTTTTACTCTTTTTTTTTATTTTTTCTTTTGCAGCGTAGCACACAAATATTTACGACAACGAAGACATTGACGTAAACTACTTTTGTGGCAACGATTGGCAACAGGGACGTATAAGAAGTTGCATATAAGTCAACAAAATCTTATTTTATATCTAAAATATGCATAAAAAATCTATCATACTGCGTTGGTTTGTTATTTAAAAAAAAAATAGAATATTTGTAGCTAGTCATAAAGCTAGAATAGCCAAAAAGTTGTTATACGACGTGTTAACTTGATCTAGACATGGCCGTAAAGCTAACAGAAAGTTTTTCTAAATGAAGAAACGTTCAAGAAGATATTTAGGTATTGAATTATTGCTGGCAATGTATCGTTCTTTTATAAGAGTTTCCAAAAATTTCGAAATTTGTTTGAAATATTTTATAGTTTGCCTCTAATATTGTTTTGGTAATTTTTTTGAGCCTCCTTCGAAATAAACTTTGTACAAAACTAACTGCAAGAAGATCAAGAAATACTGTAAAAGTATATATTATATGCAGAGTATATAATAGTAGAGCGCTTACTTCTTATTTGATTTAAGTCGGTAGCAAAGTAGTTATAAAAAGAAAACTCCAAGTGAATGCACATAAATTGAATAGAATAAAGTTTTCCGAGTAGACATTTCCATTTAGTGGTGTTAAGTCCTTTCGCTTATACCCCTACTAGCTACGCATATGGTTGGCACATAAAAACTAACTTAATCACAAAAGTTACGCAGAGTTTTTGACGTTGGCTTGAAAAGTTATGTCTTTTGGCATTTTCAATGCTCGCCCGCGTAGAATTCTTTTGCATTAAATTTTTCTTTTTCTCTTGCTCTAACTTTTGGTCGCACACAGACGCATACACATTCACAAAAACACAAACACAAACAGACACATACATGCGTCGGTTCTTTTGTGTCACTTGCCTTTATGCGTATTTAACTTGCGTAAATTTTCAAAGCACTATTTCCTGTTTATTTTCTTACCCCTTTCATTTGGTTTTTTTTGTTCCCCTCATTTTCATTTCCGTTTCCGTTTCCAACGTGTTTGTTATTTGATTTTGTAATTATTTTACTCATGAGACTTAAAGTTGACGACTACGCGAGGGCAACAGGTAAACGCAAACTAACTAGTTTAATTATCGTAAATTAGTTCTAAATAAATCAACTGCTGCATTTTTATTTTTTGTTTTTCCTTTGGGATGGAAAATGGTTTACATTAAAGGGGGGAAATGATAAAACTTATATGGAGGCTCTATTATCTGTTAATGCGAATGTTATATGTTATACATTAAACAAATTAATGCAGCTCCATGTGGCTAGTCATCTTACTAAATGGACCTTGAATTGTTTGTTTGGGAATATATAAAATATTGACTAAACATAGATTAAAAGTATTAAAAGGCTAAGCTTTTGGTAATTATAAGTGAGTAGTGTTCAATTGTGAGCCACAAACATGTTCGAGATTGTCGTCTGCACATGCGACATGACAACAGCTGTTATATAACCGGTTTGTCCAACAGTGATACTGAAAACGGGTAACAGAATCAGTAGAGGAAGTCAACAAAGAAATGTTGTTAACATGCTTAAGTGAACGCAGTACTGTTAAAATCAATGAATAACAGAGCTAGTGTTGGAAATCAATATTATGCAACTAAATAATGTTGTTAATACGATTAAATGTACGGAGTAACAAAACTGGCCAGGAAAGGACAAACAGAAAAGTAACGGCATACTGCCAATTTGACGGGAAATTAATCGATTGATAAGATACCACGACAGCAACAATAGCTGCTCGCAAGCCGCACCGGAAGGCAGCAGCAGCAGGAATCCAGATAACATATGAGATCCTACAACTCATCGCTGAAAAGAGATGCTACTACGACTAAACAAAACAGCTTAGAATAGAGCGCAGGGTGAGCTCCGACGTGCACTGGCGTATTGCAAAACGGCTTGGTTCGATGAGAGGTTGGCCAACACTGGTACAGACAAGGACGCGACTCACTCGCTTTGAAAGGCTACGCGCACCATCAAAAGGAGGTGTATCACGAAGGCGCCACTGGCATATAGCAATGGCTCTTGGTGTAGGACCGATTTCGAACTGGCAGTAGTATATTCTGGACATCTTGCCGATCGCTTTCAGCCGCTTGAGCTTGCTTGTCCGCAGCAAATTAATGAGAGTTGTGAGAGGCTTACTCAAGCGCTACAAATGAACTTGCCCATCATGCCCTTCGCCCCTAGCGAGCTAGCAGAAACAATTGGTCGTCAGAGCATCAACAGAGCACCTAGTCATTATGCTATATGCAATGCCACATTAAAGGCACTGCCTAGTCGTGCGATCCTCTAGATAACGTTGATATTCAACACCATCGTAAGGTTGTAAAGCTTCCCTGCTCAGTTGAAGTTCGGTATAATTACCATGATTCACAAACCTAGTTAGCCGGAAAGAGACCCTGCGTCATACCGTCATACTTCGATCTTGAAGGTTGTGAGACTGATTGCCGACAGGACTGTTAGTATTGTAGATTCTCGGAGAATTATTCCGCAGCACCAGTTCGGGTTTCGAGCTGGCTATTGCACTGTCGAACAGCTACATCGGGCATATATTGTTGGCATTCGACAGGAAGGAGTATTGCAACGCCCTCTTTCTGGACATTAAAGAGGCGTTCGACCGTGTTTGGCATACTGGCCTGCTAATCAAAATTAAGGATAAGTTGCCTGCAGCATACTTTGGGCTACCAAGTTCGTAACTGGAGGGAAGGCAATTTGTAGTCCGCGTTCACTCGGCAATTTCAACACAATATGAAGCAGCAGCTGGTGTACCACAGGGAATTGTTCTGGGTACACTTTTGTACTGTCTGTACACCCACGACATGCCGCAGCCAGACGCTAGCCCGTCCGAGAACGCAATGCTGGTCATATTGTTCATACAGGTCATCGTGTTAATACGAGTTGCAGGCGACGATATACAAGAATATGCCTCAACTTTCGCGCAATAGGCAAGTAACCCAATATTTGCTTCACCCTGCTACGCAGAACTCCGCCTCTTGTGCTTATCGAGGGGTCAAACAGGCTAACTCGGCCAAATACCTGGGGGTCAGGCTAACCTTCGTTAAGCAAGTGACTGCTGCGATGAGCTGCGGTGGCCAAGCATTACAGACTTATCACTGGATGTGAATCGTACATGCGAACAGTTATGCTCCATAGAGACCTGTAATTGGCAACGGTTTTGGAACAAATAATCCCCTCTAGCAGGTACAATAATTGACTCGAGCGAAACTTCTCTAAAGAGAAGAATTTCTAAGAATGCATAAAGGGATCGAAAAATTAATTCAGCAGTATAACAGCAGTATAACATGTTCAAAGTGATATTTTCAAATATATCACAGTGATATTTTGTTATATCATTGATATACATATAACATTTCTCTTTATTTATTTGCTTATTAAATAAATTTTATTTACAAACTCTCATACAGTAAAATGTTTCAACATTTTTAGCGAAATATTTTATAGAGGTAGTCTGTATAGCAGTATATGAAATATCCGACTTATTCAGATCGTTATATACTGTAGCTACTGTAAAATTTATACGACTGGAACCGGAATAAATAATTTTCTAGCAATCAACTAACTTTTTAATATTGTAAAAACTATTGGCCAACTCTTTTTAACTAAATTTCTAAACATATATTGTAATTCCCCCCCTCCTCCCTGGTTTGCTAAAAGAGCCATAACAACACAATTAATTTAAGATGCACCCACGCAAACATGCACGCCTTTGCACACTAAACAGATAGCGCATTTAATTAACATTCATCTTCATAAATTCAATTAGAAAAAGTAGTAGTAGGAAATAGCAGCAGCTGCATGCTGCAGCCAGCATCCAACTTGCCACAGAGCATTATGGTCGGTTACCATGACTGGCTGCAGCCAGCTGTTTAGTTGAGTTTGCATTGCGACGATAAACTGCACAGGCTATAAATCTAGTAAAGCACAGGCTGACATGCCAACGAACCACAATTTTTATGTGTCCAAGGATTCAAGAAAAATGTGAACGACCAGTGGCAGCAGAAATATCAAATACTAATTGCACTTTAATACATGCGAATTAATTACGACAAAATATTGCGTCGTACTGGGGAGAGTGATATACATACATAGACAGACAGGCAGGCAGGAGCAGCTGCCTGCAGCATTAATAAATAAACGAAATAATTTGCAAAAATAAACTTTTCGTGTAGATATATCAATTAGATACTCAAATACCAAGAAATGTTAATGAGCGTGCGAACACACAGATACATGAAAGTTGTTAATAAGCAATATTAATATTTGCACTTGAGTTGAATTGACAATATTTGTTGGGGAATATGAGTTGCCAGCTAAATTAATAATAACATGTCAACATGACAGCTCAAGACATAAGTAGCTGCTACATATATGTATAAGACATATGTATGTAAGCATGTGTTTTTATGTAAATATTGTAAATGTTAATTCTTGTGAAATTCATAATCTTAATTGTTGCTCAAACAAGTGAAGCATATGGCCTAGGCGTACAACAAGCTTTATAAATATTTAAGCAACAGAACAAAATTTAATTTAATATTTAGACTGGCTTAGCTTGAAAGGCTTCATTAGATTTCTATCTGTCTCAGCCAAGTGCACAAAAATTGGATTCTATGCGAAGCTAATTAATTTTTCGTAGTCCTCTTTATTAGTATATATGTAGCTCTATTTTGGTGATTTCGAAGCAGTTGACCAAGGAAGAACATTTGAATTATTTGGTTTACCATAACTTATGATTCAGTAATATGTTTAATATCTTAAGAAGTGGGCAGAAATTTGAGAATAACGTAAAATCATCAGCTCTAGAAATGCATTGATACTTGAAGGTATCGATACTTTTGTAGGTATCGATACTTTTATTGTAAAAACTTTGTAAAGCATCGATATTTTATTTTTGTATATGGTGCATGATAATTAAAGTGATACACCAGAATATAAAATTATTTAGATAAAACCTAGATTTTGAACTTTTAAAGTATATATGTTCCTCAAGCTTGTTGCATGGGGTCTAAGTTCCATAACTTAACTGGATATGTTAACATTTAAGAATAAATATTTTGATTTGAAAAATAAAAAGTATTTTGGAAAATTCTTTATATAGCATCTTTTTAAAGAAATTTATTTCTTTCCTAAAAGTCTTAATTTAGTCCGTAATTTCTGAAAATTTAAATTAATTTTTAAGAATATGCGACATTTTGATTTTTCCTACGCTTTAAAATAAGTTACAAGACAGCCGGTACGAAGGTTACTACACATATTTCTAGCCTGAGCAACAAAACGTGTTGCCAGATGCAATTTGACGTCTTCATCGTAATGTCTGACATTTTTAAGGCCTAACTTACTGTGAACACTTTGAGGTACGAGCGCAATTTGAATTCTTTACAGGCACCGGCAGCTGAAAAATTCATCTCGGCCGTAAACATTTTCGAGCGATGATTTATTACGATTTTCGATGTGGATTATCAAGGTGATGAAGCTTCATCCTTGGGCACTGTGAAAAACTGGTACAACGAATTTAATTCGTGAAGGTCGTCCAAAATATATAGTTGTGCCAGAAAACATCAATGCTGTGTGTGAACTGATAAAGCAGGATCGTCATTTGACATACCGTGAGATTGAGGCATCCCTGGACATTAGTATGACTAGCATACATGAACATTTGGTCGTCAGAAAGCTTTGCTCACGAGCTCTCACACTTCGGCAGAAACAAATGAGTTTTTGGATGCTTAAAACATCAAAGTGATGGATCATTCGGCGTACCTTGCTCTGACTTGGCACCAAATGACTTCTTGTTCTGTTCCCTCACATCAAAAATAAACTCTGCGGACAGCGGTTTTCAACTCCCAAAGAAGCTGTTGATGCCTTCAAAATGCATGTTTTGGAGTTATCTCTTTTGGATTGGTAAAACTGCTTCGTTCGATGTATCGATCTTAATGGTGAATATTTTGAAAAACAATAAAGAGATTATTTCTCATGAATTACCGTTTTTTCATGGTTAGGCTAGAAATATGTGTAGCAACCGTCGTACTACATGTCAGAAGTTACAATCATTGCCATTTCATTTCTTGGCATACCATATTGTTATAATTGTCACGCCATTGTGTTATAATTGACATGCCATACTGTTATAATTACCATGTCATAGTGTTATAATTCCCATTTATGAGGCCTGGGGCGATGTAATGCCTGCTACAATGTGTTGTAACTTCAGAAAGAAAAGTTTTTAGATATTGATTAATAGATCATAGGCGAGCCATTCTAGGGCTGAAATTAAAGCGAACATCCTAGTGTTACCCTACTAAAGCGTAAAAAAAATAAAAAAAAAACACTTCTTTACCATTCGCAGAAGAAACATCGCTAAATTTCTGTCGAGAACACATGACGTGGAGTAAGCAGTGGTTCCGCTTAGTCTTTTCAAATGAAAAGAATATTATTCTGAGGGTCTTAATGGCTAAGCTTACTACTATCTTCATATTTTTCGAAAAAGGACCACAGTATAAAGTGAGTTGGTGAAGTTATGGTGTCGGTAGCCATAGAACTGATATTTTTTGATACCTCGTATGAACTCGAAAACACATAAAGCCATTTTAAAAATGGCTTTCTCTAAAGAAAAGATTATTTCCGAACTCTTGAAATGGACGTTCCAACAGGAAAATATACCGATTTCGAATGGTGCGACTGTAAAATTTTGGATTCGGCGGCAAATTATGTCTTTGTATAACCTGTTTGCCATACTCGTCCGACCTAAACATTACTAAATGTTTGGGGATTATTAGTAGGGAAAGGTAATGAGTGTGGGAACTAGTATTCCTCTAAGTCGAAGGCGCCTGGTACATCATTTCACTCGGTTACATCAAATAGTTATGTTTTACGAAGTCAAAGTTTGTAAGTTTGTATGAATGGATGGATGTATGAATGGATTTATGGATGAATGTATGTATGAATGTATAGATGAATATATATATATAGATGTGTGGATGTGTGGATGTGTGGATGTATGGATGTATGAATGTATGGATGGATGTATGGATGGATGTATGGATGTATGGATGTATGGATGTATGGATGGATGTATGGATGGATGTATGGATGTATGGATGGATGTATGGATGTATCGATGTATGGATGTATGGATGTATGGATCTATGGATGTATGGATCTATGGATGTTTGGGTGTATGGATGTATGGATGGATGTATGAATGGATGAATGGATTTATGAATGTATGGATGTATGGATGTATGGATGTATGGATGTATGGATGTATAGATGTATAGATGTATGGATGTATGGATGGATGTATAGATGAATAGATATATAGATGTGTGGATGTGTGGATGTATGGATGGATGTATGGATGTATGGATGTATGGATGTATGGATGTATGGATGGATGTATGGATGGATGTATGGATGTATGGATGTATGGATGTATGGATGGATGTATGGATGGATGTATGGATGTATGGATGTATGGATGGATGTATGGATGTATCGATGTATGGATGTATGGATGTATGGATCTATGGATGTTTGGGTGTATGGATGTATGGATGGATGTATGAATGGATGAATGGATTTATGGATGTATGGAAGGATGGATGTATGGATGTATGGATGTAAGGATGTAAGGATGTAAAGATGTATGGATGTATGGATGTATGGATGAATGGATGTATGGATGAATGGATTTATGGATGTATGGATGTATGGATGTATGGATGTATGGATGTATGGATGTATAGATGTATAGATGTATGGATGTATGGATGGATGTATAGATGAATAGATATATAGATGTGTGGATGTGTGGATGTGTGGATGTGTGGATGTGTGGACGTATGGATGGATGTATGGATGTATGGATGTATGGATGGATGTATGGATGGATGTATGGATGTATGGAGGAATGTATGGATGTATCGATGTATGGATGTATGGATGTATGGATCTATGGATGTTTGGGTGTATGGATGTATGGATGGATGTATGAATGGATGAATGGATTTATGGATGTATGGAAGGATGGATGTATGGATGTATGGATGTAAGGATGTAAGGATGTAAAGATGTATGGATGTATGGATGTATGGATGAATGGATGTATGGATGAATGGATTTATGGATGTATGGATGTTTAGATGTATGGATTGATGTATGGATTTATGTATGGATAGATGTATGGATGGATGTATGGAAGGATGGATGTATGGAAGGATGGATGTATGGATGTATGGATGTATAGATGTATGGATGTATGGATGAATGGATGTTTGGATGAATGCATGTTCCTCTCTTACGGCTAAGCCGCTTAACTAATTGGTATGAAATTTGGTATAGATGGAAAAGAACATAGGCTAGGTTTTGACAAAATTTTAGGGGACTTTGCCCCACCCCCCACAGAAACTATAAGCAAAATTTTTCATTTTTTAGCATCCATTTAAGGTACAATGATGAAATTTGGTATATAATACAGAATATAGAGAGAAGAATAAAAAAGCGTAATATAGATTCTATGAATACATAATTCATAGACTTTAGTTATTCACTATAAAGTTGAGTGACTTAGGGGCGCACTGTATATAGCAGGGATCGCAAATATGTGTTATAAGCTTCAAAGATTACAAGAAAGCATGCTGCAGTCGAGTCGGCTTGCCTTTTCAGCTCTGCCAGTTACAAACATTTGTTTATAAATTTAAATACATCTCACAGATGTATTAAAAATTAAAATAAAAATTTAAAAAAAAAAAAATTTATATATAATTATTATTAAAAAAAATTGGTTTTAGTTCAAAAAATAAATTTTTATATCATAAATTTATATTTTAAAAATTATAATCCTTATTATGACTGATATATACTAAACTAGTTTGCGCTGCAAACAAATATTTCTAGCTCGAGATATTATTTGAAAATGAAATACTTGAAAAATAAAAATAAAAACTGCTGCTTGCAACATCGTCAAATAAAATAATATGAATGCCAGCTATGCAAGATAGCAAAGGAATGAGTAAACGAATAACCGCATAAGTTTTCGATTTCGTAAGAAATGTACACCGAACATTTAAGTCAATATTTTCGAAACATTTGAATGTGAAATGAGACAGCATACTCGTTTGTATGCAAAACACAGAAGATACACAGACAGAGAGATAGATAGATAGATAGATAGATAGCTAGCTACACGAGTACATAGTGTGTAGTATAACATGTCTCACGCCTTGAAAGTTCTCCACAGAAAAATGTAAATTACTTTGCAAACTGCAATTGTCTGACACCGCTCATATTGCCTTTAACTGAAATGAATTTTTGCACTGCATGCAATTTGAACATACAATGTTGCCACAATTGGCATGTTCAACAAGTGACATTTCAAACGGCAACAGACTGTGGCAGATTTAACTTGCAACTGTATATCGGATTCATGGTAATGCTGACAGAAGTTTATGTTTTCGTTGAAATTTATATTATTAGCTCGTTATCGATACCGCACAGCAAATAAATCTCTATGCATTTATTTATTATTATACGATACGCTCCCCAGTTGAATATTTCGTAGAATTTTGTCAATTTAATTGCACAAAAATGTAAACATTTAATTTGCATAATAGGCTCTTTACATGTACATATTTATATACTCGCAATGGGCAGCAGCAAACTATTTATCACATCATGTGAGTAGGGATTTACTATTACTACGAAAAGTTTTACATTTTTGGGCATCGTTTATCAAGACATCCACAGGGACATTGCTTTGCTGTGTAAGCAAACCTTTGTCACATTTAATTTTTGTGAAAATAAGCCTATTGGACGTGCAAAATGTCCAGTGTTCGTACAGGTCACTTGACCATTGCTGTCTATCTGTCTGTCTGTCTGTCTGTCTAACTCACTAAATATGTGTGACCGAGCTGCCATTGTCAATGCTTTGACATTTGTAATTATTCGCCTAGCATACAGTTTTGGGCGTGAAGCTGTAAGTAGTAGCTTTGAAAGGAGTTTTGTTGCACAGTTTACAGATTAGGCAACAAAATTACATTAAATATTTTTTACTGCTAAAAAATGCTTCTTAACTAAGTTTTCTTAATTGAATATGTATAGGTCCGATTTTATAGGTGACTAAATATAAAATAATAGACATGTTTGTTCTTTCAATTGGTGTAAAGTTGTTTCAGATAATACGATTAAACTTGAAGATATACGCTTCCAAAGTTGAAGTTTTGTGATATTTTTTAAGTTTTTCCAAATTTAAAATTTTTTTTAAACTCTATTTTGTATGGCAACATATAAGCTCTACAAAGCATTTATAAATACAAAAAACAAGCTTAACTATGTCTCGCCCCGTACGCCAACATATTGGCATACAGATTCAATGAAAATTCCAGAACTCATTGCTTTTGCAATAACACGAAGAATCTCAAGTTATCTTATATCAGCTGAATTTCTTGCAGATCTCTCATCGGCTCATTCTTCAGTTCTTTTTAGCTTACTGGAGAATTCTCAACTAAAAGAGTCTCTTAATAAACTGGCTCATATATAAAAGTATATAAGCAGTCATATCGAGCTGAACCTAGCAATAAGCAACGAAATCGATATTGAAAACTCCGTCAATGTCATGAGTTCTGTTCTCACTGCTGCTGCTCAACACTCCACACTACAAACATCTGCAGCCAATTCGTTGAACCACAGTCTAACGAACAGTCATACTGAAGAGCAAGTTATGACGAAACGGCGTTTAAAAAGCGAATGGAAGTGTCTAAGATCTTCAAACTCTAAGCACAATCTAAAGATTGCTTCACGTGAGCTAAGCAAAGCTCTTAAACTCGAGAAAAAACGCACTCAGAGACAATACATCGAACGTCTTTCTCCAACAAGCTCTAAGTTTCCACTATGGAAAGCGCTAGCAGACATAAAACCACCGGCTATAGTCTCTGCACCCATAAGAGACAACACTGGAAAGTGTGCACCCACGGATATAGTAAAAGCAGAAGTTTTTGCAAATCATTTAAGAACTGTTTTTCAACCAAATTTATCAGCAAACGCTTTTGTTCTTCCCTCTTTTTCGACAACGAACCACTCTGAACCCCGGAGAGTTCACACCAACGAAGTTCATAAAATGATAAAAGCTCAATCCCAAGAAAGCTGCTGGGCATGATTTAATTTCCCCAAAAATGATCATGGAGCTTCCCAGCCCAGCTGTTACATATATCACAATATTGTTTAATGCGATTTTTAAATGCGGTTTCTTTCCAACTCAGTGAAAGCAAACGGTCATAGTCAAGATTTCGAAACCCGAAAAGCATAAAACACAGGCAGCTTCATATAGATCAATAAGCCTACCTCTATGCTGCCTATACAAACTGTTTGAAAAGTTGGTTCTTATAAAAATCAACTCACACATGTAGAACATTATTCCCACTCACCAATTTGGGTTTCGTGAAAACCATGACACTATCGAACAGCTAAACCGATTAACCTCAGAGATTAAAACAGCGTTCGAGCTCCGCGAATACTGTTCCGGTATCTTTCTCGATGTAGCACAAGTATTTGAACGCTCTTGGTTTGACGGACTTAAGTAAAAAATAAAAGTATTGCTTCCCCAAAATACACACAATATTCTTAAATCATATCTCAGCTATAGAGCCTTCACAGTACAACAAAATGACTACATAACACATGAGTCTGAAATTAAAGCTGGAGTACCCCAAGGCAGCGTTCTAGGTTCTATATTATATGTTTTATACACAGACTCACAATATCCACTTATGCTGATGACACAGCAATCTTAAGTAGATCTCGTTGCCCAATAAGAGCAACTAGACTACTAGCAGACCATCTCATTTTGGCGTATAAAAATTAATGAGCAAAAAAGCAAACACGTCACATTCACTTTAAACAGAGCTACTTGTCCATCGCTGAGTTTAAACAACATTGTGATCCCACAGGCCAATGACGTCGTGCATCTAAGTATTCATCTCGAAAGACAGCTTACGATAGAACTACGAATGCAAAGTCAACTCTCACCCAAATCCACTCGCAAGATCTCTTACCCTACACCATATCCAGAAGACATGACCACCCAGTCCTGTGATGTGCTCTTAGGGCCTTTGTAACTACATAAGTCTCCGACCGGGGGCTTACTGTATTGTTAGTCTCATCAAGGAAAGATTGAATAAAGAAAACACTATATTATAAAAAAAAAAAAAAATATATATTTATACGAAGATTGGTGAAAATTAATGGTTAGAAAAGGGTCGAAAGAAAATAGTGTATAAGTCTATTGAAACCATTGATATTAGCATCTGAACAAATTGTGATTATTTTGTTATGAAAAGGCTGATGTTGGATGCTACATAGTGTTCTAAGCTTATAAGTGGATTTATTTTAAAAATTGGCAGTAAAACATTTTCGTAATCGTTTGCCAGCGATTAAATGAATTTTTTGCATCATTTCAATATGGAACATAAACGCTTTACTACATAACAGAGATAAAGAAACACTCGAAACAGTGAATTTATTTTGCCAAATGGAAGTCGGAAAGAAAACTATAAACCTAAGCTTTTGCGAAATATTTGATTTTAATTGATGGAAAATACACAATCTCCGAAGAGATTTCGGCAAATGTTGGCGTTCAATAATGATACAAAATGAAAAGTTGAAGGAGTAACAAAAAAGGAAATATTGAAAATGCAATTCAAAAAGCATTATCTGGTAAGTGCTGGCTTATGTTTGATGTTTGTTGAATAAATCAACTTTTTACGACATGATCAAGTCGAAAGAAGAAAAAGAATATCACAGAAAAGTTTTTTCGCCAGAATTTAAAGATTAAATATTTACATGGCAACTGGTTTTTGGCAAAAATCTTGCTTTGTTAGTATTAAACAAAAATTGATTTGATGTCAATCCAAAACATGTTGGTTGGATGGCCAGTGTTTAAACCATTTCGTTTTTTTTTTTTGTATTTTAAACAAAACATTAAAGGCGCGATTCTCTCTTTTCTTGCTCCAAAAATGTCTTGTTCAAACTGAATAATTTGAAAGAAAACACAAATCCGTACATGTTGCGCTGAATTTTAACAAAAGCAAAGTAAATTATTTCAAGAAATGGTGTCTTAGTACATCAGACTTCAAATCGAAAATACTGCAGCAAACTCGTCGTGCAGTAGAGAAATAACGACGTCAAAAAATGACAAACAAAAATTATTTTAAATTTAAAATTTACTAAAAAAAAAAACGTTGGTATTTATGTATTAAAATATGCAAACTTTTTTTTTTTTTTTGCAGTGTACTACATGCTTATCTTAATTTTCCAGGCACATACAAATATCTACGCATATATTCATGCGTGTGTGTGTGTGTGTATTTGTGTGTTTCACACTTTTCTCATTTTCAACTCTTTGACATTAAACTTTTCTGCACAAATTTTAGCTGTCAGTGCACACATTTTAGCATAATTTTGCAATTAGTTAGGTATTCGAATTTACTTTGATGCAAATATTTTGGAATGAGCACAAAATCCTTCATACGAGTCATTCGTTCAATTAAGGCAAAAGTTTATCAGCAGCTTCCGGCTGTCAACTCTGTACCATGTGTCGCAACATATAACATTTTTTTCCAGCTTAAACATTATTTTTTTTTATATACAATACTATGTATTTATTTTGGTGCTATGCTCTTTTTAATTTGCTCCTACTTTGTATGTTTGTTATTTGGGTTCATAGGTTAGTTGGCTGTCTGACTGACTGACTGACTGACTGAGTGGCTGGCCAATTTGTTTATTATTTACTGTCGCAGTTGGTTTGTAATGCTGTGATTCAGGTTTTAAGGTCAAAGTTGTGGTTGTCTAATTAGTAGTGAGCTATAGACTGTAAAATTTGGTACTGCATTCTACAAAAAAAAAAGCAAATTTTAACTAATTAACCATGACTTATTTATTTAATTAAAAAGAGTAAGCTGAAACGTTTTAAATTTAAATCTATTTAGTTATTTTTTTATTATTATTTTTTAAGCCTTTTTAAACACTTCACAGCTTGCTATAAGTGCAGAAAAGTTTAAAATGCAATTAAATCAAAGTTGTATGAAGTATCTAGAACTACAGACTCAAAACTTAATACAGACACAAACTAAAAATTTATTTAATTTGTTGGCAGTAGTCGCTGATAATTAAAGAGAACAGACGAGAATAGTTTGCATACTTGTTTGCAATTTAATTAGTATTTTTTTTTAATGAAGGATTTCTAAAAGATGTCAGGCAGAGTTTAAAGCTACTAACGACTACCAATAATGCTATTTTAGTATTATGAACAATTTTTTATACTAATTGTGACAGATATTGGCATGAGAAACTTCAATTTTCAATAGAAGGACGCACAATACTCCATGAAACTTTGCATGGTTTGTTTGTGTTAATTAATGCATTTCATATCTGCGGCTTATAAAGGCTGTCCCAAAATTCATGTAAGAAGTAATTTTTATTATTAATTAAAATAAAAAACATTTTCAATTAATATATGTTGTAAACAGTTTAGAGTAATCTATGAAATATGGAAGAATGGATTATAGAACACCAACAAAATTGTATATTCGTGGTGTCAACAAAAAGGTCTGAGTTGCTATAAGTTCGACAAAATTGTGACAGAAAATCAATGAATGTCATTTGGCCGAAGTACTATTCCAAATAAAACTCTTTTATGTTTCAAAAAAAAATTTCATAAATTATTATTTCATTAATTTTAGACTTTTGAATAAATTCGAGGTTTTTTTTTTTTTTTTGATAATTTTGTGTTATCACAAATCTATGGTGCCATGCCACAGTGCAATTCACCAACGCATTATTGCAAAATTTGTTTTACGGATGTCTCCTTTCTTAAAATGTGGAACTTGAGTGGCCAGTACGGTCGGATTTAAATACTCGAGGTTTCCTTTTGTGCGGTAATTTAAATTCATAGATCTACATCGACGTTTACTCTCACATAGCTCAAAACCAAATTACTAACACAAATTGGCATACTTATAAAAAAAAAAAGTTCTAAAACATAGTTTAATCTTCGAATGAAGACGTCCACTTGTGCTCTAAAGTGATCTGAACAAATTTGAAAATGAATAATCTTGGCAAATGCATAGAAACTGGCTGTACATGTAATCATCGTCAGTTCTTGGAATGATATTGAATATGATTGAGGTTGCTAGTACGGACAGCAGTTGTTTTATGAAGATAGATTCTTCTTATCCTTACTGCAATGATACTTTATTTCCCGATAATAAGAGAACTTGAAGCTATATCAAATATCGTCGGGTTATGAACTGTTGGAAAACTTATGTCTCTAATAACAACGAAATACAGCGCTACATAAACTCATGAGAGTGTTTAAAGCACATAATGTAGAAGTATCGGGAATAATTATTTAAATCTCCCGGTTAATAGTTAGGCAGATAAATTTATCTCCAAGTTGGTAACACTGTTCTTAATTATGCTGCATAAAAATCGGAACATTTTGAAAAATCCAAAACGGAAAAAAACCTTGTGAAAGATCGTCTCAAACGCTATCCGAATCGAAAAAAAAAAAAAAGGAAAATGATTTTTTGACACCTAATAGACCAGGTCATATATACTCTGCCAAGAAAGTATCGGTAACTGCCCAAAAATAATCTTCCGGGTAGTTGTAAGGATATATATTTTTTTTCAAGTTTTAGCGCGATTTGTCTGTAAGTATAGCCGCTGTTGAAGTCAATCAACCTCAGTAGTGTTTGGCAATTTTTTATAATAAATGAAAATATTGATCAACGTACTTGTATTAAATTTTGTGCTGTTTACGAAATTCCAAGCACCGATACATTAAGCTATTCTATCAAAAACGTGCAGTTACGAGTAATATTAAGCGTACCGTTCGAAGACAAGCCTCTTTGTGGACGACCTACAACAAGTCTGACGAACGATAATGCCGATAAAGTCAAAGAAATCGTTGCGAAAAATAACTTGAGAGAGATCGGTAATATATTGGAGATGTCACACAAGTACGTATGTACGTTTATATACGAAAAATTGGCAAGAGCTGAATTTTCGTCAAGAAGAGGTATCTAATGGCAGCCGAAATGCGTGCCAAATACAAAAAGATAATCACGACAAAGTCGATTAATACTAAAGGGGATGCTCAATGTTTTATTCGTTAACCGTGGTCTAGTGCACTATAAATAGGTTCCACATGTTCAAACGGCCATATAACGGTGTTATAAGACGTTAGCGAGAAGTTATCTGTCGTAAATGAAATGATTTGTGGTATAAAGCGCCATCCCACACAGCCATCATTATGATAGAAATTTTTACCCACGAATAATCACTGTATATGCCAGTTGTGACACCCTGTGACTTCTTCGTCTTCTCAAGACTAAAATTGACGCTTTTGGGTAAAATACTTTGAATCGTTTAAAGAAATCGACAAGAGACCTGAAGGCCATTCCCGAAAAGTGCCTACAGAAAGTGTTTTGATGAAGTGAATGAATTTTGAATACATAATTAAAAAAAATTTGTCGTTTTTTTTACAATTACTTACAAGTATTTTCATAGCTATTTAAAGTTTACAATCACACATTTTTACTGTGTACTTGCTGCAGTATGTTGCTCATTGAGAGGGGAATATTTCTTACTGCCTCAACCTCTGTTCGTATAATTTTCTACACTATTAAACTGCAAATGTGTAGACGCTCAAATTACTTTATATTCAACAAAATTTGCAGCAAAAGTAGACGTACTTAAGCTTAACATATGCTTTCTTTCAAATAGTTATTCAAAATTATGTCAAGGACATCATAAATCAGCAAAATAAAGAAATAATCTGAAGTAAGTACTTCAGTCACAATAATGACGATAGAAAGAGAACCACAGACCACATATACCAATTCGAAGAAGCCAAAAACTCATTTCACAAACTTTTGGCATTTGATTGGCTGCAGTTTCAACAAAGTCATGCAATGCCAATTAAAAACCGCACTTAAATGCATTTTTAATGCACTTCGATGCTAATTAGTAGATTCGAATTAGTTAACAGCAGCAACATATAATACCGAGTAGTTAAAAATCAGCAGAAAAAAAAGAGGAGAAGAAAATTCCAAAATTGCTAATTAGATTTTGATTTTTTTCCTTGAATACATTTGGGTAAATGCGTATGGGATTTCATGTTTGTTTTACTGTTATTTTGCTTATTAGCGACAGAAAAAAAAAAAAAAAAAAGGAAAATATATTTCGTTTGACATTTTTTGTGTTGAAATGAGAACCAAAACCAACTTAACTTTGTTTTCCCTCATGAGAAAAGTAGTTAATTAAACATGAGAAAAAGTTTTCTCTTTGACGTGATTGCTAACACAACGCAGATAAAAAAAAAAAAAAAAAAAAAAACATAGAAGGAAGTACACATAAGGAAAAATTTAAAGTTCAGCAGAAACGTTGCTTTGATACGCTTTATGCAAAATTTTTAAATTGAACACGAAATTAGTTAAAATTTTCTCAAGATATAAATTTTTTGCTAAGAACTTGACTAAACTTTTGGTACAAGTTCACAATAGACTAACTATTCGCTAACTACTCTTCGTGAATTTAAGGAAATAAGGTTTACAGTTTGATAGAATTTGATGAATAACACAGCGAGTGGCAAAAAATGGCTGCTGAAATTAAGAGTATAGAATAAGAAAATATTAAAAATTATTAAGACACAAGTTTCATTTGAGCGCAAGACGCAAGGGAATCACTACTTTAATTGAAATTTATTTATTAAGAAAAATGCAACATAAAACTATTTGTAGACATTCTAAGTGTTCAAATTAATGAATTTTTCATTCATATAAGTCAACTTAATGAGTCTAACAGATTGTTACAAATGTACTCATAATATTTCTATACTTTATATCAGTATCTGTGCAGAGTATAAGAAATACAAAAACACAAGCACAATTTTTTTTTCCAACATTTCTTTTTCTGCACAGATTTGTCATTCATTTCTCTTTGCTTTGACGGTGCGCAACTTGTTATTTAGATTTTAAATTAATTAATATTTATTTTGGAATTTTATTTCCGTATTTTCTCGTCGCTCACTTTCTCAATTTCTTTCTATTTAAATGCTTTTTATTTACATTGCCAGTTGCTTTGGTTGCCAGGACACGTCTAAATTACAAAAAAAAAAAAAAAAAAACCTTTTCGAACAAAATGTTTATATTTTGCTAATGAAATTATTTCTAGTTTAGCTAGTAAGTGTGTGTGTATATATATGACTTTTATTTCCTTTCTATTTTTCATATTAAAACTTTGTCTATTTTTTTTTTTTTTTTTTTTTGGTTTGTCTCTCTCTGGTTAGTTCAAAATGGCGCATAGCAAATTTTTGATGCGTATAATTAATTAGAACTTGCTATGCAACATCGACTTAGAAATATTGCTTGTGGTGTTGGGTCGTTTGTTTAAGGCTACCCGAAAATTTTGGTTGTACCTAATTTGTTTTTGTTGTTGGTTTATTTTAGAACTTTTTCGGTTTTTTTTTATAAATTTTTTTTTTTTTTTTGGTTGAGCAGACTTTTGGTCAGACAAGAATTTATGCCATGTCGAAGGTGATTTATGACAAAGTTTTTGTTTAAAATTTAATTTTATCTTTTGAACGGTTTGCTTGAAGCACTTGCGTTGCTTTATTTTTAAATTATTATTTAATTTAGATTTAAAAAAAAAAAAATAATCTTTTATAGATTTTAAAGCTGCAACCTTTAAATATTTCCATTAGTGACAGTTTATTGAACTTTAAATATGTTTCGACTGAGTTTGAACGAACTAAAGTATTATTAGTAGCGCTTCTAATTATACATTAACCGTTACTACTTGTATTAATAGAAAAAATAATTCAAATTTTTTTGATTTTAAATATAATGATTAACAATGGTCTTATATTAAGGGTATTCACAACAAGAAATTGCTTCATTTTGAGTTATGATATTAGTTTTGATATGAGAAATTTTGAGCTAAAGTTTGGAGCTCATTGTCGTGTTTTATTAAACTACAAACTACATTTTAAGAGCTAATATATTAAAAAGTATACAAGTAAAATATCGATACTTTCAAAAAAATTTTATGAGTACAAATATCGATACCACACGGTATTAATTTTCATTGAAGTTGCTGTGACTTTAAGTTTAAGTTTGTAAATATTTTCAATGCAATTTGATAAATAAAAAAAAAAAACTCAGATATCTGGCAATTACTGAAAATATTTGAAAAATTTAAAAGTTTATTTGACAATTTTTTCTTTAATTTGTTATTTTTGCTTATACTGCTACTCTTGAAGTATATAAGTTAATAGCAGCTTGAAATCTGATTGCTTTGTATATTCGCCATTTTTTTTGTTTTTAAACTCACAGCCAAATGAAAGTCGCGCTATACATTAAGTTTAAGCTTATTTTATTGTTGTTTCAAAGTATGGCAAAATACATAAAATAAATTAAATTTAAGATTAAAAATTATTTATTTTATTTCACTGTCTGTCAACAGCAGCTAATGAAAATGCCTTGAAACAACAACAATTTTATGTATTATTTTTGACAGCTAGTCTGGTATTTTTTTGACAGCTTTAAAATATTTCCATATAATAAATATATAAAAATATTCGAATTGAAAATAATTACAAAAAAAAAAAAAAAACTACAAAACTTCTTTAATTGCATAAAATTCTCTTAAGAAGCAGTGGAAAAGCGTTTTCTTCAATATTCGAATGGACCGACATAAATATTTAGATTAACTCAATCCATTTAACTGTTTAATAATATATTTAACTAGCTCTCCGATTTTTTTTTTTTTTTTTCTTATTCTTATTTTTGTAAAGGAGAAGCAACTCCGACTTTTATTGTGATTCCTTTTTTAGCCGAATAATCATTTCATACGTGACTGACAGAGTCATCAATCTGCGTCATGTAAGTGCTGACATATGACAAAGTTGTTTTTTATTCTTTGTTTTTTTATAAGAATTTTCTCTAATTTGCAATTTTGTTGTTTTTTTTTTTCATACATTTATTTTCTTATAATTTTGTAATTTGTATTGTAAGCCACTTTGATTTTTATACTTTTTTCAAACCATCACAGCACGTTCTTTCTCACATAATTCTGTGCAGGCCTTATCGAAGATCTTGAAAAGCCAATAAAACTTGTTTGTATTGGAAGTTTTTAACTAAAAAATTGTTTTCAAACTTCCATTTTGTTGCCAATGGTTCAAGGTGTAACAAAAGGAGCCGATAAAAATAAGGATTAAGGAGAGATTTAGACATCAAAATGGCTGTCGACAATATTGCTTTGGCTTGGAAAGAAGTTAAAGCGATTTTGAAGTGCAGAATTTGGGAAAAAATATGTCTAGAATGCGTGGTTAGAGACAATACCGAGGTTGGTGATATACATATCACTCGTTTAGCTCAGAATTTTAATGAGATGAAGCATGAAGAATGCAATCGAAAGTGAAACTAATGTTCAAACAGAGGGGAAAAAAACTGCCAACTGACCAAACTTAAAGAACAAACTTTACAAAAAGTGATCCAGAGAAAAAACGAGACAAAATTTTGGTAACGTTTTTGAATGTTATGTGCAGATGTATAGGAAGAAAAATAATGTTTTAATGCAAAAAATTTTGAATAAAATTTTTAAAGATGGATTAGCAGAACCCATTAAACTCAATTAAAACTGCAGACTTTAGATATTTTCTTTTCTAGATTTGGCTTTAAAATGTTCCAAAATTTTTCTGGAAATTATTAACAAAATTGTACAAAACTTCTCTGACCTCTAAGATAATTGAGAAAAAAAAAAATTGAGATAAGTTAGAGGATTTTTTTTTTTTTGATGTACACTTAACGTGAAGTCCACCTGATACGAATTAGTTTATTTAAAAATAAATTTTTTTTGGCTCTGGAACGAACTAAATTTTTTTTTAGAGTTATTTCGATTTATGTTATTTTGGCTTGCATAGCATTGCTCTGGTTCCCATTAACCGAGACCTGAGTGTATACTAAAAATGTTTCATTAAATTCGGCTGTTTTTGGTTTTTCTATATATAATTTTTTTTTAATTTAAAGCATTATAAAAAAAATATTTTTTAATTTCGCAACCCATTTATTAAAATTTTTCATACGAACGCACTTGAGCAGTCATCAGCCGAAGAGAAATTCGATGAGTTTGCTTCTATTAATGATTTTTGGAATGCAGTCTTTCAATGAGTTATAATTGCCAAAAAAAAATGTGACTACTGATGAACAACTGCTGTCTTTCAGAGGCTGATGGTCTTTTAGAGAATATATGCCTTCAAAATCTGCCAAATATGATTTAAAATTTTGTTTGTTGTTTAACGTGTTTATGATAGCAAATCAAGCGACCTGTTTTCGAATACGATACAAGACCGATAACTGATATTTGACGCAAACATTGTGACAACCATATAAGATATCGGTCTTGGAACGTAAAAGCGATTTCGATAACAGCTCGTTGTAACTAAACTAAAGGAGAGACTTCAACAGCTTGATTGCCGCAGGTATTTATATTTAAAACACCTTCTGACAACAGTATGCCAAAGAAATATTTTCGTTTTTGTACAAAAAAGCTAAAATTATTTGCATACTATTTGAACACACTTCGTATGCGTGAAGTGTATAAAAAACTTAAAACTAAAACTTTTATCAAAGTTGCCAAATGGGAAAAAAGGGTACAATGCCATGGGCTTCCAAAGGCATATTGTTTCTTTAAAGCAAGGCACACATAAAATATTTACATATATTAAAATTTAAAAATTGCAAAGAGAAATATTTGCTACACAACGAAAATATTTTCAACATTTTTTTTTTATTATATTTTACATTTTTTTGTTCAACAATATAATGAGTTGAGGCATGCCTAGATGTCAACAGTTAATAATAGCAATAATTTGGAGGCTTGCGGAATATTTCAAATTAATTATATTTTAATTAAAATGTAAACTATTTAAGAAACAAATCATTATATATAATTAAAACATTTTAATTGCATTAAATAAATAAGCCTTTTATTTAATTTATTCAATTTTCGTTTAATTTTTTGCCAATTATTTGTAATATTTGCATAATTCATTAATTGCATTAATATTAATAGCTGCTTACTAAACAATGTTACGCTGTATGTATTTAATTTTATTTTTTTTATTTATTAATTTCCTTTTTTTATTTGTTTAATTTGTTATATTTATGCTGCATATCAATATGCTGAATTTTCTGTTTGTTTATTTAAATTATTCACCCAAAAACTGTTAAATATTTGCATTAAATTTCACTTTTACAAAAAAATTCTTTTTAAAAACAAATTTTTTTGTTTTTTTAATTTAATTTTATGTTATAATTTAATCATACACGAAAACTGACTTTAAAATAATTTACAAAAATTTCTTCAATGATTTTTCGGCGCACTCCAACTCACGTAAATATTTAACTTAAAGCAAAGCAAACAGTTTTCATATTCACTTCACAAAAAAGTTTGATTTTGTCAGAATTCCGCAATTCTAGAACAACATCCTTCGCTGTGAAAGGCCGGCTTCGAACTGAAAAGCATGACAAAACAGAAGCCGCTTGTCGCGCGCTTTGTGAAGGACTATAAGAATTGACTTGGAACTTCGTGTTATTACGAAGTGGTTTGCAATCGTATGCCGTACTGCATCGTATATTAACGACAGCCAAGCTAGTACAATATATTTGCTTGATTTTGTTTAATTTAACAGCATGATTAATTAATTATGTATTTTTTTTTTTTTTTAATTATGAAAAATAAAAAGTTTTTAATATTAAATATATATATGTATTTTTTTTTTTAATTTTTTATACTAAATCACATTTAGGGAATATTAGATGTAATAAATTTAATAAACAATTTCAAAAGTATTATTTTTTATGTAGAATAAATGTAGATTTGTAAAAAAAAAATAATTAAATTATTAAATTAAATTATTTATTATCTTTGCACGCTGATTTTATTTCCTACTCCTTTCAATTTAGTACACTTTCTCCTTATTATCATTGGTCGAATACAATGAACGAAATATGCTAGCCAAAACTGGTCGAAAATTGTCGGCAATGTACGTACTTTCGACTAAAAGCTGTTATACTTTTATGACAGTATGCCAGTGGGGCAGTGGGTTAGCTTAAATTAATTTAATTTATGAATGAAAGAAACACTTGTTAGCATGCGCTGGGGTAATGTGTTATACGTGTTTTGCTTGAATGTATAACAGTATGAGAGTATAAGAGTTTTTCATAAATAAATCAAAAGTGTTTAAGATTCAGTTTGAGCAGCTTTTAACTGTTTAACTAATTAGTGAAATATTAAGAAATAACATAAGCGAACCTCGCATAAATTGTGAACAGGTCCAGAAGATAAATTAGCTAATTAGCTAAGCATGATACAATATAAGACAAATATAATGAAGCTGCCATAAATTCAGAGTAGGACATCATCCGTACACAAAATTTGTGTCCTCGTATGGATTGCTGCCAGACGACAGGCTTATGCAGTTCTCAGTCCCAAAAGCTTACTAAATATTAACAATATAAAAGAAATTTTTTACTCAAAGCTATTAGAAACTAATAGAGTTCAATGTAATGATGACGCATGGCTAGTTTAGGAGAATTGAATTTAAATGAAATAAATATGATATACTGAAAATCAGCTATCCTTATTACACATATACATATATTTAATTTCGTTTTAAAAAAGAGAAACAAAAAAATATAGTTTAAAAAAATGTAAAAATTAATAGGAAGTCCTTTGAACAGCAACGTCAGAAGGTTTCCACGAATAAATTGATTGACCGAAATAAATTGATTTTAATTGAAAACAGCGTTCGTTGCACTCTTAATTTTTATGAAAAACAAAATATGTACTTAAAAAAAAAAACAAACAATAAAAAAAATCAACCCGAACAAACTGTAACAAGAACCCCAGCATTTTTTTATTTTGAAACGAATTTTTTTAGTTAATTTTACAAATACATACAATGAACAAACGCATAGAAAAAGTGACAACTATACACGTGTTAATTCCTGTCAACAACCAATTACATATGTATATGATTCCGAACTTGATATTCCGGATGTGATATAATTTTCATATGATTTCTTATTTAAATGTGCGTAGAAGTCCTTATTCTGGTTTAATATAAATTCTAATAATTCAGCAATAAAGTTTTCCTTTTAACCAAGCAGTGCAATACAAAAAGGTAGGAAATTAATAAGAAAAAATGTTACTAACGAAAAGTATTTCGCTCCTCCCACTTCTCACTACACGAATAAGTGTCATGTAAAACATTTTTTTATGTATGCAAAGAAAAGAGAGGACGGAAGCATCATAGGTCGTTCAAATTCAATTGCTTATAAAATCGTCATTTATTATACGATTTTGATGAAGTTTTGGGATTTTCCTGCCGAAAAAAAATTTTTACCCTTAAGGGGGAATTTATGGGTGAGGGTCAAAAATAAAATAAACTTGTACAATTTCGGCGAAGTTCTAGTCAAATGCAAAAAGCACGAAGTCTCTATCTATTACCGTTTCCGAGATCCTTTAGTTCATACGGACGGCCAGACGGGCATGGCTATATCGACTTCTCTATAACTCCTGACCATAGTGGGGGTAACTTTTGGGGGGTCTCCGACCATTATTTCTACCTGTTACATACATTTGCACATCCAAATCTAAACTGGTCATGGAATGTATATGTAAACTAAACAACCTAGGAAAATTCAACAAGATTACTCTGTACTGGGTACCCGGACATGCGGGCATACCAGGAAACGAGCAAGCAGACGACTTGGCCAGTAGAGGGGCAGCGTCACCCTTCATGGACCCAGAGCCATTCTGAGGGCTCGGACCAGGAACAATGAGAATCCTGATAAAAGAGAAAGAAAATAAAGCAAGAGACTTTTTCTAGGAAAAGTGTGAAGGTTTAAAACAGAGCAAAAAGCTGTCTTAAAAGAAACGATCTAAGAATGATTTCGTGCTTCCTGACGGGGCACTGTAGACTTAGAGGACATTTATGTAAAAAAGGAATCGAGAGTGAGAGCACTTGTAGATTCGGTCTGGAGGATGACGAAACTCCGCAGCATATACTGGAACACTTCTTAAGGACCTGTTTTGGCTAGATCGACTCTTTTCGTCAAGCTTATCGCTATTATATGCCGTCTTTCAAATCAACTGAGTAATGAAATCGAACAAAATATTTTAATTGTGAACAGGCTTCTTCTTTACTAACAGATAAACAAGGGGCCATGTTTTATATGAAAAATTAGATAGAAGATTTACGGAATATGTAATATGGGTTTCACGAATAAATTCGAATTAGTGGAACAGTAATCGATTTCAACTCAATGCAGAAAACCCTTTCGATTATATCTGTCAAAATCTGTGTTTAACGTTTCTCGGCATCATCTTTTACCTATTTTCTTGTTTTTGAAACATTTCTAATAATTTCACTGATGAGTCACTCCAAATGTATGTAACAAATCTTGATCCAATAATGCTTACAATTTCGTAATTTCAATTTCGTCTGAGACAACTTTATATGTCTTTGATATAAAGTCTTCACCATATGCTTCTACAAGCCAGGGTGTACGAAAAAGTTCGCAAATGTAAAATTTAAATGACCTAAAGTATGCGAATACTATTTTGAATATTGAAAATCTGACTTTAAATAATATAAATTGACTCCAAAGAAAAAAGAAACCCGGTTCTCAGTGGCAAGAATTTTTTTTTTTAAGCTTAATCGACATTTCCCAATACATGCTTGTGCACACAATACTGACCTGGACAACGCATTGCTCTACAATAATTGTCCGAAATTGACATAGGCTTGCACATTAGCAGATATTGTGTAGATGCGCATATTAGAGTGACCCGGTTGCCCAATTTTTCGCTATTAGCGTGTCTAAAATTGTAAACCGCAACAATAATGCCGTCTGCAGACGATTACCCATGACACAGCAACATATCTAATCAGTTGTGTGTGTGCCTATTGTGGTTGACAGTGCGTGATTGTTGTGAATATACTTTACGAGGGCAGTTTTATAAATTTATATATAGAAATAGGCAAAGAAAAAACATTTAACAACCATTTTAACACGCTTGAACACAACATATTCGCCTGATTTGCTTTATTTTAGCCAAATCGGTTGAATATTTTGAACGTAAAGGGGCTTCAAGGCTTCGACTTTTCTGAAGATTCTTTTATAAGCCGCTATTTTGATCAGATTTGATTCAGATTCGATTCGAGTCATATTTCTTATCATTTTCGAGTCATATTTAAGTCATCTGTATTATCATTTAAGACTTTTTTTTCGACTTATTTCGAAAAAGTCTCAGCAAGGTGATTTCTGACAAAAACAGTCTTCCAAATGCTGACTGGGATCGGATGTAGCTTGTGTGTGAAAATTTAATACTAACACTACTGACTGGAATTGTATGCATATATGAACAGCTGTGCGCTTCCTCAATTACTGTTCATTTACCATTTTTTAAAAATAACAGCACAGCTGATTTGCTTATTACAGAGCTGCCAACTTGACTCAAATCAACTGTTGCTGCATACACTATTGGACATAAAATAAAAGTCATATATCACATTTAATTCTTAATAATATGTTTCCATAATTAATTTATAAAACTCATTGAAAGCCCCTCTTATATAGTACATTGCTCATTGTTTGCCCCGCCTTTGTGGGGTATGTGTCACTGTAAAAGTTGCAAGTAAACATAATTTCAATGCGCTGTGCTAATGCGTTACTGCGGTTTCAGCTGTGTTTGCACTCCGGAGAGTTTTTTGCGGCGTTGACATTAACAGTTAATTTTTTAAAATGTGAGTATTTATCTAAGTACATTTCCACCAGGCAGTACAATTTATATACATATTCTATAATCCTGCTGACTTTTTGTTTTAAAATGTTTTTTTTTTTTTTTTTCTGCGGTGAAAAGCCATTTGTTGGATTTGTCAACAATAAAAACCGACACAGTTTTTACACATTGTTAATGATTTCAGCTGGGAAATTGTACCGTTATATAATTATACAAATCTAAAACACGTTGCACACGCATACATTTGACTACTAAACGTAAACGTCTAAGCGGCGCAATCATACATAAATCTATTTCTCTAGAGTCACATTATTTTGAAATAAACATGACACAAAATGGATATGGAATGGAAATATAGCGCACAAGCAGCTTGAAGTAAGTTATTGAGAACGTATTTTGTCGCATAGTTCGATGGTTCGATGCATAGTGTAATAATACAAAGTAGTGCCACTCTCAAAATATAAGTAACTTTTCTCATACTGAGTGCAACTAATTGAAAACAAAGAAGAAAGTGCAACTATTTTTAGAGCGCTAATAAATGCATACTAATAACTCTAAGGAAAAGGCAAGGGATATAAAACAAAATATATATTTTTTAATATTTTGATTCAACAGAAAGCCACCAACATTTTTATAATGCAGCTGTGTGCTCAAATTTATCTTTTGAAGAAGTCAATGTATCAAATCTTTTGTTGAGATCGTTGAAGATTCTAGAATTTAACAAAAAAGCTGAAAAAAATAAAATCCACAGTGTGATGGCTTGTTTAGTTGTAAAATACCATAAAAAGCAATAACGAACTTTTAGGACATTTTTAGGCTTTCTACTTTTACTCAAACCGACAACACTGAAGCGTTAAAAATCAGCCGGTGTAACTTTCACGCGAAGAAATAAACGCAAAGAAGCAGTTATGCAACGTACATAACTTCTTTTAATTGTTTGGCGACGTTTGTAAGTAAAAATTTGCATAAATTTCATTATACAACGCGTGCAGTTGCAGTTAAGCATTACCTTTTTTTGCAGTAAAGCATCTGCAGGCCACAATATGGTCTCACCGCATGAGCTATCAACCTTTCTGCATGGTGAATTAATACCGCTTATGTTCGATAAAGACTTAGTCGTACAGAACAGCGCAATCGCCGCAACGGAGAAAGCATTTAAACGTATTGATGTCGCCCATATGCACAGCAAACGCAAATGGCCAAAGTTCAAAACAGAAATCATCTCGAACTATGCTCCGCGTATAAATGCTTTGATCGATGCATATAATTCTAATTGGCACAAAATATGGTGCTTGCTTGTTGGCTTGCTAGACCGTGAGATTCTGCGTGGTGTAAGTATCTTTAATGTGTTTTCTTCGATTGTCAAACGCGCATTCAACAGCAATTGCCATACCACACGTACGGAGGCGTATCTCTGCTGGCGCCTGTTGATCAAATTGCATAAAACACACGGAAAATTGAGTTCACTTAGAGTTTTAAACATCATCGCTGAATCGCTAACAAAGCAACAGACATGCACTTCTGATGAAACATTTGCCAAGTTCCGCACATGGTGGTTCTTGCTTACTTGTCCGCGCGAACAAGTCGCAAAGTATTTCGACATTGTAATTGGGCCATTTCTAGCGTTTACTTTTGGCCACGGCAACGATTATGGCTTCGCACATGTATGCTGTGCAGCTTTACAACTTGCAATGCCAGCATTTGTGGCGCTTATATCGGTTGACAACAATGAAGAGCTGCAGCGTAGCTTGCAGAAACAACAGCTGGAACCACTCAGTTACAACTTAACCGAAAGGGATCTACTAAAGGCACATTGGCAGCCTATATGTAAAGCTAGTATAAAGGCTATAAGTCTATCCAGCGTTTACAAAACTGACGCATTGGAGCAAGTAATATACTTGTTGTACCGTAATTTAGCGAAAATTATGCTGGAGAAACAGTTAGCAACACTTACTGTGCAACTTTGCGTTGAACTAGAGAATCTGGCAGCACTGCAGCCCAATCCTATTTCAAAACTCTTTAATGTTATGATACTTGATGATCTTAGCTTGCAACGCGAGTACGTAAAAGTCGAAGATTACAAGCATATGTTGGCAGCTTTCATGAAACTTTGCATCAAAGCTGAAACACAAATTCCGTCGAACATGCTGCAACGTGCTACGGCGGCGCTACATGCGAAGACACTACTTGATTTCCGGCTGCTGACATATCTGTTCGAATTGGTTTTGCACAGCGACGAAGCGCAAGATTCAGACAATGCTTTTGTAGTCAAATTGTTTATCTGGCTGCAGTTGTCGCGTGCCGTCATCGACTTTCTTTGCGGAAACCGCTTCGTATATACGAAGAAAAAAAATCAACTGCTACTAGATCGCTGGATAATTTGGCCGCTAGAGACTTATATGTATCTAGCTAAACGAAAACGAACCAAGTTTAGCTTGGACTATGATATCTGTGCACTTTGGCGTCAACTACTCATTACAGGACATTATTCATTAGCGCGCAGATCCTTTCTGACGAACGTTAAAAATAAACTAAAAGATCTGCTGAACTTTTGCAATGAGAAAAACCATTTTGCGAAATTTTTCGATGGCTATGTATCGGCGGTGTTGAATCTTGGCGTCAATAAGGATTCACCGCTGCAGACGGAAGTTTTCGGTCTACTACATGTGCTATTAAATCAACATACTTTACCACAAAAGGTTACTGAACGTTGGCTGAAGATATTGCGCAGAACCATCGAAGGATTAAACATCTGCGAAATAACATTTGTATTCGAGAGCCTAAAAGCGCTACTATTCAGCGTAATTGCATCTTGGCGAAGGCAGCAATACGAAGCAGCCTTTTTGGATGAGTGGAAACGCAATGTAATGCTTAAAATAAGCACTCATCCAACTAAAAGCTATGCAGATCAGCTTGAAGATTTGTTCAATAGTAACTTGGTTGCCACTATTTCGTTTGGTAGTTGTATGCATGAGCGAGTGCCTAGTTTGGTAAGTTGGCTTCATTTATATAAACTAAGAAATAAATTATTTTATTCAAACTATTTTTTTTAGAAACGAACGCGCACTGAGATGAATGTAGCCCGAAATAAAACGTCTAACAATGGACCACCAAGCAACATATTTTTTAATTTAACAGCGCAAGATGTGTTTGCGCAACCAGCAGCTGTTAGGGCACATAAACAAGCCAACGCAACTCCACCAATGACTGAAGTCAATGTATCGGTAAGTATTTCTATTAAAATTTTAATGTCTTAATTAGAAAACACATTTTTTTTGCAGTTTTCTTCTTTAAAGGAAAGCACAACTCCAACACCAAAAGTTCTGCTAAACCTCTGGGGTGGTAAGAAATTGGCTAAGTATGTGCCTACTCCTGCGCATACAAAGGAATTAACAATGAATAAATGGCTCACCTTTGAGCTACCACTATTTGAACTAACATACACATATCCAGCCAATTAGAACCTAACAATCACACAGTCATCATCCTCAAAGTTAAAAAGCAATTCCACATTCGATGATATGAAACTCCAGCTTAAAAGATGCAGCACACTGAATAGTATATATAAACAAAATATTATTTAAAGTTCCCTCAGGGATATGCAGTTGAAATTTTTGGAAGAAAAACATTTCTAATTGTTAACTGTTTGTCTACGAATTTAATAAAGATTTCTAATAAAAAAAAGTTTTAAAACCGGAGCAACTTTCTGATGAAGATGAAATTGAAAAACTGTTTACAGATGCTCAGGAATCACTGAGAATATGAAGGAGTCATTTCTCTAATCTACTCTAATCGATGAAGCGCACAATAACGCCGATAAAGAAATGAAACCGGAATCAACACTTAATGCAGGCACTATTGTAGAGCCACCGGAGTATAACGAGGTCGATTCAGTTATTAAAAAGCTGAAATATAACAAAGCGGCAGATTCTGATCGGATGCCAGCTGAGTTTTTTAAGACCGGCGGCGAAGAGTTGGTTAGGAGTATGCACCAGCTTTTATGCAAGATATGGTCCGATGAACGCATACCCAATGACTGGAATCTCAGTCTTCTCTGTCTTATATTTAAGAAAGGAGAATCCGATGTTTGGGCAAACTACCGCGGAATAAATCTTCTTTTCATCGGATATAAGATTCTGGCGCGCATAATGTTTAATAACCTGAAGCCATATTCGGATTCACTGATCGGACTTTATCAATGTGGCTTCAGACCAAAAAGGTCGACCAGTGACCAAATATTCACATTACGCCAAATCTTGAAGGAGAACCGTGAGTTCAACAAAGACACACACCACCTATACGCCGATACGATCGAAGTTTTTCGACGCCCTGGGCATCCCGGTAGGTATTCTAGCAAAGATTGTCCGTCTTTACATGACGACGCTATATAACACACAAAGCGTTGTCAGGATGGGGAAAAACATCTCCGAACACTTTGATACCAAGTGCGTTTTCAGGAAGAGCGATGCTCTGTCGTCGAATTTGTTCAATCTTCCAAAAGGAAGTGATGCTGCACGCTTACGCCGATGACATCGATATCATCGGCACGCAGGAACGGCGAGTCAGCAAGGCGTTCTCAGAGATTGAAAAACAGTCTTGGCTCATGGGTGAATAGCGGTGAATGAGTACAAGACGAAGTACTTCGTGTCTTCTCGCACTCCGTCATCGCGTTTTGGACGGTCAGTGACGATTGAGAATTTCAACTTCAATGTTGTAGAGAACTTCGTCTACCTTGGATCCCAAATAACCAGCAACAACATCAGCTTGAAGATCAGGCGGATAATCATGCTTCCAAATAGGATGCTATTTTGGGTTGAGCAAGCAAATGAGAAGTAAAGCCCTCTCTCGAAAGACAGAAATCAAGATCTATAAGACGCTGATACTCCCTGTCCGTGATTGAGTCAGATGAAACAGCGTTGGAAATCTTCGAGGTAAAGATTCTACGGCAAACTTTTGGTCGTATTAGAGTCGTTGACAAGTTTAGGTCCCGTATGAACTGGGAGCTGTATGAGCTATTCGAAGAGGTTGACATAGTCCAACGCATAGATTGGCTGTTCACCTCATACGAATGAATAAAAGAAATTCAGCACTCATGGTTTACAAGGAAGGGCATAAACTTGATTTGAGGACGACCGGGCACGCGTTGGAATGACCAAGGCTACAGCATAATGCGGCCATGACCAAACGACGGTTGACACTCACCTAAGTAAGTAATTAAATTAAGTCTAAAGGTTTTTTAAGATTCAGTTGCAGTTTTCGTTTTATATATTTTTTAAGGAGTTTAAATTCATTCCGATCGAAGTTTTCAAACTACCCATTGTCGGCAACATCAAAACGAACAAAGTTAATTGTAGCCAAGAGCTGAACAGCAGTAGTCATAGACGCATCCATTCTCTGCTTGCAGTTGCAAATAATAACACATATGAATAAATGTTCCGAATTGCGGTTTTATCGAGCATTTCAGTTACATATTTGTGGCATCCTCAGCTCACATTGCATGGCCTGACATATTATTCCGTGAACATGTATGACTTTTGGTAAGCAATGAAGTATTTCGCAGAAGTTGTGGCAGTCACTGAATAAACAGTCAAATATTTGTGCAGGACAATTGTGCAACAATGTGCTTGTTTGTATGTCATGCATAGTGCGTACATGTAGCTCAAAACAAGAAGAAATAATACAAAAATAGGAAACTTTTGACTTCCAAAATTCAATTTGTAAACGATCTAAACTACCATTTCGCCAAATCTTATATAATTGCATTCACAAAAAACAATTTAATACATTTTCTCAGTAACTTGAATCCTTTCAGCATTTACTGTTCAACGTCTAAGCACGAGATTAGTCCTATTTGTATGCTTAAGCCGCTCAGATACTTACAAAACAAAGAATCAACTAAAGCGCTCAATGCGTTGCCTTGACTGCTGTCATAAAACGCAACAATCAGCTCCGACAAATACAGGACATTCTAATGTCTCAGCAAGGATATCAAACAGAATGCATAAAAGATGCAAACGTTGAACTGAAGGTACTGGCTGCAAGCCATTCGACAAGAAGTTTAGACGAATTGTTAGCTTCTTTTCATAAATCATATTGAATGCATCAGTATTTACGAATTCAAAACGAAACAAAGCAAATTTTTATTCCAGGAATTACTTATAAGTTATAACGAACGGTTTTCACTTTGTTTGTAAGAGATTAAAATGAAATTTTTGATTTCAAGTTTTCATCAAAGCATAAAACTGGATACTTTAGTTAAAGAATATCTGTGAAATATTCGAAGATGCAGACGCATTCACAATAAAAAATGCTCTTTAAGCACTAAGTCAAGTAGAAAATCCTTTAGTCAGCTAGCCAGGCCAGCACATAAATTAGCAAAAGTAGGCGAAGAGACAAAGCCAATATATTTTTTTTTTGTTAGCAGGAAAAGTCGATTTCGAGACGTAGCATGCGTGTCGTCCAAAAAGCAAAAAAAAGGCAAATATTTTGAACAACATCTGAGCGACATATAAAATAGTAAAATAGCACAAGGCACAAAAGTCAAAACAAATCGCAAGAAACTTTTCAAAATGCGGAAATACATACGAAAGCATGTTGTAAGTTTATGTGTGGACGACTATGAAATGCGCTATAAATTTTACAGTGTTGCTGGGACGTGCATTTAATACACTTTATTCGAAAATGAGTGTAAAAATAAGTCAAATGTTTGTACAGTCTGTGATTATATGTTCACCACTCCATTAGAGATGGAAAAATATCGATATTGAAGATGTTGTCGATATATCGATATTAAGACCGACCATTATTAAATCGTTATTAAAAGCAAAAAATCAACAACAACAATTATCGAATGGCATATAGCCATATGGTACGAAAAAAATAATATAAAAATAAAAAACGACGGTGAGAAACATTGTCAACTGTGAATTATTTACAATTTATCTCAGTGCAGCAGCATTTTTTTTTCTCTTAAAAATTAAAAACAAATAAAATATATAAAAATTGGCATTTCTTGTCAAATGTTGTAATAATTCGTACTGAATTGAAGATACTTTTAGATAAGTATCTGCAAGTGAAGGCAAGAAAAGGTTCATCCGCTTATTGGAACTACATATATGTTTTGCAATGCGCTCCAGGAAAAATAAGTAGGTGAATTGCCAGAAACTCCACTAATATAGTGTTCTGCACTTCTCAGAGTTATGTGTTTATGTTCTAACACTCATTCCCAATAGCTAGGACTGGTCTAACCGCGTATATTATAATCTGATGCCTCTCTGCTTGCTGCATGCAACGTAATAGTTGAATAATTGTTATCACAAATAGATACAGGGCTGGCACACGCCCTCAAGGAGTTCCTCTACCAACAAAGCTCTGATCGATTGTTTTGAACCACAATAGCTTCAGAATATTGTTGAAAGCATTCTCAAGATCTCCAATTTCATGCCTTAATTGACAATCAAACGAATCACAACTAAGAATTTTTATTAACAAGAATATTGAATAATTTATAGCTTCAAATCGCAGCATTACATTGATTCAATACTTTTCAAATTTGTGCGTAGGGTATATAAAAAAAAAATAAAATAAAATAAAAATATGCAAACTTCTGTAAGGCATGAAGTATGTTAAAAAAGAATGAAAAAAAAAGCCAGAGTTCAAATTTCATAGGCGCTCCAAACATAGCTAGGCAACATCAACGTTGCCTCTATATGTCGGCATGAATAACTAGAGTGACACTACCGACATTCAGCTACAAGGACATTGGCATGCAGCAAAGCATAATGCGCGGCATGCGTAACGCATAAGCAGCAAATTCCATTAAGTGGCAACCAACTCGCATCTTGAGAAATCTACTGCCAGCTGGCTTACCAGCATACATGTCACATACATATATGTATATGTATCAGCACTTCTATTGTATTATAGTAGGGTATAATATGTATAAAACCGCCCAGCTGTGCATCGATTGAAGTCGTCTGATGTTCGGTCGACGCGGCACGCAGACACGAGGCCCTTGATGAATTAAAATGATATGTGACATTGGTGTAACATAAAGTTTTCAAGTCTGCCCTGCTCTTTTTTGCGCAAAGCTAATAAATTTTGCTTTTGTGGCGTAGGACTTTTTCGTTTTTATTTTTTTATTTTGATGAGGGTCCTACTTGGCAGCACTATTCATTCTTTTTTTTTTTTTTTTTTTGAAAACTTTTTTATGGCTTTCAAAGTGAAATTTCAATTTACAAGTATGTATGTAGGTCAGTGTAATTTGGTTTCCTATTTTTCTATACTTCCAGCATTTAATGCCGTATATAAAAAATTTAAGCTTCATGCCGGAAATGACTCGATTTTTCGCTTATTTGTTCCATTTAAATTATTAAAAGTTTAGACGAAAATAATCGATGTAGGACAACCGGAAGTGTTTTATGTTGGCACCCAAATGTGGCACCTTGTTGCGCTTGGTAATTGGGTCCAAAGATGAATTCCTCAAAGTTTTTCTATTAGAATAATTTTTGGAAAAGTTGATGGAAGAGATTCGACAGTGAAGACAAAATGAAGGAGAGAGCATTTTATTACAGATCAAACAAATGTGTTGGACATTAAAGAAGAAGTTTAATTAGAATGTTTAGAAACATTTGGTGCGGATTCCAGCTTTATGTAAGGAGATGAGATGGCAATTGGAATAAATTGATGATGGTGGAATGTTGAGGAATGCATAGAAAGCATAAGTACGAGTGTCTTCGATAGATTGCATTGGAGAAGCAAGGATGGCACTAGCAGCCTAATATAAATTTTCAATTTGAAACAAACAGCAATGAGAGACGAAACACAGAATTAGCAAATAGAATTCGAGGACCTCTTGAATCATGTAGGAATTTGAGCAGAAAAATGTTGTAGAAGTTCCCAGTTAAGTAGAATATATTTTATTCGTTTCTTGTATCTATTTGTTGCTTGTACTTATTGTAAGGCTTTCAGAAAGTAATTCTACCAACTATTCAGTTAAATTTTCTATAAGACATTATGCATTTTGGTGGTCCAACAAGTACAGAAGCTTTAGTTTAAGCGATACATTTACAGATTCCTGTATATTTTTTTGTATTCGGGAAGAACATACACTTTTTGATGCAGTAAGGAGTCTCGTAACAGGGAATATTGTAATTACTATTGGAGTGCTAAAAATAAAACAAAAAAAAAGCATTAAATGAGTTGAGTCTATGTATAATTGCATGTCCCAAAGCTGTTAACTTAACAGCATCCTCTGTTAGCTGTATGCAGAGCTGTATGCTTTGATGAATAAAGCTTTTTATTATTTTTCATTTAGTATGTACAGCAACCAAAAGATTACAGAAAGCTTTTAATATGTTAATGTTGTAGAAAATTCTGTTATCAATAAGTTTCAAAAAAGGAAGACAATAAAAAAATAAAATAAAATAAAATAAAGAAAGGCAAAATGTAGGCTAAAATGCTTTCAACTAGTATCGGATAACTTAACTGTTAAATTTATGGATAAGAATTTTAAACATGTTTTGCGTTGTTGAAATTTGCTGTTAAAAAAGGATATTGCTATTGGTTATATTTCTAGTAGAACAGTGGAAATATACGGCAGTACCGAAAAGTTGTGTCCGCTAGTGACTCCACAGGACTGTTAGATACTTTTTCTTACTTGCAGCATTGAATCCTTCAAATGTTAAAAAGCACCAATGCTAGGTTAACAGATAACAGCCTTAATAACATAAAATCCACAAACTGTTAATAAATAGCCTTCGTTAGCAGAGTTCGAAGAGTGCACAGGTGCAGTGAACTACATTTCGCACGGCGCCGTAAATTATCATCAATTATAAATCCTATACTTAAGCCAGAAGCTTTGCACTGCATAAAGTTGACTACTTCATTTATCAATGCCTGGCGTATTTCTGCGTTTAAGCTAAGCTGATATGTTAGTTTTGTGTACTATTCTATTTCAAGTCACCATAAAGCTAAACTAATTAACTACAAATCAAAAACAATCAATAACAGTCAACAGAAAAAAAAAAACGTAGAAAATAGAATCGAGTGCAGCAGTGAACTGAACTTTGTGAACTGTGTGCTGGGTAGTACTATCTGATACTGAAGTTTAGCAAATAAATGCTAATTAAACACAAAGCATGCCAAAAGACAGCTGAGACCAATGACTGTGAACAGATTGCTGCAGACAGTTGTGGAGATACAACGCGTGCATAATGTCTGTGCGTTACTGAAGTAGAAATAGTTGTAGCTGTACTACTTGAATAAATTGAACGCGACATGCTGACATATATAGTGATGCAAATATTCGTTGTAGTAGTAGTAGTAGTAGTAGTGGTAGTATAAGGACATAGCTCCTACTCTATATACTCGTATAAGTAAGAAACATGAATTCTGCTTTGTATCTGTGCAGCTAATGTAAGCCATTATTGTTAAAGCTAGCACGATTTGCATATATTTTGCAGCAATTTGATGCGATTGAATTTACTACAGCTCGAACGCTGAAACTGCATTGGAATTCTAAGGCAATAAAACTAAAAGGATTTTAGTGGCTGTACTAAATGACAAATGCAGTTCTGACATTCTCATATATATTTACATATATATAAATGGTGTGCATGTATGGTATCGTCGTGTATATATAGTAGAATTATATAGCATACAAGTCAAAAGGTATTTGTACCATTGCATAATAAATTATAACTCAATAAAATGTTTAGCTTGTCGTTTATTGCTTTAACAGTTTAGAAAAATAACAAGAAAAATCACAGTTTTTTCTACAAAAACTAAGAGCATAGAGATTAGTTTTTAATGGGTACTACACCTTAGAGAGAGTTAATTTATCTGAAGAGAAAATAGATGTGACTAAAGATTTAAGCTTGAGGGTTCTATCTTTTATAGCCTTCAAGTTTTCAGTGCCAGACAGACGGGCATATCTAAGGACTCAACTGTTTCTTTGCTCGATTTCATGCTTTATGCAATATTTTGATTTTTGATTGATGTAAAATACAACAAATTTAGGTGAATTAACAAGAACAAAACGTTTTTCCATAAAAAAACTCTTTTAGCGATCCAATTTGGATATATCGGATCTCGGAATCTGTTAAGTTACATTAGTGAAATACAAAGTGTCCAAAAATCATTGCTGGAGTCTATACTATGTTAGAATTGAAATAAGCATCCCTGCTAAGTTTCTGCCATTTATTTCGGAATATAGTCAGTTGGAAATATTTAACTCGACTCATATCATTGAGCTGATCAATAATATTTAACAGAGAAACAGCGTAAACGGGAAGCTTCATTGACATTGTCCGCAAGAACAAATGGCTAGGGGCAGAAGATGATGATGTAATTTCGAGGAAGTCGTTTACTATGAGTAGTTGAAACCTTGGGAATCTCTTAATGATCAACAATCAGTCGTGTTACAATCAGTCGTGCACTGACACCCTAAACCATCAGTGTGATCGTGCACTGAGACCTCAAACAGAGACAGTACTGCCCAAGGTATATTTAACAAGGTAGGATCCTTATAGCGTTTGCGGGGGTCGTCATCAAAGGGTCCATTCCGAGGCTTTCTTTTCGTTTTCATTGGGGGGTTTTTTTTAAAGTGGCGGGTCCCAAGCCCAGCGCACCAACCCCTTTTTAAAGGAGAGGGGGCCCCTTCGCCTTCTCACGTTAGCTCACCTCTGAACGGATGTTCAGAGGCTACCCAGGAGATACGTGTCCTGACGGACGTGTGAGTTGCTTGGACCGTTTGACACAAGAATCATTGTTGGCCATTCCCAGGTGTATGGCAGTCAACAACTTTCCACACAATGTGCACTTGAGCAAACGAATAACAAGGTAGGAGCGTGCTGCTTTTCTTCTTCTTTCCAGTTGCTTATTTTTTAGTTCGCTTGCGATAGTCAAACGGAAAGGTTGTTCCACGCATGATTATTTTTTTTATTCTAATACATACGGAAATACATTGGTGTGTGCGTTGTGTTTTTATTTCGAAAATTCAATATTCTAGTTGCTTACATGACTTTATACACACACACACACACGCAGAAAATACATTGCGTTCGTTTGTTTTTAACTACAAGTTGTTGTTGGCTTCTCTCTCTTTTGCTCATTCTGCCTTTCTCAAAATATGCAACTGCGTCGACGTCCGGCTCCTACCTTGTTAAATATACCTTGGTACTGCCCAGCCTAGCAATATTACGGCTGTACTGTTTATTTCTGTACAGCCGATAAACCGAGCGGGTGGAAAAGACGCGGCAAAGAGTTGAGTTCTCTTGGACTAAAAAAAAGGCGAGGGTTTTGGTCGATGCTGTAAAAAGAATAAAAATTGTTTTATTATTGAATTTTTGGAACTTCAAACAGCGCATCGTGGGCTGTGTATCGGGTGAATTGTGAGAAAAAATGTATTCTAATTAATTCTAATCTTTGTTTTTATAAAATTAACCCCTCCACACTTGAAAGTTCAACGGTTCGGCCACCACGAATTATCACAACAATATTCTGCGTCAAAAATGGTCGAATTATCAGCAAAGGCACAAGTGGTCAAATTTTCCTAAATTTTTTGGAGGCGCTCAATTGGGAGATTCCACCCGCAACCGCTTATTTAACAAATCTAGCCCCTATTATAGCAGTCAATGTACCACGCGATTGGTGAGCAACACTCTTATGGTTTGCCTTTAAAGATAATTGCCCTATTGATGGGTATAATAAAGACTGGATCTGCGCTTTTTTTATAGAGTTTTGTGCAAATGTATGTAACAGGTAGAAATAATGGTCGGAGACTCCCAAAGTAACCCCCAGTGTGGTCAGGAGTGATAGAGGAGTCGATATAGACATGTCCGTCTGTCCGTCCGTCTGTATGAACGAAATGATTTTGGAAACGGTAATATATATAGAGACTTCGCGCTTTTTGCATTCGACTAGGATTTCGCCGGAATTTTACAAGTTTCAAAATTTTGGGTCCGCTTGCGGCGGTTGATTAGAGGATGACATTACGCCTCCACAGTCTGTTGATCTGTCGCCTGTTTGGCAGAGTGCGAGCTAGTCTGTTGCAGTATGCGGTCAGCCTTGTGTACCGACTGGTATGGCGGCCAATTTGCTCCGCTATCGTTTTCACGCGAAGGTCCCTATGGAGTGTGCTGTTTCGGACGAACCATGGGAAATCGGTGACCATTCGCAGCGCTTTATTTTGCAATACCGGAATGCGCTTTCGATGTGTCTTGGAACAAATGCTCCATAGCTGGACTCCATACCTCCAAATGAGGGCAACAGCAGAGTTGTAAACCTGCAGCGCAGGACCAGTTTACTTCGTTTATTTACGAGCCAGTAGAGTTGCCTCATTCTGAGGTGACAATGGCAGACAACTGGATCAGCGCTATCATCGACGAATAATTACAAAACATTTCAAGAAATTATCTCAGGATTATCTAAGATCACCAGAAAATTAGCTAGCATTTAATAAGATACTAAAAGGTGGTTTCAAGGGTACAGAAGTCCAAACTAAATCAATTTAGTTACTAACCTCAAAATATAAGTAAATACCGCCAAGAAAACAGGCAGCGCAATGAGCCAACTTAACTCTGAGTGAACTTGAGCTTCATCGAGCGGCTTAAATAAGCTAATCTAATTAGACAGACGGACATGAATTAAGCATATCCTATATATACATACTGCTTGAGATCTATGTTGTCCGCTTTAATATATTAGAAACATGCTGATGTCTACAGGTGTGTCGAAATTTAATGAGATTCATTGACTTCAAATTTACCACAATTCAAACGATTCAGAGTAAATGTCAATAATGAGTACCGCAAGCCACAAACAATGTAATAGTCAGGACTTTAATGGCATTTTGCTTGTATAATTATTTCAAATAAATGCTATATCTATGCTATGTCTACCTGAAATAATTACGTTTAACTTTAATTGTTTCATTAAAGTGTTTCTACACAACAAACAGAAAACAAACCAAAATTGGGAAATGAAATTGATTCCAATTGATTCAACTTAAGATTGTGCAAGAGTATTGGTTAACAAAATATTTCAGTTGCACACAAACTATAAAGTAGAAATTAGAAAAATAAATACGCAACTTCTATGCCGAAATGCAATTCAATATTGTTGAAAAATACGGAGGAAACATCTAGGAATAATGCTGAAAGTTATGCAGCAAAATATGCCAAGCATATAATATTATATTTTTTAAGAAAAAAAATTTCCGCTGCACATAATTCTTCATATTTCTTGTAGCAAATATATACAAAAATTTGAATAGTATATTGTGTAAAGGATATTGCTTGAATGTTGTTGAATGTTAAGCAAAAACGCCTGCATTATGCAAACACAGTGCAGCAAGGATTTCATTTTAACGCTTTAATGCCTAAATTTACAAATTTAAATACTGCAAAAATAGTGTAAAAATTTGCCAAAATTACAAATATTTACATTTACATTATTATATTCGTGTAATTAGTAAGCTTAAAGCTTTAATAAAGCCATTAAGGCTTGCTTTGAAATGTGTTAAAATTTTTTCACATATATTTTAGGCAGCTTAAAAGTGATTTTGAATTTAATTTTTATTTTATAAAAAAAAAAGAATAATAAATGCAAATAAATTAAGTGTTGCGAAAGTATTTAAACTATTTGATAAATTGTTAAAAATATTTACAGTTCTTAAATGTGTTAGTAAACATTTACAACAACATTTTAAATAATTTTAAATTTTCTGTTTTTAAAAAAGGAAGGACGAGAGGAATAAGCGGTGTAAAATAGGGATGCTTTTTATCTCTACTACTGAATGCGTTATGCCTAAAATATCTCCAAGACAACCCTCAGCTCTATATTGGCAACGTAATCATAAGACTACTGCTTTATGCAGTTGATATTGTGATACTATCTGAAGACATTGAGAAACTTCAGCTTGTGATAAATAAATTGGAAGTATATTGTGAAAAATGGAGAATGGTGGTTAATATAAGTCAGAGATAATGGTATTTCGTAAAGGAGGTCGCTAGTCAATTAGCAAAAAGTGTTATTTCAAAGGAACTGAGGTTAAAATTGCAACACAATACGATTATTAAGGTTTTAAAATTAACGACTAGCATGTCATTTGTTGGGCAGATTGGGACTCGTTTGCTCTCAAGTTCACATTGTGAAAAATGTTCCAACATGCAACGAAAGCTAGACTTCGACAAGCTGCAATCAGAACATACCGCCGTAGCCTTTTCAAACACACTCTCCTGACTGCTCCGGGAAACCTCTCCGTCTTCTCAATATAAATGTGAACAATGGAAACATATCAACCGCTCCTTGCAGAGGGCTGCCATTGGTTATACAAAACCTGTGAAGAATGCTTGGTACGACGAGGAGTGTCGCAATGCTACTGCAGAGAAGAACGCTTCCTATCAGCAATCTCTGCAGTCGGGAGCAACGCGAGAGAGGATAAATGCCTTTTCCGACGCAAGAAAGACGGGATTTTGAGGATGTTGAGATGTTATGTTACAGAAATGAAGCTCAAAAATTTAATCAAAAGGTCAAGCGTCTGACTAAAGGTTTTCAACCCGGAGTACCTTTCTGTAAGGATAACTCTGGAAGTCTGGTAACGGATGAACAGGAAACACTGAGATTATGGCGGAGTCGTTTTTTCAACCTACTCGGAGGCGATGAAGCGCACAATACCGCCGATAGAGAAATGACACCGGAACCAACAGTTACTGATGGCACTATTGTAGAGCCACCGGACTATAACGAAGTCAAATCAGTTATTAAAAAGCTGAAATATAACAAAACGGCAGGCTCTGATGGGCTGCCAGCTGAGTTATTTAAGACCGGCGGCGAAGAGTTGGTTAGGAGTATGCACCAGCTTTTATGCAAGATATGGTCCGATGAACGCATACCCAATGACTGGAATCTCAGTGTTCTCTGTCCAATCTTTAAGATTGGACGCTGTTTGCGCCATCTACCGTGGAATAAGTCTTCTTCCAATCGGATATAAGATTCTGTCGCGCGTATTGTGTAATAGGCCTAAGCCATATAAGGATTTACTAATAGGACTATACCAGTGTGGCTTCAGACCAAAAAGGTCGACCAGTGAACAAATATTTACATTACGACAAATCCTGAAAAGACCCATTAGTTTAACAAAGACACAGACCACCTTTTTGTCGATTTGCAAACAGATGCATTTTTGGGCTGAGCAAGCAAATGAGAAGTAAAGCTCTCTCTCGAAAGACGAAAATAAGAATCTATAAGACGCTGATACTCCCGGTCCTATTGTATGGCACAGAGGCATGGACCGTGATTGAGTCGGATGAAACAGTCGGGAATAGACACCCATAGACGGACATATCTACATTGATTCCACTTTTTGAATAATGTTTTTTAGTAATCCAATTTGAAGATTTTTTAAATATTTTATTAGGGACGACATTGATGCTTATATAGTCTGCACAAAAATTTAAATTGTCAAGGTGTAAAAAATTATATAACTTAGTCAATTGTCGGCTAGTGCCGAGCTCTGATATAGACCATAAACCAATTTGTATGCTTTACCCTATTTGAATATTAAACAATAGCAAACACTAAACATGAAACTGAACAAATGTGCTTGGAAGCGTCATGTAGACATTTCATTCTGACTTGCACTTGAAGAATGTTCCACTGGCAAGAGATATGATGCCACATGCATAAACCATTAATCTTAGGAACTATTTAAAATACGACACTGCAGATGGTGTTAGTAAAGTGAAAATATTTTCAAAATCATCGATCATTGTTTATTGTGAAAAAAAAAAAAAAATCATATGACTCGAACAAAATTGATGGTGTCACCATAAAGAGCCTTCCACCTAAATGCATTCGTTTATTATCCAGTTCAATGGATGGATACAGTCCGCTTAGTTTCTATTGAGAAGTAACGGAACAACAATTTGGTCATGGAACATAACAAAAGCTTCTAAAGGCTGAGAATATTAGAGAAATGGAAAATAAATGTAAACCAACCAAAAACCAGCACAAAAACCACATTCAAGTTAAGGAGAGAAGCGTGCTCGTCTGTTGGGTTGAAAGGTTTCGGTGATATAGACTAGAAATAATTTTGGAAACAAGCAAAAACTGCAAGGAATCAAGTCCGGTGGAAACGGTGGCTGTTGTTTGGCCAAAAAATTATGATCAGATCAGATATTTAACGAAACTTCCCTTTAATAGTTTAATTGGTGGCATGTGGTACCATCTTATTAGGAACATATATCACTGATGTGGAGTCCATATAATTCTGGCCAAAGAACAGTATTCCGGTTAAAATAATCCAATCACAACTACGAACATGAAATCCATACCACATGTTCATATAATGGAGTGAAGAAGAAATCGATAGATTTGGGTAATTTTGAACTGCAGCATTTCCGGCTGCTATTTTTTCGGGACTTAAGCTGTCTCACAGAAACAAGAACTGCCAATAGTAAATTTGTTGAATCTAATTTACGCACTTTTGTATGCAGTACAGCTACATGTATGCATAGCACCTGCAATAATTATGTGTTTAAATATTTAATTTAATTATGTAACAACGCGCTACAACGCATGATAGGCTCAAAGAACTTTTATTTAATTATATGCATATCTGTTCAGCCATTAAGCGTAGATTTCAACAAATTAGAATGCATTATACTAGTCAATCCGCGGCATAAGAATTTAATTTTATACATTTAAGCGCCATAATTTGGTAAACATCATAGAACTGAGGAGTACAACACCTAAAATTATGCAAATTTAATGCAGCAGGCAAGCGAGTAGTAATAGTGTTTGTGCAATAGCCTTGTATGTAACAGGCTCTGTGTGGCAAGCATAATAAAATTCAGAAGCACGCACACACACATGCACTCTGCCATACACTGTAAGCCAATTTAATTTTAAATGCGGCAGAATTCGTGCAACAGACTGCAGGGAATGCGAATGCAAATAAACTTTGAAAAGCCAAAAGCCACGTCTGGCATTCTGCTGGCATTTTATGCTTCCGGATACACTCTACAATTTTTTTCACAATGCACACACAATATTTTTTTTTTCAAACGTATTAGCGCATATGCCACCGAAGGACACGCGCTACACATTTACATTTTCTATGTCGAACGTGCCGCAGTTTTTTATCTTTATTTTTTGTTCTTTTTAAGCATTTGCGATTTGTATCTATACATTTCTATTAGCTGCATTCGCTACAACTAATTGTTGCTGCTAGTTATTTCGAACTGTTGTTTTGGCCATTATTCGTTCTTAACTTTTGTAGTTTATCACGTTTTCACTTCAATTCGTAATGGATTTAATGGCGTGTGAATGAGTTATTTTAGTTGGCAGTTTTGTGGTTTTCACAAATTGTTAGTTGTAACAAAGCCAATAACAATTTATGTCGAGCTCGGAGCTAGATATACATTTTAGAGCATGATACGTGTGTGAAAAATATGAATAATTTGTGGAAATTTTAGAATTACGGACCGAAAGTATCAGTGGCTTATATATCTTGATTTTTGTCTTTTGAGAGAGGGCTTTACTTCTCATTTGATTGCTCAGCCCAAAAACGTATCTGTTTGCAAGCGCGATTCTTCGCCTGATCTCCAGGCTGACTTTTTTGTTGTTGGTTATCTCGGATCCATGATAGACGAAGTTTTCTACAACAGTTAAGTTGAAAAGGCTTCGGCGACCTGTTCTGACTGCAGCTTGCCGACGTCTAGCTTTCGTTGCATATTGGAATGTGCGGCATGTATTAAGCTGAGCCAAGTGCGTACCTTAGCTGCGACAAGATAGTGGTTCGAGTCAATGCTGGGACCACTTAACGTTCGCACGACCAACACGCTCGATGCGTGCCTTTTGTCAATCAAAACATGATCAATTTGGTTGCGTGTAATTTGATCTGGACTTAGCCATTTAGCCTTGTGTATGTTAAGGATGTTGAAATCTTAAACTACTAACTACCATCGAAATCGATTAGCCTCTCTCCATTATTGGAGGTAATGTTGTGAAGGCTAAATTTTCCAATGGTTGGGCCAAAGATTCCTTCCATCCCAAACTTGGCGTTGAAATTGCCACACACGATCGTGTGTGGAACCGCGCTCCAACCGTTCATAGAACTCCTATTTAGCATCGTCGTCTCTTTCGTTGGGGCGAGCGCACAAATAAGGCTTGTATTAAAATATTTAGCCTTAATGCGTATCGCGGCTTGACGCTCGTCACGACGAGGCCACGTAGTTTCCTACTCACCATGAAACCACATCCAAATTCGTGCTTACTCGCATGGCAGCTATAATAGATGTCACAGGATGCTTCTAAAAACTTATCTTCTTAGTTTAAAGCTGGGTTGTTACTATGAATAAGCAGTATTTCACTTTTTATGAATGGTATCTTAAGGTATTTAGGGATCTCAATATTTGCTCCATATACATATACACCCTGTCAAAAAGTATCGGTACCTGCCTAGCTACTATATTTCCTTAATTAGTTTCAGGCAGTCGACATCAGTAGTGCTTGGCGAAGAAGACCAAAGTAATTGCAGGCTATTATCAGAAATGTCGGATCCAGCCATTGCGTACACACTGTTAATTACGCCAATGCATTATCCTGTGAGTACAGAAGCAGCAAATGTTGTGGCATAAGAGACTAATGTGAACAGTTTACCTAATTTATTGTTTCTGGTTTGTTACTTCCATCTGCTGTTCGCTGCGACGTTTGCGTGCAGCGGAAAGAGTTATTGCAATGCGACGCCGGCCATATTTTATTTAAATATAACAGCTAAAGTTTAAAGTTCAAACGTTTTCGTATTTATTCAATGTAGCTCATAATACCAATAATTCAATAGTTTTTAGCTTTTGTACTCAACGCGCAATACACATCAATTATTTCTAATATTTCTTAGTGCAAATGCTTCGGCAGCTGTCATCACTGTCATATTTTAAAATGTGTAACTTGAAAAAAAATATTGGAAAATATAGTTAAAGATCAAGCTCTCTCTATATATCTATATATATATATATACAATAGTTATTTAAAATTCATTTCGCTTCATTAGCAGTGTATGATGCTGCATGGCGGATATGGAACCACACTGCGTATGCGTAATATGCGTGAGATATAAGCGAAAAGGATAAATAGAAATACTAAACCAGCAAACAACACGTAACGATTTTCTTCCACATGAACACATATTTCATACATTATAAATTTCACACAACTCTTGACTAACTGACTGACTGACTGCCGGACTGACTCACGAACTGATTGATAGACAGTCAAGCAGATAGATTTATGGATAGGTAAACAGCAGCCGCTGAAACACGCTCGAATTGAATTTTTTATGACTGTTGCCAACACCGCAACCGACATAAATAAATACGAAATAAATTATTTATGAGTCTGTTCGGCCATTTGACATCTTGGCATATAGTGAACAAAGTTCGACTTATTAGTATGCATAACAATAAATCAACACGCCCAGCCACTCGCTCTCTTTTTTTTTCAACTCACCTTTAATGAAATCCACAGCCATCTCCAGCCCATATGTATCCTTATCGCAATCATCGAGTATGTGCGCGCCCAGTGTTATGTTTGGCAACAGTTGTTGTTTGTTTACCTGATCCAGCGTGTAGAGCATTGCCTCAAGCGCTTGTATGCCACCTTGCGGCATAATAGGTCCACACGTGATGCTATCTTCGCGTGAGTGTACCATCATCAAACCACCAAGTATGACATCGCCTTCAAGCAGCGCGGCATGTTTAACTGGCCACGCGGCATTGCTGCTGCTACTGCTGCTGCTGCTGCCGCTGCCAGCAGCGCCGATGGCACCAACAATGCCACTCAGCATGCTACTGACAGCAGCAGTTGGTTGTAGGGTATGTGTAAGTAAACGTGGCAGCAATGTTATGCCGGCATTTGTTGTTGTTGTTCTTCTGTTTGATTTTGTTGTTGCTGTTAGTATGCCACTAGTGGGCGTTACTGTGGCAAGCCATGTGGCAATTTCAGTTTCATTAAGCAGAGCAGCAGCATCAGTGGTCCAAAAGTCAGTCATCGATGGTGTTGCCATAAATGCCAGATTTGTTATTTTTTTTGTGTGCGCTGGCTGCGTCGTTGCCACATTGGGCGTTATTATGTTTGTCGTTGCCTCACTTGTGGTTGTCGCGGTTGCCATTGTTGTTGCGTCTGTATTTGAATTTATTGCTTCAGTGGTTGTTGCCATTGCGTTTGCTGTTTGTTGACCGAGTTGCAAACCTTTAGCATGCAAATGTTGCACCTCACGCGCTATTATTGTTGTGGCTGTTTCTGTGGTGCTGTCCGTAGAAGTCAAACTTGTTTGTTGCTGTTGCTCATCAATTGTGTTTCTAATTATATTCATTTCAGTGGCTGGCATTTTCGTAGTAGCTGCAACGACATTTTGTTTTAGTTTTGTAAGCGTAGGAACTGTTGCTGCTTGGCTTGCTGCGTTGTCTATGGCTGGCATTGTTACAAAATTAGCTAAATTCAGTTCAGTAGCTGTCATTGTTGTTGTTGTTGGAAAATTGCCAATTGTTGTTGCTGTTTGTATGGTAGTATCCTCATTTGTATTGCTTATTAAAGATTTCATTATATTCGGCTTTGCTGTTGCACTTTCTGTTGTTGCTATCGTTGTTGCAGCAGCAACATTTGCTGCTTGGTTAAACAGCATTGACTTCATTGTTGCTGCTTGAGCTTCTTCAGTTATTGTCGTCGTCCAGCTTGCTGCATTAGTATAACTCATGGGTATTATTAGTTCCGGCTCATGTTGCTGCTTTTGTGTCAGTGTTGCAGCAAAAATTGTTGTTACTAATAAGCTACAAAGCATTATGCAACAAAAGCTGCTGCAACGCATTATGTGAGCAAACATGCTGTATGAAGTTTTTCTTTCTCTTTTTTTTAAAGCAAGTTTTGCGTGTTGCTAGTTTTGCCACATTTGTCTGCAGTTTTTTTTTTGTTTTGTTTCTTTTTTCCTCTTTTTTGTTGCAATTGCTAAATGAGTTAAATTTTTTATTTGTTGTTTGTTTGCGTGTTTCAAATTAATTTTAATTAGTTTTGCATAGTTGTTGGCGCTGCTGTATGCTGTTGCTTCTGTGGCATTGTAGCAGCAGCTGCTACTTCACATTACTCATACGCAACGTATACGAAATTGTATCCGTTACTGGTTTGTTAGCTGCTGCTGCTGTTGCTTTAAATAAGAAACCTGCAAAGTAAATGAATTGAATTGAAAATTAATGATTGTACTTAAGTAAATTTAATGTGCAATGAAATAAATAAATTCTATATATATTTCGTCGTAAGAGCCTGGCATCACGTTCAAGTCCGCTTTTTTCCGCTTTCATGTCATTTTCTGCGTTGCAAACGTACCTATTTGTCTCGAAAGCAGTTTAAGCACTTCGCTGTGTACTGCACAGTGCTTCGATAGTGCACAAAATTTAATGAAATAGAAATGAAAAATGGATTAACTTTGTTTCTTCAATATAATCGGTGGTCAGTGCTTCAGGTGCATTGAGATTTCATATTTTCCTAACTTGATTCCTGTGAGATATTTTATTGGTTTCAGCGTAATATACACCATTTGGTAGTTTCAAGCTAAATGTTTGTCTTACAAGACACCATGTAAGGGAACAGATTTGTATGGAAGCTACTATGCCCAGATATCTGATATGAACCTATATGGATTTTTTTATAAGAATCTAAGTTAAAATTTTTAGCTAAAAAAAAAAAATTTGTTCATTCAAAAATTCGGTGAGTAGTGCAAGTTTTTATGGGCATCATCCCCTAAAGAGATAAGTTGTTACATTCATTAGATGCCTCCTATCTGGAGAAGGAATAGAAGTCATTAAATATTTCAACTTGAAGGCTTTATTTTTTATAGTCTCCAAATTCTTATTGTTTATAGCCAGAGAGACTTTTTGTAGGAAGCCTCCATTTTTAGTGTTCCGAAGCAAACCCAAGTTAAACGTTTATATCTAAATTAACAGCAACAACGTTGTTTTGAAACAAACACCGAGAAAGGTGGCACAGATTTTTATGTGGCTATTTGATGTAACTGGTCCAACTTTCCACTCATACAACAGACAGCATGTCCAGTCTGCCTTAGACTTTGTTATAGTCGATGGACGATAGACCGTTACAACACAATTTAAGCCGCAACAGGCTCATAGTTCAGGCTCTCAAAACTGAGTTAGCTAATCCTCTTCAAAAGGTTCTCACCAGGAATAAAGAAGCTCTAATTTACAACATTTTGGGCAATGCTGGTTCTGATGAATCGTCCAACTACTCTCTCTGCAAGCATACGAGTCGATTTATGAAACAGGCTATTCCGAAAGTTCCAATCAAGCGTTCTGCAGATGACTGGTGCTATTCCAATCAGACAGATATTTTGAAAAGCATATTTGTACCGTTTGATCTTAGATCAGGCTATACCTCATAAAATATCCCTGTTAGCCTGTAGGACGTAAGGCAGCATATTAGGAACTTGAAGCCTAAGAAATAACCAGGTCAAGATCTTTTGGAGAACAAAACAATAAAACTACTCACAAACAAATCACTGTTATTTATAAACTTGCATCCTAAGTCTGGGCTATTTTCCAAGCGTGTGGAAATCTGCGCTCATTACTATGATTCCCAAGCCAGATAAGCAGTATGCCGAAGATGACTCATACAGGCTGATTAATCTCCTTCACGCGCTAGGTAAGATTATGGAAAGAGGAAGGATTCTGCAATTAGAAAGCGTTACACAGTTTGGATTTCGTTAAAGTCACTGCACTCCTGAACAACTTCACCATCTTGTCAACTTCACCCTTGGAGCGATGCAACCTAAGCAATATTCTGTGGCTGTGTTCAAGGAACACAAGACATTGTGGCCTTCTGAGCAAACTAAAGAGCCTACTAAGCCCTCAGCTATAAGAGCGCATAAGAGATATCCGAAATAAATAAATTTGCAATCTCTTCTCAATAGAACAAACCACTGTGCAGATGTTTTCTTTTCCGTGTACACTTTCAATTCAACCCGGTCAGCGTGGCGAAATTTCCGCGCAATTTTCCAACTACAAATTGTGCGAACACTCACTTAATTAAATTGTCGGCACGTGAACAATTTTGGCTGCTTCCTTTGATAACTGAATTTACGTGTGCACCAACAGTTTTATTTAATGAAATGTTTTAAGATTAAGAAATGTTAATTAATTTAAGGCAGTATCCACAGCTTTATTATATGCGCTACAATGGAAATGCGTAGAGCGGCAAAAAATTTACCTTGAAAGTTTTCCGTTGCCTATATAATGCATATAGACCGTCTGCAGTTAATACATCAAATGCAATCGATTTTTAATTTCGACAACGCCTGTTGCGCAGAGCTGCATGAAATATTCGTACAAGCCGCATTTTGTGTATTGAAAAAGTTTTAGCGTTGCGCCCAGAGCAAAAAATAACAAAAAAAAAAAAAAAAAAACGTTTGATTGATTTGACATAAAATAAATGTCCAATCAATCATATAAAATAGTTTTGACATTCATAAACAAAAAAAAAATATTTACAGCTGGGTTTATTGGATTTGTTAATATTAAAGAAAATTTTGTAATATAGTAAAGTAAGCAACTGCGATCACATAAACAAGATATACACCTACAAAATCTACGAAAAGATACTCAAAAAATAGAAAAAGAACGGATTTATATAACATTTTTTATGGGTCAAACTGGAACTATATCAAATTTATTATTGAAAATAATTATTTTGTTATTAACAAACAACAACCTTCTTGAGCGGTTTATTTCTTAAAGAGGGGTTGGCACATTTATCGAAAATATATTAGCTGAAGAGGGAATAGAAGCGTCTAAATATGCAAACTGGAAGCATTTATCTCTACTAATGTTGAAGTTCTCGTTTCTCATGCAGATAGCCAGAAAAAATGACAGACGGACTTGTCTCTAGCGACTCAAATTTTGAGTACTTTGATATCATGATGAAGACGTAAACCAAAATATAACATATTATCATTTCAATGTTGGGCAAAAATTTCGACAACTGGAACTCTCATGAAGTACTACTTGGCAGATCTAAGTAGAGCTGTTCATGTCAAATTGATTGATGTCATGTTCATTGCGGATATAAATTTTTGTTATCAAACGACAAGGATATGAGTTATATTTTACCAAACAGTTGGAGTGAAGTGCCTCGATAGCACTGATCAAATAGTCACTGTTCGTTAGACCTATGAACGGAGATTTAATGACTATTTTGAAGAGCTGGGTTCAATGTATCTGAAGCGTCAAACATAGATTGTGAGGCTCCACATTAGCCGCTCGTAGAGGCAAAGAGCTGTATAACAAAATGAACAACTCCAACAGAGATTTGCTGTGGCGTCGACTTTTTATATTTGTTAGACCTTGCAATGCTCTGACATCGTGGATTGCGGGAAATCTAAACTAAGACGATTGCCAATAGCTGAATCCGCTGTTCAAATAGCAACAATCCAAGCATGGATATAGAGTCGGTGAAGTATTATGATGATGTTGTGGATTGTCCACAACAAAAAAACAGCCAATTTTAGCCCCTCGTTCTGCAGTCGATGTCTGTTTTTTTTTTTATCTGAGCTATTGGAACTGGTGAGTTGCAAGCGTAATCTGAAATGAAAGTTGAAAAGCTGCTTGGAACTGAAGAAGCAGTTGCTATATGTGAATTTTGAAACCTTGCTAGGAAAAAAATGAGATTTAATGGCTGAAGTGCAACGAATTGTATTAAGTTGTTTTAATTTGTTACTCCCACAGACATGCGCCGTCAAATAAATATCAAACAAATGATGCACATATCAGAGCTGGTGTACCTCAATGGAGTGAATATGCCAACCATAAATGATTCTAATGAAATGCTGGCAACATATGAGAACAGCATATGCCCCATTAAAGCGGAAGATACCATGAATCACTAAATGCAACGGTTCCATGGCTGGATCAAGCACGGGAACATTATGAATCCAACTGTTACTTTACTATGATGCCTGTTTAGCCATCACAAATGTTTCCAGTTAACATTCTCAAGGTGGAACAATTTCGGTACTTCACTAGTTACACACCCTGCGTTCTCACATGAAATTCAACATGTTATGGAAAAGTACGGATATTGAACTACTTTCAAACAGCAAACTACTATGAAACAAGAAAAAATGCTACAGTCGAGTGTGCACGACTTTCAGATACCCTGTACTTTATGAAGAATTATTCCATCAGGTCTTTGTGTGATATAAAATTCAGCAAACTTCGTGTTTCTAGTTAAACTTTCACCAATAGAAAATCATAAAATTTTTTTTGTTGAAAAACCAAGCAATAAGACGCAGATTTGTTTGCGGCTAATTCTTTTAGTGGTTCAATCTTGACATATATCATACCCATGGAATTTTGAGCTGCCTACCAATATCAAAGTAATATACCATAGAGAGACTAGGCGACTTTTGTCGAATGATATTGAACTATAAACATGTTAGCGACATGTGTACCCACATGACACGAGGAAAAGAGATAAAACGAGTTTCTTGTTACACATGAGCTGAAACATAACCGTTGCGGACTTATCTATATCGGTTATGGCTGTTATTAACAGAGTTTTCTAAGATCAAAATGTTACTAACAGAATACAATATAAAATCTCGGTATGGAATGTTGTCATGATAAAGTAGGTCTGTTAAATTTTTTATGGACATTATTCGTCTAAATAATTGCACATAATTGTGAAGCGGGTTGATATTTCTCTTACAAGGAATACGGCCTAACAACGTAGATACGCGTAGAGAAAAGTATAAAAGGATCAGCATATGCCACAGTAAGCCAGTTGAGTTTTGGACTCCAGTGGGGAGTCAAGTTTGGGATTTCAGTTGGATTTCTAAAAAAAAAGAAAGGAATTGAAAAATTAATTAAAACACTGTTTCTTTGCCTCAAGTTCTTCAATTATAAAACGGTCTTGAGCCTTCGAGTCAAGTAAGCCGGCAGTCCTTTACAATGTAATATTTTATAAGGATTTATGTAAGATAGACCTGATTTGAGGGGTTTGGGACGTACAAACTAACTTAAAAAGTAAAAGATGAGCTTAAATATACAAACTTGAAGATTCTATCCTTAATAGTCTTCCAGTTCTCGTTGTTCATTCGAACAACAATGTCTACATACATAAATACTTTATGAGGTCTTCCGCTTTTACAAATGCCTGTTACATATGGTTGGACAAACTTAATGTATCGGGTAGAAATAGTCAAGAGTTTATATTTTTTTTTTTTTTTTTTATTAAACTAACAGACTAACAGACCGCCCACTTTGGGGGTTTTGAAAGGCTTTTTTAACGCACAGTTTCAGTGATTCCCTCCATGGTTGAAACATAACCACTTTAAAATTGCGTGTAAAGGATATCAAAGTTACAGCAGCTAAACATTTTTTGTCGTTTTGCATAGAATTGAAACGAAAAGCTTTTCTAATCCTTTTATTTCAGTTTTTTGTACAATTGTAAAAAAAAAATTTATTTTAGAAATAGAAAGAGTCGAGTAGCAGAAATGTATAAAGTAAACCCAAATACTTACAAATTGTTTTAAAAGCTGCAGAATATTAATTTTAAAAAATTCGTGAATAAATTAATTCAATTTTTTAAAGGAGGCTGAAGGAAAATTCACTAAATGTTCAAATAGATTTCAAGTCTTCTATAAAAGGTCTATTATATTCAATGAAATACGCCGTCGAAAAAAATTTAAATCACAAAATTTGCACACGAAAAAAATAAACCTGCTGCCAATATAATAAAAATCTACTTTTCATTGGGTCTACCGGGTAACGATGTATTTAAATTAAAGAAACAAAAAATTCAAAAAGGAGTGCTTAGTAGTATTTTGTACTCACATTATTGCACAGACTACAACGCAGCATAAATAAGCTAAAAACCATATTTGCTCACACAAATGGAAGCAACCAGTGTATGAAAGGACTCTTAACTGCGTTGCTAATGCGCGCATTAACCTTTTTTCTTTTTTTCTTTTTTTTTTTGCTGTGAGCTTCATATCTAATTACAAACCTTTTTTGTTGCTTACGGCACTGCTCGGCGCGCTTAGCTCTCGGTTAAGCTTGACCGAATGTATGCCAAAAAGTAAATAGAAATATTTACATACACACATATACATACTCACATATATATATAATATTTTAAGCATAATATGAGTAGCTACAAAATGCTATTTTTATAAAAAAGAAAAAAAATCTTCAAATATGCAACAAATTTATAAGTAGAATGTCCTTTTTTTTCTTTTTTTCACATGAGGACATAACTCAATTTCCTGCAATCAAAAATGTCACAAAATGAGCTTAGGCACATGCTGTGCTACTCTTTCTTTATATACATGTACGCATCTTACTCTTTCACTCAGTCGATGGTCATTAAGTCGAAACAAGTCGGCTGCAAAGGATCAGTAACAATAGCTTTATAAGTATTGACAGTGTCGTAGCCTTTTTTTGTCACGGGGGATAATGATTTTTGTCATCGATGCAAATAAATGTTGGTCCATAGAACATTAAACTTGAGTAGTACAGAAACAGAAATAATGTTGAAATCGGTCTTGTTGTATAAATTCTTTTAAAACCGCATATCATAACGTATTGTCAAAATGTTTTACATCAAAGCCTTATATCCTTTGGGTAGCCCAGAGGTGAGCTTACTTTTGAGAAGGCGACAAACATCACCGTTAATAAAGAGGTTTGGGAACTACCACATTAAAAAAAATATCACCAAAATGAAAACAAACAAGTAAGGAAGTTTCAGTCGGACGTAACCGACTGTAAGAGGCCCTGTACCAGTTCAGTTCGCCTAACAAACACATTAAATGTTTCCCGAGCTTATGACCAAACACATGACCACTTCTCACTGCGCGAATATGAATGAAAAGAAAAGGGGGGTCGTTCAAATTCAATTGCTTATAAAATCGTCATTTAGTATCCGATTTTGATGAACTTTTCGGATTTGGGCTAAGAAGGACGTTAACTTTATACTGGTGTACTCTATTTTTTTGTGCCGAAGAAATTGTTACTCTAAGGGGTGATTTTATGGGGAAAGGGGGGAGGGGCATAATTTTAAAATAAACTTGTAAAATTCCGGAGCAGTCCTAGTCGAATGCAAAAAACACAAAGTCTCTATCTATTACCGTTTCCGAGATCTTTCGTTCATACAGACGGACGGACGGACGGACGGACGGACGGACAGACGGACAGACGGACATGTCTATATCGACTCCTCTATCACTCCTGACCATAATGGGGGTAACTTTGGGGGGTCTCCGACCATTATTTCTACCTGTTACATACATTTGCACAAACCCAATAGGCTCTTGTACCTTCGGTACAGGGCCTAAAAAGAAGCCTCGGACTAAAGCGAGTTGCACAAACGATATAAGGAGCACTATTACCTTTAATATAATTGGTGCAAGTATTCAGCTGGTTGATGTCATTGAAAGATACAAGTTTGACATCACTGTTATCTAGGAAATACGATGGATAGGACAGTGTTGCTCTAAAATAGCATTCTGTGACATCTATAATAGCTGCAATGAGAGTAGCAGGAAATTAAGCAGCCTCGTCTGCAGTTTCATACCTGTTAAGGCTAAATATTTTAATATAAGCCTGATTTATGCGAAGCCCCGACGGTACAGAAGGACGACAATGCTAAAGATGAGTTCTATGAGCGCTTGGAACGTTTGTACGAGCGCTGTCCCAAACACTATGTCAAAATCCTGACTGGCGATTTCAACGTCAAAATTGTGAAAGATGCAATCGGAAATTTAGCATATTTCAACATCTCAACATGCACAAGGCTACGTAGCTAACTCCCGATCAAACCACATGCAACTAAATTGATCATGTTTTGATTGACGGAAGGTACGCATCGAGTGTGTTGGACGTGCAAATGTTACGTGGTCCCAACTTTGACGCGGACTATTATCTTGCCGCAGCCAAGGTACGCCACACCTTCCAACATGCAACTCTCCCGACTGCTCCGGGAAACCTCTTCGTCTTCTCAAGATATATGTGAGCAATGGAAATATATCACCCGCTCCATGGATAGGGCTGACAATGATGTCATTGGTTATACAAAACCTGTGAAGAATTCTTGGTACGACGAGGAGTGCCGCAATGCTACTGCAGAGAAGAACGCTTCCTATCAGTGAACTCTGCAGTCGGGAGCAACGCGAGCTGTTAGAGAGCGATATCGAACGAAACGGAGAGAGGAGAAACGCCTTTTCAGACGCAAGAAAAAGGAGCAAGAAAGGCGGGAGTTTGAGGATGTTGCGTGACAGAAATGAAGCTCGTAAATTCTATCAAAAGATCAAGCGTCTGACTGAAGGTTTTAAGCCCGGAATAACTTTCTGTAAGGATGACAATTGAAATCTAGTAACGGATGAACAGGAACCACTGAGATTATGGAGGAGTCATTTTTCTAACCTCCTTGGAGGCGATGAAGCGTACAATTCCGCCGACAGAGAAATGACACCGGAACCGTCAGTAAATGATGGCATTATTGCAGAGCCACCGGACTATAACGAGATCGATTCGGTTACTTAAAAGCTAAAAAATAACAAAGCGGCAGGCTCTGATGGGCTGCCAACTGAGTTAGACCGGCGGAGAAGTATTGGTAAGGAGTAAGCACCAAATTTTATGCAAGATATAGACGGATGAAGGCGCATACCCAATGACTGGAATCTCTGTGTTCTCTGTCCTATCTTTAAGAAAGGAGACTCCGCTGTTTGCGCCAATTACCATGAAAAGTCTTCTTTCCAATAGGTATAAGACGGAGGGTAAATGACGATTGAGAATTTTAGCTTTAATGTTGTAGAAAACAGCGTCGATCTTGGATCCGAAATGACCAACAACAACAACGTCTTCCTGTAAATCAGGCGAAGAATCACGCTTGCACATAGATCGCCTCTTCGAAGGGCGATAATCAATATTCATAAGACTCTGGTACTGCCAGTTCTACTGTATGGCGCAGAGTCATGAAACGTGATTAAGTCAGATGAAACAGCGTTGGATGTCTTTGAGAAAAAGATTCTTCGCAGGATTTTTAATCCTATTAGAGTCGACGACGAGTTTATGTCTCGCGAGCTGTATGATCTATTCGATGAGGTTTGCATAGTCCAACGCATAAAATTCTATGGGTTGCCAAAACTTATTTGGTGGAAGAAGAAATAGAGCACGAACGGGCACGCGTTGGAATGGCCATATATGGAGAGCTCTCAATGTAGGATGATCAAGAAAAAATTAAGTTTATTAAACCAATTTACATTTAAATTTTAACAATAACGGATTCTATTATGATGCATCGCCGGCTCCTTGAAGGGTAGCAAAATTGGGGCATAACATAACGCCTCCTCAGTCTGTTGATTGGTCGCCTGTTTGGTAGAGTGCAAGCAAGTCTGTTGCCTTGTGTTGTACCGACTGGTATGGCGGCCAATTTGCTCCTCTATCGTTTTCACGCGAAGGTCTCTATGGAGTGTGCTGTTTCGGACGAACCATAGGCAATCAATGATCTTCGGCATGGCTTTATTTTGCAACATCTGAATGCGCTTTCGATGTGTCTTGAAGCAAATGCTCCATAGCTGGACTCTAACCTCCAAATGTGGGACACAGCAGAGTTGTAGACCGCTCTCTTGTAGCGCAGGGCCAGTTTACTTCGTCTATTTACGTGCCAGTCATTCTGAGGAGACAAAGGCTGACTAGGTTTCTGGTGTGCCGCGCAAATGTCATCCCAAGGTATCTAATTTTCATTAGCTTCAACCAGATATAAGAAGGGATCCTTCTTCTTAGTGAGAAGCATACGTTGATGCGTTGGGTTTAATTTTATATTCCACATTCGGGCCCAGTGTTAAAGTGTTTGAGTTGTACAAAATGGCAACATCGTCTGCTTATGACGCTAGCAGTACTTTGTCGGTTGCCATTATGTCTGCACAGGGCACAGGGAGATCAGCTGTGAAGAGCAAGTATAGTAGCGGGCCCAACACGCTTGACTTTCACGTGGAAATGACGTACATTCAGCTATGACTGGAGCACAAGGAAGAAGGGTGCCGGAAGAAGTGCCTACTCCGCCTGTATGCTTGTCTAGAAACAAGTTTGTGTGAGTAGAGTAGAAAGTCAAGGGTTACTAAGAATAGATCATGTGTTCTGTGTATAAAACTATTGATCATCTCGATCTTGAGAGCTAGGATCGAAAGTAGAGTACATGTAGCATTGTCGCCATTTCAACCATTTGTCCGTACATCATACACATGTGTGAACAACGAAATCTCGAAGACTATAAAATATTAAATTGCCGAGTTCGGAAATTTGGATTCACTTTATACATATATACGCGGCTTTTAATTGTATGAGTGTCACTTATATGCACATTTTTTAAGTTTACACAACAGAGAATATTTTAATGTTTATTTATTTATAATTAAAAAAATTATTTTGCGATAATTATTTTATATAAAAATTTGTTTTTTCTTAAGAAAATTGATAGAATATTTTATAAACTCACGACTACTGCATTTGTTTTTCTTTTTATTATAATTTATTATTAAGTACAACATATTATATCTAGTTACCTTAAATCTGCCAACTTTTACTCTTCAAAATGTTTCAAGTTTTATGTTTAGGGTTTAACTAAACTCTTTTATACCCTCTCACAGCTCAACAACGCCACTTCAACTGCCTGTTGCTATTTTAGCAAAAAAAAATTTTGTGTGGGCCAGCCGGGAGCAAAGTATTGAATAGACTTAAACATTTAAGTGGATCGTATTATGTTGCGCAATGGCTACAGTTTCCCTTTTAATTTGGTTGGTTTGACTTGGCTTTTGTTGCGTTGGACAGCACAGAATTTAAATGGCATTTGTTTGATTTTTCTTTTTTTTTGCGGTGGCTTTGCTACGTTTCATGTCCGTAAGCAGTTTTCTATGAACCTTTTTTTATAGTTTCTTTCATGTTTGCTCTTTTAAAAGTAAAATAAAAAAAAAAAATATATATATATATATACATATATGTTTCATAATGTCAACATTTTTTTATATTTTTAACTGACTGCACTGCTACCTTTTTAAATTTTTTTTATTCGTTCTTTTAGTAGCGTATTAGTTGCTCTGATTCATAACCATGTAAGCATATTCCTTGCCCAACAGCTATATACTACATGTCAGTTGCCAGTTATTTAAGCTGTACATAAGTTAAATCTGTATTTATGTATATTATATGTTTATATTATGAACATCAAATTAAGTTGAAGCGTTGAGAAATATGTTCGAAATTTATAGCTGCATATTATTTGTTACATGTTTAAGCTTCTAAATTCTAATTAGAAGTCATTATGCAGCCGGCTCAATTATATTAATTAATTAACTAAAATTCTTCAAAATTTAATTGCCATAATTATGTTTAGTTATATTTCCGACATAAATTCTGGCATGAGTTAATTTAAATTTATGACTAAAAAGTGCTTAAGTTACTTTGCCCTTTTTACCTGTAAGCCAATAAATAGAATAATTGCTTTGGTATTCTAATTTAATTATCAACTCAACAATGAACAATTTCAATTAGTAAGCGTTAACATGCAAAGAATCACTAAAAGTTTTACTATTTTTTCGCCTCTTGTAATTTAATTGCTGCAGTTTTTATGCAATTTTGCCAACTGACTAACTGAGTTTAACCTCAAAACTAAAACTTTCAACAACATCGAACTATCTTTTTATTTCAACATAACTCTGCCAAACTGAAAATAAATTCAGAAAGGGCGTACAGCAGTGTACTGCAAGGCAAAAGAAACTTTTATAAATTTATTTTTCGTATGTTATGTGCCTAATTGAATCGATTTTGTTATGTTGCCAAAAATGTTTTTGTACTTTTCAAACAGAATGTGAAGAGTATTACTACGATGTCTTCATAAAGTATCTTGTTTACTAGAAAGATTTTTTTAAAATAATACTCCTTGAAGAGCTTCGGATATGCATTTGGCGCTGCAAAATGTATCTTCCCAATTGTAACAAAAGCCTATTCTATTCATGGGTTTTTTCAATTTTAAGATAAGAGGGCCAAATAGGGTAATACAGTACCTGAGACATGATTATGGCGCAAAGCGAAGAAGCAAAACCTTCATATTGCATCAAACATCGCGTGTTTTTTGCTTGGACTTGGCTCTCTGGCTGCTTCTATTTCAGCAAATCTGGATCGTCATTGATGTCATTGAACAGTTTCTGAGCGATACTCATTTAATGATTCTTTTGGTAAAATTTTTGCCAATGTTTTATGGCCAAAATAGCTAGAAAAAGCCATTCTAGAATGGATCAAATGTTCAGGCTTATGCAGGAAACGATGGATACTTATAAGACATTTCGCGACGCATTGTTGTTGTGAGCAGATACTTATTACTCTCGGAAACAGATGTATTGGTGGGTTAGCATAGAGACATGTTCCCAAGGAAAACGTCTGCAAGAAGTCATAGCTAAGTCGAACTGTCAAGTAATTTCCTCGCATATAACAAACAACACATCTCATTCGCCTTAGATTTTTTTATAGTCAAAGCGATTGACCGCAATTGCAAAGCTATTTGCAATTACTTTTTCTACCAACTGGCTGCTCAGTTAAGGCTTTTAAGACTGAGTTAAATAGAAAAATAAATCTCAAAAGCCCAGAGCATGTGGTTGATGCACAACTAATTATAAGCTCCGAAATTTGCTACTCCGAAGACGCAATGTTCTTCTAACTTTCGAGCGGTTCAACAGCTTCCAACAATTGCAACAATTTTAAGTCTGAAAAGGAGAGTTAGAAGAGAGTATGCCAGAACGGGTGACGTACTTGACCAACAAATCTATAAAAAATTGGCTAATCGTCTTCAAAAGGCGCTCGCCGGGAGTAACGAAGATCAACATGACAACTATTATCTCTGCAGGTTACGAATCGTCAGGCTATACCGAATGTTCTAATCAAGATTTCAATCAAGAAGGTAGAGGTCTTTGCCGATAGTTTGGAGAGCAGATTTATTTGATTGTCTCTGCCGATAAATCCTGTCACACTGCAGATGGTAAGGCAGCAGTTTAGGAAGTTGAAATCTAAGAAATCAACAGGTGAAGATCTTTTGGAAAACAAAACGCTAAGACTTCCTCCAAACAAAGCATTGTTATTCATAACAGCATTCTAAGACTAGAATATTTTCCAAAGGTGTGTAACTCCGCGAAGTATACCGAAGTTGACTCATACAAGCCGATTAGTCTCCTTCCCGCCCTAGGTAAGATGATGGAAAGAGTCATTTTGAGTCGGCTCTCTCCAACTAGAAAGCGTTACCCAGAGAGTCGCAAAGTAGTGGAATTTCGTTAAAGTCACTGCACTACGGAACAACTTCACCGTGTTTTCAACTTCGTAATAGAAGCGATGGATCATAAGGAATATTGTGTGGCTGTGCTCATGGATAATTAGCAAGTTTTTGACAGGGTGATAGGGCATTGTGGCAAAGTAAAGAGCCTCCTAACCCCTCAGCTGTACGCAGCTACTTAACGAAAAGAACATTCAATGTTGTTGTTGATGGTGCAAAACAGAAAGAACAGGTCCATCTAAGCATTTTATGTCCATTGTATACAGCAGACATGCCTACAGCTAGCTCAGTCGCAGCGTTGATGAAGACGATATTCTAATTGCTGCCTATGCCATCAGGGACAAGGAGGAGGAGCTATAACGAACGCCTTGGGTCCCACCCTCATCCGCTGGCTCGACGACTGAATGCGGAAAGACAGCCAAAAAGTGAGATTGCTGTCAAAATTTTTTTACGAGCATGAACCGATGAAGGTAGATAGTACCAAGGATATTTATCGATCAGCCGCTTAGCGCTACCAAAAGCATATTCCCTGAATTTTACAGTACATATTACTTTGGTAGTCTGAAGGCGTGGCTTGCAATAATATTGAGCAGCTGATAATTAAGTCCTCTACAAGGCACATAATTTCGGCAGACATGTCAGAATGGTTGAAACATTTTCTTGCTGTATTTCCGCCATTTGATGTACTACTTTCTCTGAATTTTATTTAATGGATTGTATATAGCGAGCGTAGCAACCGTCACAAAAATCCACTTAATAAAAATGATTGCAAAAATTTCGGCGTGATATAAAGTCAAATATAGCAAAATTCCTACAAAAAGTTGCTTATATATTTTTCTTTACATTAAAAACTACATCAGATCAAGGACACTTACAGCTTCAAGCACTCCTTTATATTTTTATTAACTCATATATTTCAAACAGTCACATTTTACACTAAAGTACTTGATACTTGTCGTCACGTGTAAACATATATCATTTTCAGGCGGCTTGCCAGCTATTTAATAGCCCAAATAAGAATTTATGACTTGGCCCAAGGCGTTGCGCACCTCAGAATGTTATGACATGTTATTTACTACGAACCTACATGCTGATAGAATTTTACAAAGTAAAAATATTGATTTTAAATGGCAAAGTCTGCGCATAAATAACAAACAAAAACGTGACCTCAGACACCGAAAAAATGAGAAAATGTGCATAAAATCTTAAATTTGTTTGGAAAGAAAAAAAATTTTTTTTTTCTTAGAAAAAAAGGAAAGAAAAAAAAAACAAAGGAAATTATTTTATGCACAGCAAATTTATTTAAAAAAAATTCTACCGAATTTCTTCTCGAATATGCGAAATGCTTTTGATTTATTTTTTAACTTCTCGAGTCGCGTAAAATAAAATTAGCACAAGCCACGCATTCGTCTGCTTGCCTCAAACTTCCTCCATCATTTGTGCAGTCATTTATTCATTTTGTAATTCTGTAATTCACTGAGTGATTGTTTGTATTAATGCTCTTTTGTTTGCGCTCAAGCTTTTTATTACTTATTAGGTTGCTTAGCCTTTTGTTTTCTACATTTTGTTTTTTCTTTTTTTCCCCCATTCATTGTTGAATGGATTAACGCAAACAAGGATACGAAAGTTGGGACAAATGGCATTGTTTGTGCCATATATTTCTATGCTTTTTATACTTACTTCTAAATGGCAATTCAAAGGTTTTGCACATGAATATCTTGGAATTATTATGAGTATTATTATAGCAGCTTTGTTTGATGGATCAGTTCTGGGTTTAACATGAATAATTTAAATGCGGCTTAGAGAGCATCATGTTCAGCATGAAATAATTTTCTTCTATGCAGCAAAAACAGTGGTTTTTTCTATCTAATGATGTACTCGAAATTTTTAATTATCATGACATGAATAAGGAATAAACAGACAACTAGAAAAAAAAAAAATTTCATGCAAAGAAAAGCGAGTAAAAAATGAAGCAAAGCAGTTGAACCCGCTCATGTATAAATGCTCTTCAGTTTACTAACAAGAATAAAACCAGACATAATCTGAAGTGCACTTAAAATTGTTGAAGTATGTGTTGGCAAGCCTAAGAACATGTGTTCATTTAGCTGGCTGCTACATGTTTATTTACAGGATGTGTATATAAAGTATTGGGAACCTTAGAACCTTTTTTGTATTACTACATCAACAAGTATTATGCAGAAGTCTGACCGGTTATAAAGTATTTGAATGATTAGAGTTGAAATATAGTACAACATCATCAGCGAGAATTTGTGCAAGTTTTGACAGACGAAAAAAATTATGAACAACAGCAAGAACGTATATAAACTTTTCGAAGATCTTGAGCCGTGCTTATAAGTACTTGAGTATGCGCCCGTCTAGTCTCGGACAATGCTCCATTCAACCTTAAAAAAAAATAATTTTTTTGTTGTTGCCCAAAATGAAAAACACCTTTAAACGATGCTGCTATGAACCTTTGATATACTACTAGTTCAACATGTGCTATGAAAGGCTTTTCGGAGTTCTACTCTTAGGCTGCCTTTGAGGTGTGGAAGACCTCTAGCAGTAATGTATCGACGCTCAAGAATTATATATTTTTATATTTTGTCGTGATATCTTCAACAATATTTTTCAGATACTTTTTCTACACATCCTGCTTATATATTTGTAGGCGTATTTCAATTGCTACGAAATATTATAGAGTGATGTGCTTAAAGTTTATTACGCACGATGAGTATCTGCGAATGGTTTACATTAAGAATAATATGAACAGCAAAAAATATGTCGTCTACAATTTTAAATAACATGAGATGACGCAGCAGTGGAGTGTGCGAAATATGTTGCTCTTGAATTGTACAATTGTTGGAGTGTATAGCCTCATATTCCGATTTGGCTCTATGTGGGTTATTTAAAAGCCCAGATGATGTCTTGCGGAAATATTAATACTGACTAAACATAAAACATAAAACGATTTAATTTTTGCATAATCAAAAACATTTTTTCAAACGATTATCAGATAAAATTTAGATGCGAACTATGCTCGAACTTGACTATTTACTATTTGCACAGCAGTTCCAAATGTTTAACTATAAAACAGATTGAAAAAATAAGCAAGTTTATGGGAATAATTGTCCATCTCGTACCACTATTTACGACTGGTAATACGTTTCAATGACGGTCAGGAAGATTTGAATGTCAATGAACGTTCGGGACGACCGAAATCTTCTGTGAACGAACAAAACATTAAAATTGTCCGTGAATTCATCAAAAGTGTGCCGAAATCGTCATTGTGGTTCGTGGAATCGGAGTTGGGATTGTCCAAAGACTTTGTCGATCATTTAGGCTCCAGAAAAGTGTGTGAACAATTTGCTCCGCATCAATTGAAAGACGAGAAAAAGGCGCTTCGGATACAACATTCGAAATACATTATTAAAAATGCCAAAAAGAATCAAAACTTCCTTTTCAACATTGTTACTGGTGAGGAGACATGGTGTTTTCAATACGATCCTGAAACCAAGCGTCAAAGTGCCGAATGGAAGCACTCCGGTGAGCCAAAACCCAAAAAATCACGTTTGAAAAAATCAAAAGTGAAGGCAATGTTGATTTGTTTCTACGATTCGAAGGGCATTATTCACCAATAGTTCGTTCCACCAGGCCAAACAATTAATCGGCCATTTTATCTTGCTGTTATGAGGCGTTTGCTACGTCGTCGCGAAGAAGGAAGTTGGCATTTGGTAGATGATAAACGTCATCCCATCGAACGACACTTGGAAACGACTTTTTGACCAAAAATCGCATCGTGCGGTGTTCCGGCGAAGTTCTTGTGGAATGCAAAAAGAACGAAGTCTCTATCTATTGCCATTTTCGAGATCCTTTTCGACGGACAGACAGACAGACATGGCTATATCGAATTCTCTAACATTTCTGGCCATAATCTTTTATTGTTTTCATTTTATTCCAAAAATTCTTAAAACTTTGAGACACACCTTGTATAATAAAAAATCATTTTCAGGTTTCCAGTGGCGTTGCTGATTGTTCGGTTTTCATTATTGGAAGACAACAAATAAATCATTTCAAATGGCTTTGATTTGTAAGTAGTCCTACATAGTCCTACATAGCAAAATATGAATGTTGCAACCTTCCGTGTCTGCGAATTTTTAATACCTCTGGACTTTTTCGTATTATTGATATTATAACATACACAAAAGTCAACTTGTATGGTTCTTTAAGCCAGTCATATGCTAGAAGAACAAATTTAGAAGTTTAAAGACTGCCTGAAATACCATATTCCCGCTTCAATACACTTTGTCTAATTCTAATGATTGTCAAAGTCTTTGATAGTTTTTATCAATTTTTTTGATTTATTGTGATTTCGTTTAATATTGACTCAATTGTCCTCACTAATTTTGGTTGTAATTTTCGATTTCAACTATCGTCTAACGCAGAATTTTTTTTCACAATTTTTCTCGGCGCTTTGAAGCCATAATAAATGAATAAATGCACAAAAAATCAGCAAATATCAAAAATCCAAAAACATAAAAAAAAAAATCAATTTCAATCGCCAGCAGCTCACAATGTTTAATTAAATTGCACTCATAACTAAGTCAGCACTTCAAGTGCAGCAGCCACTCAACTGAAGTGGCAAATAGAGACGCAGCGCTGTGCAATATTGCCAAAGGCAACGCAGCTGCTTATTAGTCTCTAGAGATATTCAATTAAAGTCTAAATAAATGAACCATTTCTCTTGATTTTGTTGAATTTATGTATAAAAATTCCTAAAATGCTGTCTTGGTATTTGCCTATTTTTTTTTCGCTTTTTGCTTTTTCTTTTTAGCAATATTTATTATAATTTTATTTTTGCTCTACTCTGAGGACTATACGAGCGGTTGGTTGGTCGACAAAGTACTTTGCAAAGTTTTACACACTGGCGCCGAAAATATGCCGAACGCATGCCATTTGCAGACAATTTAAGAGGCGGCACAGCTTAAACGACTTCAGTGCTGGGCCGGCATTTTCAGCATAGTCGACGAATTAATCCAATTGTGTAATGGAGCCGTAATGCGAGCTCATTTAAGCATATACTCTGTGATAGCATCCTTGGTAGTCATTGGCGCATTTTGGCTCCATTGATGTGCATAAATTAAGTAATTAAATTGTACAATTTTCGTTGTGTGTTATGAAATGTTGGCTGTTTTATGTTTAGTAACAGTTGCCAGGGCACAGTGTCTACGGTGCGTATACGCAATAAAAATCGCTGCAAAAGCATTTATTTTGCGCTTAACTTTCACGTGTGGCTAATTATGACAGGCAACAAAGAATTCTAAACAAAAAGAAAACAAATTTAGTTACAAAATTTAATAAAATTATACAAGTGGCACATGTCGTATGATTGATATGTTTATTATAGAAAAAATATAACATCAAAATAATATCAACTTTAATGCACAGCTGTGCTTTTTATTTATATTTATGCGTATTATATCTGCTCATATTTATGCCACTTAAGTGCAAAACAAGCCGCCTTAAAACAGATTACTTATGCGCCATGCAAAACAATTTTCGAAGTATTAAGTAGATTACTCATATGCCGCATAGACATCTAGCATATTTTTTTATTTATTTTTATTTGTTTTTTTTTTTTGTTAACTTTTAGACGCTTTTTCATATTAAATTCATTTCCTCGGATACAAGATAAAAAACAAAGGCTTTTGTGCAAAGGCTCTTGCAGCACTTGAGGAAAAAGGAAAAATTAATCAAAATTAATCGCTTTACAAAAAGTTGAAACGGAAATGTAGATGGCTGAGCAAGGCTAAGGCAAAACCAAAACCGTTCATTCGCTAGCTTATGTGTGAGATGAGATGCAGAGCACACATTTAATTTAGGCAACAACGAAACTTGAATACTTTACACAGAAACAGACATTTTTTTCTGCTCAATCAGTACTACATGGACTTGCTTTATTGAGCAATATTTGGTAACAAGCGGACAATCGGCAATAAATACTGTTGTCAAAAATTTTTTTGTTAAATATTTTCCATGGTTTCTGTGTAGAAGAGTGTTGCGTGCGTAATATGGTGCTTCTGTTAGGACACGCAGCACCTTTGCTTGGAAGAGTTGTAGCACCTTCAAGCAGAAGTGACTGGCGGTTCCCCTGGATGCCTTACGTCTAGACTGGTTTTATTATCGCATTGTACAGCAGCAATTTGTTTTTTTTATACACATCATTGATCTGTTGCCAATTAGCCAATACATTTGACGGAGCTGTTGATTAAGTTGTTGCTTCTTGACACGCTTATGCGGTAGCAATGCAAAGGCACCAGTCTAAGGTGAGTCTGCGATACTTTACAGTGAGTATGAGGCTATCGCACAGTATTATAGTCTCCCCTCAAAGTAGCAAATGTCATGTGTACCGATTTGTCGCTATTTATAACAACATTCCACCGGGACAGCCAGCACTTCAGCGCATCAAGCTGTCTCTGCAGTAACGCTGATGCTTTACTGAGTAACAAATCACCGGTACTGCCCAAGAACACTGCCCTATGGAACTTCAGCCCTAATGTTGACTCATTATCTCTTAGCCTCGTATAGAAGGACCTGTACGAAAGGTAGCTGCTGAGTATTAGATAGAACGCGTTGCGTAGATTCTTCTGTTGCCTGTTTAACGTCCAAGAACGCAGTTGTGCTGTTTTTTTTGCATTCAAAGTTTTGTAGTATACGTTCGAACAGCCGGTGACATTGTTCAGGAATCTGGAATCAATTCCTTCGTTTCCAATAAGGCAGTAGTCGTCACAAAAAATACTCTTTCGAATGTCCTAGAGAATAATGCCAATAGACTGATCAGGCTTGCGAATAAGAACAACTTCGGCGCATTTTCAGTATGAGGAAATGTGTCCAAGTTGTAGGCAACTATTGACTATTGCCATAAACAATGCCAGTACATTCATAGCCAGTTGTCTTTTATATTTTCAACGCTCTAATTTCTTCTTCAACTTCATCACATTGAACAATTGGTGCTGGTAGATTGATTGAACAAGTCTAAGGCTAAGAAAATCAACTGTTTCGGAGGAAATGTGTTTCGCAGATGTTTAGCAAACACGTTGGCCTTCTCTTCTTCCGACCGACTCCACAAACCACTGGCATTTAAGAAAATTTCTAGCTTCTTAAATGGTCTTTTAAGGTCTATCATTAGGATAAAGTCAAACCAGCCATCGATTTAATAAAAATATACGAAAGAAAACAATTAGATAGACGGACGGACATGACCAAATTAAACCAAATTGTTAAACTGAATCAAGTTTATATACAAAGTCATATGGAAAGCCAAAAATCTTTTGCTAAACATTCCAAAAGCTGCGACCAAACTAATTAACAAATCATACTTTTTTGTAAAGCGTATAAAAATGTAATTTACGAATTTTCAACTTGACATACACGTTGTATGATTGCTTTTTACTGAGACACAGAGACATGCGAGACTTGGAGAAAGAGAGCAGCAGACAGCAGGTTGAATGAAAAGGATGTCATATAAGAGCAAAATGTGAAAATTCAAACAGTTTTAAGTGCCGAAATACTCTGGCAGCAGCAAAACTCATTACGGAAATTACATTACATTGATAAGAGAAAGCGACTGTATGAAGTGTCTGAGTGTGTGCGTGAGTGTGTAATATGAAGGAGCGCAGGACACGCAATACGGACAGACAGACAGACAGACAGATAGATTGTATGTATGTATGAGTGAGCAGTATAGCAAAGGAAGCTGAGCATGTAATATGAGCTTATGTTGTGCCAATACGAAGCAGCAGCAGCAGCAGCAGCAGCAGTAGACAAAAGTGACATGGATATATCAAGGCAAAGTGCGTATGGTGTCGCGCGGTCTTTATACTCCACACACTTCCTACGCGAAAAGCACTAAATAAGCACACGAGTAAGTAAACAAACAAACATACAAACTTTGCGGCAAGCCATATACACATACCTAAATGTATGCCAAAGACTACTCTGCTTTATTTTATGTCATTTTGTTGTGCTTTACAAATGCGCTTCCTGTTGATGCCACAGCGAAAACTTCATCTTTAATTTTTATGAGATACAGTGGTCTCAAATGGGTTGAACGGTTTCGCAGTTTGTAATTATAAAGTTTTGATATTAAAATGCTGAATGCCGACTGTAGGAGGATGTCAGGAGTCTGTTAGCATGGGGCTTATACGTAGTGACAGTGCGTACTCTCCACGGCAGATGAAGTTAGGACTTTAAGTTATTTTGCGAGGATTGTCTTAAGCCGACGGCGTATGGTTGTAGACTTAAGGCCTGTTGTATACATATACAACAGAAACTGAAACTGATTTTTAGTTTCTGTTGAACAATTATTCTATTGAAATTTCAGTAGGAGGTTGCCGGTATAGAACCGAAACTGAACTGAAACTAAATGTCATTTTTCATCACTTTAAATCTTTTTCTGGGTTGTATTTTGTATTTTTCTGACATTCAGTACTGAAATAAGTCAAAAGTACTTTTTTCAGTTTCAGTTGCTGATGTACTGTATTCAGTTTCAGTTGCTACGTACGAATGAATTATAAAATTCAGTCGTAATTTCAGTTTCAGTTGCTAATGTACTGAATTCAGTTTCAGTTTCTGTTGTATGCGACAACAGGCCTTAAGCGTGTACTACACTTTAGCTTTTTCTTTGTGTTTGTCGCTCTTGCATAGAACTAGTTGCTTGAGTAGTCGAAGTCGTATCAGAGGCTTCATCTAGCACAAAGTGACGTTTAGGGTTAAAGTCGGTCTCAACACTTGGCCCTAAATATTAAGTTCTTTTATGAATTGTTTTTATGATTTGGTAATACTCGAAGCATATACCAGCTGTTTTCTTAAAAGTAGTGGGAATAGAACTCGCTAATGGGTTCATCTTTATATCATCAACCCGCTTTTGTATGCATACAGCTATACTTCTAATATTTAATGGGTCTGCAACTCGGAACTTTATAGAAATACGAATTTCAAGTGTAATTAGTATTTGTCCTAGTTAACGAGGATTGACGCGAGCCTTTATACCGTACCATAGTGGTCAGTGGCCCGCGAAGTGTACTTCATAGTTATTTCTTCTTAGCCATTGGGTTGCACTTTGGGAGGCAAATATTGGCATATATTGGAGTTGCTTCCACAAACTGGTATTGAAATCCATAGACCAAAAGAGCCACACACATTTTCGAGTTTTTGAACGAAAAATATTTTATTGTTTTTATGAATTCAGTTAGAAATTAGTTACGTCAAGCCTAATAAAATATTCTAAAAAAGTGCAGAAGGAACTAGTAACGTGCGTCCCACGGAAAATTTCGAATTTGAAAATGATATAAAAAAAAAAGAACGGCTTGATAGATTTCAATGTGTAAGCATTTATTTAAAAGGTTATTTCATGACATTTATTAATGAAAAATACTTTCTTTCAAATGTTCACCACGGCTGACTTGGCAGTACCTCATTCGACCAAGCCAATTTTTCAGTACATTTTCAATGGTTTCCAAAATCCGCACCAAACAGTCACTCGTTGTGGATGCATCGGCTGCTCCTCAATGACGAGCGGGTTTTCTGTGCCCCAGATGCAACAGTTTTGCTTATTAACATAACCACCGCGGTGGAAATGAGCTTCGTCCGAAAAGATGATTTTTCAACAAAATTCGGGGTCTTCAAACAAACGATTTTCGGCCCAATCTGCGAAGCGTAGACGGCTCGGATGGACAATTGGCTTTAGCTGCTGCTCCAATTGAACTTTATATGGCTTCAAAGCAAGGTCTTTACGCAAAATTCGGTGCGTAGTTGATATTTCGGACAGTTTGAGTTGGAGACTCATCACTTTGGAAATAAGTTTTTAATATTTTCCAACTTTGTTCAAGCGAAAAGCGACCCATTTCGTAAAGGTCAGACTTTATACTGAATATCTGCCACTTTCCCGATGACGTTTGACGTTTCCAATGTCAAATTATCGTTAGTTCAAATTCGAAACGCTAGGATGTACACCCATTATATAAAGACGCTTAGACCCTAAACAAAAAGTAGAGCCGATATATGACAGATATGTGCGCCTCTCAAAATGAAAATGGAGAATATGTAGAGTATAAAGAATAAAGCATTTATGTTTCGATATTTAGTCGCTTCAATTCCTTTGCCAGATAACTGGTAAACCCTCTCTAAAGGGTAATAAAACCTGCTACGCCGTTCTGACTTTTAGTATGAAACTTCAAATCGTATAAAATATTTTTTTTATATGCATATTGCAACAATAGTGTGGGTAGCTAATACTGAAATCTGTGCCACTTGCTGAGTTATTGTATGAAAAATATTTTACTGTGCTTTGATTTGCTATTTCTTATACTAATTCCAAATGCAAATAGCAAAAAATACAAATAAAAAATTAAACTTCAATTGTTGCATGGCGTAACTCAAAGTCGAACGAACCTGTTTTTTTCTTTTATTATTTATAGCTTTTATTTGATTTTATACCACGGTGCAACGCATTCAATGCTCTCATTGACAACGTCGAGTGTTGCTCTATATTATCACACTTCTGGCATCGACAGCGGAAAGCGACTCAACGGCAACACACAGTTTTTTTTTTTTTTTTTTTTAATTTGCTTGCAACATGAAAGTGTGTAACCACATCAGCGGCAATGGCAGACAAAATGACGACGTTGCTGTCATTTTTTTATTACGTTGATTTCTCGCGTAGCTTTTTTTATTTATTTTTTCTTTTTTTTTTTTGCGCTGCATTAAGTGTGTGTGTTAAATTTTATATTTGTTTATTTATTTTCTTCATTTTGTTTTTTTTTTATTGATTTTGTTATTGATAACATTTTTCCGACACGCGACATTAATTCGCATTGCATACGAATATTGCGCATACGCCGTGTAAATGGCGCGTATGCCTGATATGCTAAGCAATCAAATTGATTTATACGAATTTTAAATTAAATTCAAAAAGTTTTATTAGCACACTTGCAGGCCAAATGGTTTGTGCTACATTAAACTGTTCAAAACAAGCAAACATTTAGCAATAATCAAAACCTAAAAATTGCATTTAAAAAGTGTTCATACAATTCATAATATAAATCAATTTCATACATCAGTTATTTGTAAACCATTTGCTTATATGTATATGAATATTTAAATTTAAAGCCATTAAAATAGCTTCTAACACACACTGCTGTGTCTTATGGAATGTGCCAGTTCTCAGCTAGTCAATTGAGTGGAAAGGATGCAAGTCTGAACTGGACATTTTGCTAATTAAAATTTATCTTTTGTTTTACACCCACAAAATTTATGGATGAATGATGCCATGGATGAAGTTCGGACGGACAGTTTGTTGTTTGTTTGTTGTTCGTTGCTGGCCTGTCATGTCGACGACAGTTTCACTTACAATTTTTGATGCTGAAAAGTCAGTTAACCAGGCAAAAAGTTTCATGGCTGAAAGTGAAAGTCTGAGTTGAGCAAAAGCAAAAAATTTAAATGTTAAGGAAAAACAAAAATTTTAATAGTTGCAAACTTTTAATTGGGCTAAAATCACAAACTATTATGGCCAATTAAATGAAATAGTACATTATTTTTAACTACTGGTGTGTGAACATTTTTATTGTTCGAATTAAGCTCAATTATACACTGCACAAAAATATATAAAAGCAGGATATATAGCAAAGGATATAATAGAGACTCAATAAAGCATATATATTCGTTATAAGCTCTGATTTCGTTTAAACAAATGCTGCAGTCATGTTTGCTTGCCGTTGATAAATCCTGAATCTAAATTTCTATAAAGTTAAACATTTCAAGTTCATTCTTCAAAATTATATATAAGCCTTGGTACTATTTATTAATAAAAACTTCATATAAAGCCACACGCTTTGATGGCATCAATTACCAATTTATTTTAGTTTAAATGTAGAATGTTGAAAATTTTGCATAATAATATACAATTGCATAAAATTTCGTTTAATTTTGTATAAAATGAAATTATTAATTATAAATTTAAGCCGTCAGCATACAAAATGACAGCTGACCTTGCTGTTTCAATTAACCATCATTGCCCTTAACAACAACCAGTTATGATATATTACAAAGCCGACTGCCAAAAAAATAATAATTTAGTTTTAGCAATAAATAAAGACGCTTCCTTTTAATACACTTTATGCCTTTTTACTATGTATTTGCGTGCTTGCTTGGTCCATATGACAAATTAAGATAATAAAAAGAAAATATTTTATGTGCGCACATTTTATGACTACGTCTAAGCTGAATGCTTCGTCATATTTGAGCAGAATACATTATGAATAATCATACTTTAAATACGCCTTTATGGCTGGCTCATACACATGCCTTATATAGTTTACTTGTGGACAGACAAACCGATTGACTGTTTGACTACTTGGAAACAGAATAAATGACCAGCCGCAGCTGCGGTATTGAATGTCTCAGGCATGCGGTCACGTCTGCCGCATTACACGGCGTATACGTAATTTTCTTAAGCTGTGCTTTGCTCCTTCTACAATTTAATCAACCGAAACTATTTGCACATAAATAATATTTTCATAATTGAGCACAGCATATTTTGCAGAAACATTTCACAATAAGATAAGAAGAGATCGAAAATACATAATTGTACGCCGGAACACAAACGTGAAAGCATTTCAGTTTGAGTTAAATAAATGCGCAGCCATTAATTTTACATTTTATGTGATTTCATTTCGCAGCTTTTTTATGGCAGTTTAAAGTTGAGCCATATGAGTGAACCGAAAGTGATTTTCTTGACACGGTTTTGTAATACTTTGTCTTACGTTTTTATGCCCGCACGCATTTTTCTATATGCACAGCTGAACTTTGTGCATAATTTACGCATAAAATTCTGCACGTAAAACAGGTTACACCGCAGCAAAAAGGCTATAAAAGCAAAGCCTTTTTTTTTTTTTTTTTTTTTTGGTTTGAAAACAAAAGTTTTAAATTAAAATTTGTGACAGGATTTGTTTAATGGTTAATAAAATCTTTGAATAAAATAAAGTTAACTTTTATTTAATACTTTTTTGTTCTGTGGCAACACTTTCATGCCTTACGTATTCACGATTTACAATGAAAAGTAATTTGATTTTGAGCTTCGAGTTGAATTCTCGAATTTCTAAAAGGGTATAGTGTACCAATTTATTTAATAGGTCGAAAAGATGAGAGAATCATTAGTCGGTATATGTTGTGAAATTTTTTTCCTGTCTGTATGTCTGTCTGTCTGTCTATCTGTTTGTCTGAAAGGCAATTGGAGTCTATAAGATTTGAGCTTTAAATATCTGACACAGGAACAATTAAAGTACAAAGCAAACATCAAGAGGCGAGTCGATATAGACATATACATCTGTCCGTCTGTCTGGCTCTCTGTATGAAAATCGAGATCTTGGAGACTATTATAGATGAAGTGTATAATTAGATTCTCCTATTCATTCTGTACATCACTTGTCAAGCATAGTCACTGGTTTCATCGCGCAACTAGACTAACTCTAACTAATGGTTAGCTCCCGTATAAGCCGACATACGGATACAACTCAATACACTCGAGGAAACAGTGAAAATATTACAAAAAAAAAAAAAAAAAATTAAGTTGCGCAGTTTATTTCAAATCTATTAAAGAGTTGCAAAGTCCTTTACGTCGCAGACTAATTTACATATTCATTGTCACTTAGAACAATAAATTATGTTGGAATGAAGCGTAGAGCAAACAACATATGTGGTCGATAGGAAATAAATTAATTAAGTTCATATTATGCAAATTTCCATTAAGCATGATGAATTTATAGTTTCCTCGCATCGTGTTTGTTTATGTGTGCTTATTTTAAGCACATGTCGTTCAAATGCTTAACGCAGAACATGCACACACACACACACACACAAATACACAAAGTATGGCTGACATTGATAGTTGCTACACAAAAATCAGCTGCCATTAATAATTCATATGCTATGCAAGTATTGTAAATATTAAACATTAATAATTACTTACCTTTGAGCTGAGAACAATTCAAACATGAAACAACTTTTCATAGCCTGTTGTTTATGTTTATGTATTCAAGCGACCATATTAGTGTTGCATTATATTTCTATATACTTTATTGCAGCTCACCCTAAACATTCGTTAAAATTGTGTTAACTTAATTCCAACTGCTTTGAATTGGATGTCACTGATGCTTTTAATATACAAATATATAAATTTCTATGACAAATAAGTCTAACACAGTTGTTGGCACAAAGCCAATCGCAATCAAAAGCTGCACAAACTTGCTCTTATACAAATTTCTTCATATGCAGCCATCTGAAGCAATATTTTCCTTAACTGACTTTGAAACTTTGACTTGTTTGGTTTCTGTGGCTGCATGTTCATGCAAATTAAATGACAGAAGAATCAAAAGAGCAATTTTGATACCATAATCCAATTGGCAAATGAATCTAAACTTAACAGAGACATAACCACTTTGTTCTGCTAGCTGAAAGCTAGTTGGTGCTGAGTTAAGTTATTTATAATTAATTTTAATTATAATTGTATATGAAAGCTTTAATCAGAGTCTGTTTGATTAAATTAAAAGAAAGATAGATAAATAGATAGATAGATAGATAGGTCACAAAAAGTCAAAAAACTCCGGGAAACCTCTCCGTCTTCTTAAGATATATGTAAGCAGTGGAAACATATCACCCGCTCCATGAATAGCACTCCCAAACCTGTGAAGAATTCTTGGTACGACGAGGAGTGTCGCAATGCTACTGCAGAGAAGAACGCTTCCTATCAGCGAACTCTGTAGTCGTGAGCAACGCGAGCTGTTAGAGAGCCATATCGAGAGAAACGAAATGAGGTGAAACGCCTTTTGAGGATGTTGAGATATTACGTGACAGAAGCGTCTGACTAAAGGTTTTAAGCCCGAAGTAACTTTCTGTAAAGATGCCAATGAAAATCTGGTTACGGATGAACAGAAATTACTGTGATTATAGAGGAGTCATTTTTTTAATCTACTCGCAGGCGATGAAGCGCACAATTCCGATAGAGAAATGACAGAAATGATGGCACTATTGTAGAGCCACCGGACTTTAAAGAGGTTAATTCAGTTATTAAATAGCTGATGAAGTGACAGGCTCTGATAGGTTGCCAGCTGAGTTATATAAGACCGGCGGCGAAGAGTTGGTTAGGAGTACGCCCCAACTTTTATACAAGATATGATCCGAAGAACGCATACCCAATGACTGGAATCTCAGTCTTCTCTGTCCTATCTTTAAGAATGGAGACCCCGCTGTTTGCGCCAACTACCGCGGAATAAGTCTTCTTTGCATCGGATAAAACATTCTGTCGCGCGTATTGTGTAATATGCTGAAGCCATATACGGATTCACTGATAGGACCATATCAGTGTGGCTTCAAACCGAAAAGGTTGGCTAGCGACCAAATATTCACATAACGTCAAATCTTGGAAAAGATCCATGAGTTTAACACAGAAACACACCACCTATTCGTCGACTATAAAGCCGCATTCGACACGCTGATACGATCGAAGTTTCTCGACGCCCTGTCTGCACTAGGTATACCGGAAAAGATTATCCGTCTTTGCATGACGACGCTATTGAACACATAAAGCGTTGTCAGGGAATACATCCGTACGTACAGAGTATGTCGTGCTCAATCTTTCAAAAGAAAGCAATGCTGCTCGCTTATGCCGATGACATCGATATAATCTGCTCGCAGGAACGGCGTGTCAGCGAGGCATTCTAAGAGATTGAAAAACAGTCTTGGCTCATGGGTCTAGCAGTGAATGAGGACGAAGACGAAGTACTTGATGTCTTCTCGCACTCCGTCATCGCGTCTTGGACGGTCAGTGAAGATGAAGAATTTTAACTTCAATGTTGTAGAAAACTTCGTCTAACTTGGATCCGAGATAACCAGCAACAAAAAAGTCTGCCTTTAGATCAGGAGAAGAATCACGTTTGCAAACAGATGCTTTTTTTTGGGAAAAACAAGCAAATGAGTAGTAAAGCCCTCTCTCGAATGACGAAAATCAAGATCTATATGACGTTGATACTCCCGATCCTATTGTATGACGTAGACGCATGGACCATGATTGAGTCGAATGAGACAGCATTGGAAGTCTTCGAGAGGAAGATTCTTCGCAGGATTTTCTGTCCTATTAGAGTCCGTATAAACCGCGAGCTGTACGAGCTATTCGATGAGGTTGACATAGTCCAGCGCATAAAATTCCAGCGGCTGGGTACCTCATTCGAATGGATGACAGAGCTTCAGCACGCATGGTTTACATGGGGGCCCAAACTTAATTGGAAGACGACGAAGGGTGCTCGATGGAATGACCAGATATGGAGAGATCTCTGCGTACTTGGCATTCAAAACGATTGGTGCCAGAGCGCACTAGACTATGGAGGCTGGCGTGCCTTCCTAAATGCCGCCATGACCCGAAGTAAGTAAGTATCCAAACTTCATGACATTGTGGTTACCTGAGGAGTCAGAATGAGACGTACGTTTGCATTGGAATCCAACACATGGGGGTCTAACATGGAGGCTATCACTATTAGTTGTCCTATTTAGACTTTCATGTATGGAGGCTACCTTTTTCTAGTGATCCGATCTGGAATACTTTGTAAGGATGGATAGCCTAAATTTGATGTTTCTAGTTAATTTAGCAAATAACCATAACCTTTTTCTTCATACAGAAACTCACAAGGAATAGGTTTGCATGATAAGTGCTTAACCATCTTAAGGAAAAAACTTCGGAACGTACTTTCAATTTAAGTTATCTGAAGAAGCAATATTTATTTTATTTTATTTTATTTTAATACTAGTTAAAAGTTTAAACTTAAAGACTAGTGATAAGATTAGCATGGCTGCTGTGGCCTTCAGCTATTAATATTATATTTATATTTATATATACAATATATATTTATGTACATGTGCGAGTTAACATATTAGTTTTCTTGTGTACCGTTTTATATATGATATTAATTAGGTGGTATTGGTGTGAGATAATGGTTTTTTTTTTTTTTTATATTGTGTGGTATAGGTTGGTTTTTTTTAGGAAGTCTATTATGAGTTTGATGTTGTCTATGGATGGGTCTGCTAGGATGTTTATTGGGTTTTTGTTTTGGAGGAGTTTGTTTCGGGCTGTCGATAGGGATGGGCATTGGATTAAGATGTGTTTGAGGTTTATTGTAGAATTGCAGAGAGGGCAGTGGTTGGTTATGTTTTTGTCTATGTAGTGTTGGTTCGTGATTTTTGTGTGTCCAAGTCTTAGTCTAATAAGTTTTATTTGATCAATTCTGGGTATTTCGTTTTGTTTTGTAGTTTTAAATACTTGTAGGATATTTGTGTTGTTCATGTTTTTGTACCAGTTTGATGTTGGGTATTTTTGTATTGTGCTTATTTCTAGGTTTTTGAAGTATTTGTTTATGTCTGTTATGTTTATATTATTTGTGGTGATGAGGGGGTATTCTATTGATTTTTTGGCGTGTGAGTCTGCGAACTCGTTGCCTTTGATGTTAATGTGGCTCGGAATCCACATTAGCTTTACTCTGCTTTGGTGTCTTGTAAGTAGTGTTCGTATAGTGTTTGGGTAGTAACTGAGGTTATCGGTATTTCGTATTGATTTTAGTGATGATAGTGAGTCTGAGCATATGATCCATTTGCCGTTTTTTAGTGATATTGTATTAAGTGCTTCGAGTATGGCTATTATTTCTGCTGTGAAAATTGATGTATAGTTAGGGAGAATCCCTCTTTTGACTATGGTATCTTCGGTTGTGATGGCGAAAGAGGTGTTGTGGGCGGATTTAGACCCGTCGGTGTAAATAAAGTTGTGTTGGGAGTGTTTTTCTTTAAATTCTAAGAAGTGTTTCTGGAATACTAGGGGATTGGTGGTGCTTTTAGTGTATTGGTGTAGGGTTGTGTCTATGGTGTTGGGTTTAAGGTACCAGGTGGGTATATTTGTTTTAATTATTTTGGTGGGTTTAAAAGGGATGTTGTGGGTGAGACAGATGTTTAATGTTCTTGATATAGCTGAGTTAGTTTTTTTTGCATATTTGTGTATGTTGGGCTTGTTTAATATTGTGTATATTGGTGAGTGCTTGGAGAAGATGAGGTTCTTGGCAGTTTTGCTGGTAAGGAGGTTAAATCTGTGGGTGATGTGGGGAGTGTTGGTTTCAGACAGTAGGTTGTTAATCGGTGTTGTCCTATATGCACCAAGGGCCGTTCTTATTCCGCTGTTTATAATTGTTTGTATTTTTTTTAAGCTGGTGGTGGGAGCATTGCCGTAAAATATAAGACCGAAGTCGATTTTTGATAGGATTAGTGCTTTAAAGATAGAAATGAGGGTAGACGTGTTGCAATTGAATTTTGGAGATGAGAGGCATTTTATTATGTTAAGTCTTTTATGGAGTGCTGGAATTGTTTTATCTACATGTGTGTCCCATTTGTATTTTTGGTTTATGTTAAGTCCTAGGATTCGCATGTTTGTGACTTTGGGTATTGTGTAGTTGTGTGTTGTTATCTGTGCCATGCAATTATGTTTTTGGCAAATGTGTATGTGTTTGCATTTGTTTGGGGAAAGCATAGCTCCGGATTGGGTGCACCAGTTCTGGATATTGTTAAATAGAGAATTAAGGTTCTTGTTGTCAGTTTTGCTTTTGTTGTGGTTGACTATTATGTGAAAGTCGTCTGCAAATGCGCAGAATTGTATGTTTTTTTGAAGTTTGATGGTGGTTGCTAATTTGTTGTAGGCAATGAGGAATAGTATTACCGAGATCGGTGATCCCTGTGGAATTCCGTTGTGTAGTGCGTGAGTGTCTGATGTGCAGTTTCCTACTCTTGTTTTTATTTTTCTGTTGGTCATGTAGCTTTTTATGTAGTTGATTATAGTTGGCCCTATTTTCCATTCGATTAATTGATTGATAATGGAGTGTACTCCAACTCTATCAAAAGCTTTAGAGAAGTCTAAAGATATTATAGAGCTGTGGCTTTTTTTTGAGAGGGATGGTCCACGTACAGTAGGCTGTCTGTAACAGATTTACCCTGTTTAAAGCCCATTTGGTGTTGGTGAATGAGGTTGTTGTTTGTTACAAACCACCAAATTCTTTTGGCGACTATTTTGTCAAGTAGTTTACTGATGCATGAGTTGAGGGAGATAGGTCTGTATGAGTTGATGGATGTTTTGTCAGTGTTGGGCTTTAGTATAGGTATTGTTAGGCTAGTTTTGTAGGTCTGTGGGAGGTAGTTTTGTAGGATATTGTTAAAGTGGTTAAGGAGTCTTTGTTTGAGGGGAGGTGAGGAGTTTTTGATCATTGGGTATGATATGCGATCTTCGCCTGGTGTTTTGCCTGAGAGTTTACAGAGTGCAGATTCCATTTCGATCATAGTTATTTTTGTTTCTATAAATTGGGCTGTTTGTGAGGGTGTGTAATTTGTTCGTGTATATATTGTCGAGTTCTTTAAGTTACCAAATTCGGATGGGAAGTTTGTGTCGCTGGACTCCTTTTCCCAGTGTAGGGCGAAGGTGTTAGCTATTTTTTGTTTGATAGTAATGTTTTGGTGGGTTTGTGGGTCTTTGATAGAGTGTATGGTTTTGGATGGGTTTAGTCCGCAGAATTTTCTTATGTTGGACCATATTTTTGAGGTGGGTGTGTTTGGGTTGATGTCTCCTGTAAATTGGGTTGTAGATTTTTGTTTTGATACTTTGATTTCTCTTCTGTAGCGTGCGTTGGCTTTTCTAAATGTTATTATATTTGTCTGGTTGACGACTCTTTTGAGGTTTTGCCATGCTTTGTTTTTTTCTTTTTTTAGGTCTGTTAGTGTGTTGTTCCACCAAGGGACATTTTTTGGGCGGTTTATGCAGCCTGTTTGGGGTATGCTGTGGTGTGCTGATTGAATTATTATTTTATTTATGTTGGCTGTTTCTTTGTTTATGTTTGTTAATGCATTAATTTTTGTATTGAAGTGGTTTGTAAGGAGGTGGAATTTTAGCCAGTTGGCTTTGTCTAAGTTGAATTTTGGTTTCTTTGGGTCTGGGCTATTTTGTTTGAATATTGTGATTAATATTGGAAAGTGGTCGCTTCCGTTTAGGTCGTCAGTTATTTTCCAAGTAGTATCTGTAATAATGTCTGATGTGCAAAGTGAGAGGTCAATGTGAGTAAATGTGTTGTGCGTTGAGAAGTGTGTGGGGGATTTGTCGTTAAGTAGCGTGAGGTTGGAGTTTTTTATGAAGGATGCGATGGTATTTCCTTTTTTATTATTTTTTGTTGATCCCCATAGTTGGTGCCAACTGTTGAAGTCGCCCAATATGAGGGTGTTTTGGTTTTGGTTGAGAACGCTTCTTAGGTTTGAGAGGTTGAAATTTTGTGATGGTGGGATGTAGGTTGATATTATTTTTATTTTTTTTTTTGGATGAAACTTCCACGCAGATTGCGTCGAAGTCATTTGCTAAGGGTAGAGACTTTATTTGTAAGGAATTGTGTGTAAGTATTGCTACACCACCATAGTGTTGGGAGGTATTCAGGGAGTGGAGTGAGTAGTTAATGGGTATGGGAATGTTTGTTGTAGATTTTATGTGTGTTTCTTGTAGTGCTATTATATTAGGATTAAAATTTTTAATTAGTGTTTGTAGCTCACTGTAGTTGTTAAAATATCCGCGTATATTCCATTGTATGCATTTAACTGCCATGTGTTATGTAGATTGACTGTTTAATTTGTTTAGTAGGTTACTTAAGAGTTGTCGCTGTCGCTGTTGTGGGAGGTTTTGCTTTTTTTGTTAAGAATAGACTTAGATTTGGATGGTTTTAGGTTAGTAGTGAGATTATTGGACTTATCTTTAGTGTATAATCTTAGTTTTAAATCCTTAGTAATCTGGGATGAGTATGAAGTCGTCTTAACTTCGGGGATAGCGGTCATTTCCATATCAGCTATGTTTGGTTCAGCGGGTTGTGGTGGACCTTTGAGTTGTTGCGATGTAGTTGTGTCTATGGTGTTGGTTGGGGCTGGAGAGATTGAATGATTGTTGAGTCCTGAAGTAGAGGGGCGAGAAGAAGCAATAGCAGCGACTTAATAGCTAAACTTGAATATTTTATTTCTTATAATTTCCAAGTACCTTTTCTTATGGGCTTTATGCGTTCAGTTTCGCCTGCATCTGCCTGTTATACACATTTATTCAAACCTTATACACCCCTTTGCCTTTCGGTTACTAGTTCATACTTTAATATAGAAAGATTGATCCTTTTTGAACATTGCATAAGTTAAACATGAAAATCTTAAAGAAGAATTGCCGCCATATGTTTTAATAAAATATGCTTAACATGTAGAAACATATGCCTACAAGATGATATGTCCTTTATTTACTGTAGTCAAGCTGAAAGTATCAAGCAGGGAGATAAGATTTCGTTAACAGAAAACTTATAGCTTCAGATATAAAGTTATACAAGGGTATGAAATACCTAACTGCCAATTAGTAACAAAACTTAATAAAAATAGTCACAAATGCAAACGAAATAAATTAATCAAGTAATTAAATGATAAAATACGTGACCCATATTTCAACAAAGCCTCCAGCCGGCGGCGACCTGAATCAACAAAATGCTGTCAAGGCATTCATACAACTTTCTTCTTTATTTTTTTTTTTTCTTCAAACTGCTTTAATTTCATTTTAGACGCTTTTCAATTGCTGCGCGCGTTCGCACAAATTATTTTACATCATTTGCAAATAATCTTAATATTTTTCAAGTCATTAAAAACCAAATAAGCGCAATGGCGCATTTTGCACGTCGCTTTACGCTTCAAGCAAAGCAAATAAAATAAAATAAAATAAAAGTTTCCCTTTTGCTGAGCAGTTTTTGGTTGCTTTAGGCCAGTTTATTGTTTAATGCCGCCAGGAGTCGTTAGTGCGTTAAGAAATAAATAGAAATCAAGAAAAAGAAAAGAAAAGAAAAGAAAAGTGGGGAGGAAAAAAAAAACATAGAGCAAAAATAATAAAATTAATACCCAAAGTGAATGGCGGTAGCGCACAGTGGTACGAGCGGCTTCCGTTCGCAAACTGACTAAGAAAATGCAAAAGAAAGAATGATGACAGCGGGCAAGCGCAGAAGCTGGCGAGCGTCAGCCGCTTCCTTTATTGTTTCATTGTTTGCGCTGGCTGTGTCCTGCATGTTGGCTGCACCCGCCCACCTTTGTGACTGCTCATGCTGCATGAAATATTTATTTATAAAACATTTTTTTAAATTTTTCTTTTTTTTTTTGCTTTTCACTTGCAGGAAAATTGCGCGCATAAAACGCGCACCGTGGGAATAATTTTCATTAACACAGTTTTTATTTAAATCCGCATGACGTCCTCGAAATACGCGCAAGGAATTCAAGCAAAGCGTAAATAAATTGTTATAATTTTTATACTTTTTTTGTGCATTAAATGCGCGCAAGCGAAACACTTGAGTGTTTGCTGCTTGGCTTGATTTGATATTTTAGTCGCTTGCACTTAAAGTTTAAGCAGCAGTCCTAGCAGTCGTTTCCATCCTATTCGCAAGCGCATTTCTTAAGCGGATTGGTTGGCAATGTTTTTTGATAAATAATAAGTCAGAGAGAGTTTTGTTTCTAAATTTTTTGTATACCAAATAAAACATCAGAAACTCGATTTCCTTTCAAATATAATCTAGTTCCACGGACACATGTCATCGAGTTGCATTTATTGTATTTATCTTTGCTTTTTTTAAGAGCTGTTGGTACTCTCTGACGATTGGTATTGTCCCAGATTTTTAAATCTTGGCTCAGCAGTATACCAACAAATATAATGGGGAGTCATTGCCCATTGCCTTGTAGACAGAGACTATAACATATGCTGTCACTTCCCATTCAGTAAAGAAGTTTCAAAATTATTCTCAATGTGTTTCTCTTTAATCATATGCTGGCTTCCGTTTTCTTCGTCTTCTTACCCGTTTTGAGGACCTCGTAGTTAACTATTAAAGTTTTCTCCATTTCACATGGCTTTTCTAATACCAAAAAAAATTAACAGAACGGCTGCACTCATTCTTGCTAATAATATTGTAACTTTATTCAATCCACACAGACAATTCAGTTGTTTCAGGCACTCCTATACTATGAGTTGAGTGCTCTGATTGCCAGTCATTGAATATTGTAATGTTCTGTGTACTCTGCAGTGAGAACATATTTCTTTGATTTCGATTTCTGCCGGTAATATTCAAATATGTTTCCTTAAGTGGTCGAACTAGCTCTTACCGGATCCGAAGACTCCAACAATAGCTCTTCCATCTGTTAGGCAGTCATCTGTGTACGAGTTTTTAGTTTCCGGTTAAAAGTAAATATGAGATTTATGTTCCTTCATACTTTGTAGGCCCTGTACCGAAAGTACAAAAAGGCATATGCCAGTAAAGAGATAAGGTTTCTCTAAGCCAAAATCCTAAAACTTCATCAAAATCGAATAAATCGGATTATAAGCAATTGAATTTGCACGACCTATGATACCTCCGTCCTCCCTTTTCTTTTCATACATAAAAAAAAAAGGTTTTATAAGGCACACTTACTAACTTACTAAGTGTCACTTAGTCGTGGAGTGAGAAGTGGGAGAAGCAAAATACTTTTCGTTAGTACCATTTTTAGGCCCTGTACCGAAGGTACAAGAGCCTATTGGGTTTGTGCAAATGTATGTAACAGGTAGAAATAATGGTCGGAGACCCCCAAAGTTACCCCCATTATGGTCAGGAGTGATAGAGGAGTCGATATAGACATGTCCGTCTGTCCGTCTGTCCGTCCGTCCGTCTGTATGAACGAAAGGATCTCGGAAACAGTAATAGATAGAGACTTCGTGTTTTTTGCATTCGACTAGGACTGCTCCGGAATTTCACAAGTTTATTTTAAAAACTTGCCCCTCCCCCCTTCCCCATAAAATCACCCCCAAGGGTAAAAATTTCTTCGGCACAAAAAAAAGTAAGTATGCCAGTATAGAGATATTGTCCTTCTTAGCCAAAATCCGAAAAGTTCATCAAAATCGGATAATAAATGACGATTTTATAAGCAATTGAATTTGAACGACCCCCCTTTTCGTTTCATACATAAAAACATGTTTTAAAACGCACTTAGTCGTGCAGTGAGAAGTGGTCATGTGTTTGGTCATAAGCTCGGGAAACATTTAATGTGTTTGTTAGGCGAACTGAACTGGTACAGGGCCTCTTACAGTCGGTTACGCCCGACTGAAATTTCCTTACTTGTTTTTAGCTAAAATATGACGAAAAGGAAACTTTTTTTATACAAAAAATTTGAAATAGGGACAGGTTTCTACCCCTTGTAGTGGACCAATTTTAAATTATAGTAGGATTGAAGAGCACCAATTTTGGAGCTTCAAGCTAATTTTTGAAAATTTAGCAACTTTTTAAGGGGCTACCCTTTATATAAGGTAGAAAGTCTAAATATCCAAATTTTGTTCAAGCCTTCAAGCTTTCAATGTTAATTCGGACAACCAGACACACAGACACACAGACTAGCCCATATTGACTCGATTTTGGGATATGAGGCAACCAATTTTCGTAGTTCAATTTGAAGGAGAAGCAGACTTATATGGAGCTACCACTTCTAGTGATCCGATCTGTAATTATCTGAAATATTTTGTAAGAATTTGCTTTAGATATAATTTGGTAATTTTTTTTAAATACAACTCAAAAAGAAGGAGTGTGTTTGTATGTTACGTTCCAAACCACCATTCTATCTGAAGATTATCTGAAGATTATAAAAAAAAAAAAAAAAATATGAAGACAATCTTTTTCCGGCAGGTACAAATAGTGACGTGGTGGTCTTTTAAATTTTATATTTTCTACAGGATATAGAATTTAGAAGCAAATAGTTTAATACAGATTTTATAAATCATTCATTTAATAGATTTTATCTAAATATGTATAAGAAGAGACTATATACCAAAAGTTAATCTCGTTGATCTTATCTTCTCGAAAATTTCTTCTTCATACGGCTAGCCAGATGCACGTAACTGGTGATATTACTAATTAGGCCCTGTACCGAAGGTACAAGAGCCTATTGGGTTTGTGCAAATGTATGTAACAGGTAGAAATAATGGTCGGAGACCCCCCAAAGTTACCCCCATTATGGTCAGGAGTGATAGAGGAGTCGATATAGCCATGTCCGTCTGTCCGTCTGTCCGTCCGTCCGTCTGGCCGTCCGTATGAACGAAAGGATCTCGGAAACGGTAATAGATAGAGACTTCGTGTTTTTTGCATTCGTCTAGGACTGCTCCGGAATTTCACAAGTTTATTTTGAAATTTTGCCCCTCCCCCCTTCCCCATAAAATCACCCCCAAGGAGAAATATTTCTTCGGCACAAGAAAAATTGAGTATGCCAGTATAAAGTTAACGTCCCTCTTAGTCAAAATCCAAAAAGTTCATCAAAATCGGATAATAAATAACGATTTTATAACCAATTGAAGTTGAATGACCCCCCTTTCCTTTTCATTCATATTCGAGCTGTGAGAAGTGGTCATGTGTTTGGTCATATGCTCGGGAAACGTTTAATGTGTTTGTTAGGAGACCTGAACTGGTACAGGGCCTCTTACAGTCGGTTACGCCTGACTGTATTTTCTTACTTGTTTTTGAAGTCGATATGTTACAAATGGTAGAAATATGGAGTTCTACAGCGAACATAACATAGGCAGACGGACGGACAGACATGACTAAATCAACTCACTGATTCAAACTTTATATTAAATCGGGCAACTGTGGTATTACTTACAAATAGCGAACCTGTCTTGCGCTGCTATGCCACTCACTTGATCTCTCTCTGAACTAAATTTCCAAAATAATAAAAAATTCTGAATGACCTTCAAAAAATGTATGCAAATATGGCTGCGATGCGAACACATCTTTAAAGTTGACCAAACTCTGTTACTGTATTACAAATACATAACAATTCCATTTATTTTTTGCTTTAAACTGGCTCTGAGATTCATTTTCTTTTTCATGCTTGACTGTTTAAGAACAAGGACTAACAGCAAAAAGCCTTTGACATAAGAATGCCTCTGAGCATGAAATTAAATTGAGCAAAGCTCAAAAAAAAAAAAAAAAAATATCCGCAAATAACATGTTACAAATGGCAATTCTAAAACCACAATCCTTTGCATAAAAAAAAAGTAATTTGTATAAAACGCATAATCCATTTAGATGTGTGGCACTTTCTTAACAACTGTAATAAGCGATTTTTATAATCTTTTGAAAGTATTTAATAAAATCTTTAAACAAAAATAAATAAAACACATTTAAATGTTACATCATTGAAAAAAGTTCCTTTAAGCTTTTAATATTTAAATTGTGCACTGATACAGTTTTTAAAGCATCCTTTTTATGCTCATTATGAACTAATAATGCGTTCGGATTTCAGTTGTGTATAAGCTGACACTTTTCTTTACTCAATTAATAAAATACTGCATTAATTTTGAGCTTTTTAATTTGTGTAATTTAAATTTTTAATTTTTCATAAGCTTCCGCCTGGTTTAATGAGCCGGATATGTAATGAATGTTAAATGGTTGGCTGGCTGAAAGGCTTGCGAAAACGCAAAAGAGAATCCATTAACTTTTGTATAACCGAATATTTTATACACTTTGCATTCATTGCTATCGTCGGCTTTAAGTGTAAACAGTGTTAATTTAAGGACTTTCACACATCGAACTGAATACTGCTCATATATATTCACAAAAGGAAAGATGGATCAAGGAAAAGGCATGAACCAAGGCAGGGCTTATTTGGAAAGCAGAAAAAATTATATAGCAAATATTTTCGAAGCATGTTAAGAGACTAAAAAACAAGAAGAAGCCACTCCTTAAACCGGTTCAAGTAGGCAAAAAATCAGTTTTTGTTGTGCAAATGTGATATGGACTTCGGAGACAAAAATAAAAAAGGTCTTTCAGCCAATTAGCAGAGCAATGATCTTTAGAATTTTATCAGTATTAAGCACGATCTGAAGTGCACCCTGTTTATTCAAAGCTGTGTTGAACAGTCTCACGTTGTTGCTGCAATTAAAGCAAACCAGTTCTTCCCGAGAGAGTATAACAACAGTATTTGTTAGATCTGCTTAGCTAAGTCCTTCTTTGTGTGCTCTTAACACTGTTGAATTGTGCGTCGAGTGCTCTTTCTCCGGTTATCTCAGGTTTATAGCCCCTTTTTAGGTACCATTTAAAGCTGATTCACTCAGTTCTCGTTTGATAGTTGCGCCTAGACCTTCAGGCTCTTCACGGCCATGTTCATTGTTTGTTCATTGTTGTAGCGCAGCTTGGACTGCCCTCCGGCTTTTACTTTGGTTGTTGTGACTGTTTCAGCCGGAATCTGCGCTGAACGTTTGGGCGTTTCGTTGCTCTCCACTGCTTTGGATGTACTACTTCCTGTGGTGCTTCTTAGGGTTGCATTGCTCATCCGCATTGATTTTCCCAAAAGGTTCTCGTCGTTGGCAATCTTCTAGATGAGGTCCATCGTGCCATAACACAATCAGGTTTTAATTAGTCGAAAAAGCGTCCAGGTTATGGAGAGACTTCGTGGGAATGCTGCAAAAAAATTCGCTGTCAGCAAATCTAAACCTAATAAGCACGGGAAGTATAACACCCTAGGTTAGGATAATAAGATGAAAGTTTTTTAGAGAAGATGCCATTTCAAGGGTCTGGACAACCGCTTTTTGCTCGTGGCTTTTTATTCGTTACTGCTTATTCAAGATCTAATCACAATCTGAGCTTGAACTTCAGTGCGTCTTGGTACAGGCTTGGCCTATTCCAAGTTTAGACACACAGCATATTTTCTATTCCATTTTTTTTTAGACTCAAACGACAGAACTTTCACTAAAAATTTAGTTTTTATATCAAAATAACAATTTTCGCATTCATATGCAGCTGCCTTATTATGCAAAGAGAAACACAGAAATTTTCCGAGTAATGCAAAAAACATTTATAAAAGATAGCAAAGTAAAAACAATCTCACACAACTTAGTTGCCACAGAGCTCCGTAACACTTAGCTAAGCTCATATAATAATCATTGTACTCGACAATTTAGCCAAGCGTGCTTAACAAACTTTTGCTGCCAAAGAAACATTCTGTATACGCTTTACAAACTGAAAATTACCGCGAATTTCATATGCACAAACTTTTACGGTGCAGCCAAAATAACGAAAAGGATGTGCCTGCATACTAAAATGAGGTTATGACAACAGCTCCGATAGTTTACGGCAAATGAGTTGTAAGTTAGAAACGCGTTTTTACCTTTTCGTGACATACAAAGTGCTGAAGCTTTGTAATATATAAAAGAAAGTTTTCCCCCTTTTTCTAAAAGTTGCAGTCAAACGTATAAACGTTTTCACAGAACACTTGGGGCAAAATAAAAGCATTTGCTGGTACAGATTAGTTGAGTTCAGTGCAGTGCAGTTCTACTACAAAGTTTTAAAAAAACCCACATACACAGTGCTCAGTGTACTGTGCTAAACCACAGCCGTGCTTGCTGCCACTTAATACCTTTGCCCGAATCAAATTGCACTTTAGGTGACTCGCACTCAGTAGCTTCTGCTTCGTTACACACACGTTTGAGTGCGAAAACTTTTGTCACCTTAAACAGTTTCGAAGGCATATTTTTTTTTTTTTCCTTTGCACTAAAGAACATTTAGCAGCTCTCAAACTCAGTTGATTTGTTTGGGTCTATTTGCGTTTGATGCCTACAAGTGATGCAGTGTTTACTGTAATTATAGCGCAAAAGGGTATATTAAATTTGTGCAAGTGTATGTAACAAGCATATATAGAGACATATAGAAGTATATAGAATACTGTATGATCATGTATAGATCATATATATATATATGTCAAATGATAAATGTTTTGCTAAAAATATGCCTTGTGATTTCTGCACATTTACCACATCTTTCAACTGTAGGAAGGTAGAGCTAACAAAATCTTTATAGAAGCTAGAGGCAGACACTCAGCGCAATTGCAAGAAACTTAAATTGCTTGTGTACATTCCCTTCAAGTCAAGTACGGAGAGATCTCTCCACACCTGTTCAAACCAACGCGTGCCGGTCGTCTTCTGTTTCGGTGTCCTCCAATCAAGTTTGACCACTATGTAAACCATGCAAGCTGCAACTCTTTTATACTTTCGAATGAGATGACCAGGCCAGTGCAGCCGCTGGAATTTTATGCGCTGGACTATGTCAATCTCATCGAATAGCTCGTCGCCAACTCAAATAGGACCGAAAATCCAGCGGAGAATCTTCTTTAAAGACTTTAAACGCTGTTTCATCTGAATCAAATACGGTACAGGCCTCTGCGCCAAATCAGCGTCTTTTCGATCTTGATTTTTGTCTTTCGAGAGTGGGATTTACATCTCATTTGGTTGTTCAGCCTAAAAAAGCATATTCTTTGCCTATTCTCCAGGCTGACGTTGTTGTTGCTGGTTATCTCGCATCCAAGATAGATGAAGTTTTCCTCAATACTGAAGTTGAAATTCTCCATCGTCACTGACCGTCCAAGACGCGATGACGGAGTGCGCAAAGACACCAAGTACTTCGTCTTGTCTTCATTCACTGCTAGACTCATTAGCCAAGGCTGTTTTTCAATCTCTGAGAACGCCTTGCTGACTCGCCGTTCCTGCGTGCCGATGATATCGATGTCATCGGCATAAGCGAGCAGCATCACTTCCTATTGGATGATCGAGTCTGACTTACTCTGTATGTGCGGTCAATGAAATAGGATGTATTCTATCAGGAGATTGAAAAAATCGCTCGACAGAGCCTCGCCCTGCCTGAAACCTCTCTTGGTATCAAAGGGGTCGGAGAGGTTTTCCCCACCCTGACAATGCTTTGTGTGTAAGATAGCATCGTTATGCAATCTTTGCCGGGATACCTAGTGCAGACAGGACGTCGAAAAACTTTGATCGTATCGGCGAGTCGAATGCGGCTTTACAGTCGACAAATAGGTAGTGTGTGTCTTTGTTAAACTCACGGGTCTTCTCCAAGATTTGGCGTAATGACACTGGTCGACCTTTTTGGTCTGAAGCCCTACTGGTACAGTCCTATCAGTGAATGCGTATATGGCTTCAGCCTATTACACAATACGCACGACAGAAACTTATATCCGATGGAAAGAAAACTTATTCCGCGGAAGTTGTCGCAAACAGCGGGGTCTTCTTTCTTAAAGATAGAACAGAGTACTCCAGTCATTGGGTCGGACCATAAAAGTTGGTGCATACTCCTAACCAACTCTTCGCCGCCGGTCTTATATAACTCAGCTGTCAACCCATCAGGGCCTGTCACTTCATCAGCTATTTAATAACTGAATCGACCTCGTTAAAGTCCGGTAGCTCTACTTTAGTGCCATCATTAACTGCTGGTTCCGGTGTCATTCCTCTTTCGGCGGTATTGTGTGCTTCATCGCCTCCGAGTAGGTTGGAGAAATGACTTCTCCATAATCTCAGTAATTCCTGTTCAAACGTTACCAGATTTCCATTTTCATACTTACAGAAAGTTACTACGAGTTTAAAACCTTCAGTCAGACGCTTGACCATTTGATAAAATTTTCTAGCTTCATTTTTGTCACAAAACATCTCACCTTATTGAAAACTAGTTATCTAAAAAAGAAATATGTGAGACTAAATATCCTAACTTGAACTATCTATACATATATATACCATCCAACCATTCAATTAATTCAGTTCATTCAAGAATCCCTCTGAGTTTGATCAAGTTTGATCAAACTCAGAGGAAGCTATACCCTGCCCCATACCACGATTCGCAGAGATTCATTGTTGTAGGAGATTTAAACGGAAATAATACTGGGTGAAGTTGGTGGCTTACAAGTCTTTAAGGTTGAAACTTGCTGCAGTGATAAAAGCTACTGCATTATGTTAACCGAGAATCCTTTTATTTTTGGTCGCGATCTCATGCTCGAAAAGAAGAGGATTAGATGGGTTTTCTAAATTAAGTCTACATTTTAAACAGAAGTTAAAACAGCATTTACCAGAGCCATGAAGCTGCTACAGAGAAAACTGAAAGCAAAGAAGAACGATGCCATTAGATTCTTTTTGACAAATATTAACGTTCCAGGAACTAGAAAGTATCTCAAGCTGCTATGTGCTATGTTTAATATTTTCACGTAGTAAGTTATAGAATATCACGTTTAAACAATTTAACTATATCAAGCTGACTGTCGATCTGGCTGTTAGTTTTTAGTTGCCTTTGAAGGGTATTAAAACTTCGTTTCTAACTAATGGTTTCTGCTTTAATTTTTTTCCATTGCCTTTAGCAAGGTGTGTATTCATGTAGTTCAGTGTGCATGTGGTATAAATTGTTTGGAAGTAATGCTTTTTTACTGCAGCCATTGTCTTTGTTTTCTTTTTTTTATTTTGCTGTTGCACTCAATCCTTAGGAATTTTTTTTATCTGCAGTCAATGGCTGTCATATGTATATAAGCTTTTTTTCTTTGAGTGTGTGTGTGTGTATGTGCATGGTAATGCATGTGTGTTTGCATTACTAAAGGCTATGTAGATGGTGGTTTAAAAATAAAAACTAAATAAATTAGCTAAGCATATATGTATAGGGTATACACACACCAAGTCTATAATAGTTTGGCTGATAACAAAACAAAAGGCAAATTTCAAATAATTTTTTTTTAGATTTTAAATTTAACAAAGGTCGCTAGGAATTTTAAAAATATTTTGAATGTCTATTTATAATTTTGAAATAATCATAATTCAAACAAACCGAAGAAGCCAACATTTTTTTTTTAAATTTTTATCTATCAAAATCGGTTGAGTCATTTTGAAGTTTAGACCGTACAAATAAATAGACTTCAAGAGACAGACAGATATTTTTTGTCTGTCTGTTTGTTTGTATGTATGGATTTGGCAATAACTTTTCAGCGAGTCGTAATATTATTTGTTAAACTGAAAAAAATATCAGCTCCATGTCATACATATAAGTCATAAAGAAACAACTTTTCAATGCAGTCAAATGAGATTTGTGCACATATGCAGAGACATCGAACTATAATCATCTCTTTATCATCTTTTAAAATATCATAACATCCAATTTTAGAAATTTTATACTAATATGTATCAGAGACAGAAATTTTTGCAAATTTCATAGCAAGCATGGCATGACTACAAAATGCTGTTTGCTCGTTGCCGACATATAAACATAAACTGAAAATGAAATTGAAATTGAATTTCATTTTCTGCTGTATTATTATGTGTTAGTATGTGTGTTGCTTTTCACTGCTTCAACTCATTGAATTTTATTGCGTATTTTTATTCGAACATATTGCTTTTGATTTCAAAGATCGGCACATTTTCGATTCAATTGCACATCAAGCGGTTTAATAAGTAAAAGTGCGTGTACTGGTCTATCTTTTTATTTAAAATTAATATTATATCTTTGTATCTATGTACATATATACATATGTATCTATGTATATACATATATAGATACATCTATCTATATAATCTAACGTTTCAGCTCGTCAGTGTTCTATGTTCAGCTGATAATCATAGACTTCAACGTCTTAGCTGTTTTAGAAAAACTGACTTCATCAAGTTAAATCAGTTACTAATTGGTCAGTTCTTGAAGACTGCTCTAATATAGAGTTTGCGTCTAATATTTTCTATTCAACTATGTATTTTCAATTATTTTGAATACTGTGTTCCTAAAGTAGCTTCCTCTGATTCTTAGGTATCGGATTTATTTGATATTTTTTTCCATCTTTTCGGGAACAATCCTTTATCATTCTATTACATAAGAAAGTCCGATTAATCAGTCAGATATCTCAAATTATAGGAATATTGCTAAACTTAGTGCAATTCCTATTTGAAGAAATTATTATTAGTGATCAATTGCAACGATCGCTAAAATCAGTTGTTAGCACATTTCAACATGGATTTGTCAAAGGTTGATTAATTTGTACAAATCTTTTAGAACTCACCTCTATTGTTAATAAGGGTTTTATGTCTGGCTGCCAGACCGATGTTCTATATACTGATTTTGGTAAAGCTGTTGATACATAGATACATAGATACATAGATACATAGATACATACATAGATACAAAGATACATAGATACATAGTGTATGCCTTAATCACTTAATATATAGATTAAATATGTTAGGATTCCCGCATTATTTCGGAAATTGGGTAAAATTGGGTAAAAAGTTTTATTCAATAATTTTTTATCGAAAACTATTGATGTATTGTCTGGAGTTCCACAAAGCAGTGATCTTCGACCATTATTCTTCATAATATTTATAAATGATTTACCTATAGCAATCAACCATGCTTATACACTTATGTATGCTGATGATCTAAGCCTTCTTTTTGACACTAAGTTGAGCTTTAATTATCATATTGTATCTATGGTGAATAAAGCGAGGAGTGTTCTTGGCTTTATAAAGCGTTGGTCTAAAGAATTTGATGATTCTTATATGTATTACTAAACTTCTATACACTTCACTCGTTCGTTTGATATTAGAATTTGCAACTTGTGTCTGGAAGCCACATTATGCAACTCAACAAACTAAAATTGGGCACTCAGAAACTAAAATTGGGCTTCAGATGTGGATTTAAAATTAATCGATCTTTCTACTCTATCTGCACGCCGGGCGATGTTCGCTGTGGTATTCCTTCATAAAACTTATTTACTTCAATCTTTAATATTTATTTGTATTTGCGGCTGCTTGGACTACTTCCATGACTGTGAGTCGAGGCACAGTCGGTCAACCTGTCTGTCAACGGGTCTGAGTGGTTTTAACTTTCCTCATTTCGAGTTAAGTCTTCATTGTTTCTATGTTAGGTTATAATATTTTAAGCAACTGTTTGATTAATATGTAGTTGCAATTGTTTGAATAAATAAAGAAATAAATATGTGTTGCAAAATGTGTTGAATCAAGCTATCGAGCTCATCGACCTGTTATCTAAGTCGTTCTTTCGATTCTAGACCGATTTCTGATATGGCTGCCACACAAATAACTCACAGACACTTCGAAAACACTTCTAAATTTGTATTTTGAAGCTTGTAAGTTGAGTCGTTTATATTTTGAAAACAAAAAAAAAAAGAAAGGATTTATAAATTTTTACAAAACACTTAAAAATAATTGCTTCAACATTCAAGATATTTTGATAAATTTATCCAATGCCGGAGTGGCATCGACTACGAAGTACCCTATACCTAAATAGAACCTTATATTTGAAAGCAGCTTATATTTCTATCTTTATCCGTGTTAAATATTTTATTTAGTTGCCTCAAAAACCGATGTAAACAAAATTTTATTTCGATATTCTGTCTTTAAACAAATTAAATACAAGTTTTATCCCCAGAGCAAACCTTGTTGTGCATACTGACAATTGCGCTATGGATTCACACTCGGAAATTTATTTACATATTTACAAGCAACTACAGTCAAAGTTCAATGTCATGGAAAGAGTCTAGTGCTGTCTGCCTTATACTGTCTTCTCAATTTAAACAATTTTTGATACATTCGAGCAAAGACACTTAGCAGCTGGTGAGTACAATGCAAAACACCGAGAGGTAGACAATTATATAAATAAATTATGAATGAAATTGCATTGGGGGGTAGCCAATGTACTGGCCTGCGGATAAGTAAAAAAATACCTCACCTTATTAATTTTCGGGTTACTAAATATGTATATAAATCGGTATCTAATAATTGTTACTACAAGTTATGAGCTTTCAGCTGATCATTCTCTCCCGATATTTTCTATCTAGGACTCGCCAATTGAAACTTCTGCACCGTAAAGATTAAATTCTTCACATACAAATTGGCTGTGATATATCAACATTAGACCTTCTATTAATTGTGAGACTAACATTGACGATCAGGTCAACATTTTAAGAACGATGATGAATACTGGCTGCAATGGTCTCCAAACCAAACACACATATTGAAAGACTTGTTACAGAAAAGAGGCGATGTAGAAGGGAATGGCAAAAACGCAAATCTCCAGTCTCAAAATTTAAGCTAAAAGATGCTGAAAGAGCTTTAAAATCAGCTTTAAAGCTGGTAAGAGAAATTAAATGAGGAAGGCTGTGAATGGGTTTAAAACACCAACTGATGGAGAGTTTTCAATACGAAACGAATATGGCTAAGAGAAAAAAACTAATACTTGTGCCCAGCACTTAAGCAAAGTTTTTCGATCAAACCGTGCTTCAAATAGATATCAACTCAACGAACTTAAAAGCATGATAAAAGAACTTCCCCTAGTGGCTATTAAATATTTAAGAGTTCTATTTAATGGTAGGTTGGAAATAGGATATTTTTCAAATGACTGGAAAAAAAACTTAATTTAGATCGAACTCAGGTAGCATCATATAGACCGATTAGTTTACTTGCCTTGCCTTTCAAAACTTTTTGAGAAAATACTCGTTGATAAACTTGCGCCATATGTACCTTCAAGAACATAATATAATTCCGGTACATCAATCTGGGTTTCGGGAAAAACACGGCGCTGTATAACAAAAACTTTTGAAAAGGAAATGTATTGTTCAGCAATTTTTCTCGATATTTCTCAGGCATTTGACAAAATATGGCATAAAGGACTTATATACAAAATATAGACACTTTTACCAGCTAATGTACATCGCATACTAGAGTCATACTTTTCAAATAGAATGTTTGCTGTTAAATATAATAATGTCATCTCAAAAGAAAGTGAAATTTATGCTGACGTACCTCAAGGAAGTGTACTAGACCCTTTACTGTATGTATTATACGCAGCTGACTTGCCTGTAGATTCTAGATTTTTAACATCAAATTTTGCCGTTGACATAGCCATGCTAGGCTGTGATAAATGCCATATTAAAGCATCTGTTAACCTAGGCCTCTACTTAAGACGAGTGCACGAATGGCTTGGAAACCGGCGCATTAGAGTAAACGAAGTCGAATGTTTTAAACTCAAATATTCGAGTGAACTTTTGACGCATCCTAACCCAGTTGCAAGATGTCTGACCAATGTCTGAGCAAACGATTTCGTATCTTCGGCGAAATGATCAACCGATATTTTAATATTATAAATCCACATAAGAAGTTTAGAATTACTGTCAATGACGAACGATGTAGTATCCCGTGCAGAACGGGGAAGCAGAGTGTAGTCATTTTTATGAGCTCACTAAAAGTTCTAATATTAAAAGTGTTTGTTACATAATTTTTTTGTTATAATTAAGAATATAAGATTTAAAAACATTTTGTTGCATTCATATTTTGAATAGATTCAATAAACAAATTTAAAACTTAAAAAAAAAAAAAGAATAGATCCAACATTTTTAATTCGAAAATTTTTAATTTCGATTTATAAATAAAGACCTCAGAAACCTTTGCTTTATAGACAATATTTCTTGTCATATAGTTGAGCTATTGAGGCATAAAATCTTTATCGATAAAATTCTACAACATATTTTATAATGGCTTGAATTAGTTAGACTGTTGCACTATGAAGTCAGCAAAGCCGAACCGATATATAGCAAACAATATGACTAAATTTTAGTAAATTTAGATCTGCGAAAGAAAATTTTAAACAAATATTTTGAGCTACAGCTTTTTCAACTTTATATAAATATTAATTATAAACAATTTTTTATTGTTTAACAATTTTTAATACACTTTAATCAGGACTTAAGTGTTCCGATTTGATGCATTATAAAATATTTTGTATTTATTTAAAACCTTTTTAATTGCAGCAACACTAAGATGGGCTTTCATCACTTGCCTCAACTAGCATGAAATGAAATAAAAAAAACATTTCTTCTTTATAAGTGGATACTAACCGCATTTAAAAAAAAAAAAAAAATTGGAATGGAATGTAAGTGCTGCTCGTTAGTGCAACACAAAATAAAAGAATTACATTTCAAAATTTCGAGAGCCAAATATTAGAGTACTGTGACTTTCTAAAAAATGTAGAGTGACAACGTCGAGAAGAACGCAGGATGCTTTTGGCACGGCTTCAACTATGACTGTTCGCTATGTCGCTGTCACGATTTCGTTTTTTCTGTCACACAAATCCAGCTTAAATCAAAAACGAACACAGCTGGGCAGCTACTCACCAAGACGAAGTCCTTGCACAGTACAGCTATGTGCGACGAAATGTGCTAAAGTATCCTTAAAGTGCTGCAAATATTCCTAGTAATATCTACTTTATGCGTTCTTTCTATTTAATTTTTTTTAAATGAAATTTTTTTTTTTTATACACAGCATGCAGCCTGTTTAGCGGGTTTATTGATTGGCACTGATGCGACAAGACACGAAAAAAAATATTAAATTTATTTTTCTAATTTCACAGGCTATTAAATATTTTCTTTGTTTTCTTGTTTTGTTATTTTTGGTAATTTTTCTCTGGAAAATTATTATGTTTCGCAAGACCAAATTTGAAAAATTCACGCTGTGCGCTTAACCGCGACGTTTATAATTGATTTTAATGCAATTTTTATTGCCGAATGCGGTCTGGCAAATAAAGGGCGATCAAGCACAATGAAGGCAGCCACAATAAAAAATAAATTAACACGCTTTGTAATAATTTGACAAATAAATTTCACAGAAAGCAATTTGGCTTTATTGAATTTTTGTAGGCAAGAATGCTGTCAGCGGGCATATGTATGCCGACAACAAAGAACACACAAAAACACTTCTCTTCTGAATGATGCACATAAATCCGAATTGATTTGTGTTTCATAAATTGTTGAACCGATTTTTAATTTTTTTTTTTTTTTTAAGAATATTTTTTAAACTGTTTTAATTTATTTAATATTTATTTTTAAATTAAACAGTTAGTATTTTAAATAGTAGAAATATTTCACTATCACTGCTCACAAATAAACTCAAAATCGCTTTTTGTCGCGCACAGCAAATACTGCTTCTGCTCGTTGCTATCAGCAGCGACGCGTCTGCACGGCACAAAATCGCGTTTGAAACTGAAAGTAAATTCATCTGTGACCAAGTCTGCCTTCAAGCGGATGCTGTACGGTACGCCAGGCACAAAGCACAACTGATAAAAACTGTTTTGGGATATTTTAACATAAGGCGCTGATAACATACTTTGACTAAAGGACATTTTAACAGCACGTCAGCGCATATGCCGTATTAAATTAACAGCGTAGTAAATTTTGACTAAACATTTATTAATGAACTCAATTGCTGTGGTTGAAGCTGCTGAGTGCTTTAAATCGGCTTACAATGTTTTAGGCAGCTTTTGTGGTTTCAGCTTGCCTCGCCAGCTGTTGTAGCATGGCTGTGTAGCAGATTTGCTGTTGCAAGTGCATAAATTGTTTTAGTTTTAATTTAATTGAATGAAAGCAGATTAATTTATTAGATATTAGCAAGTGTGAAAATTAATTTATTTTTTATTATTATTTGTGCTTTTTTTTTACTTGTTTTGTGGCATATTCAAATCTTAATAATTGTAGAAGTTATTAATTTTTTTTAAAGCGAGCCAACTAAGGAACTTCAAATTCCAGGTCGACTGGGAGTATTCTAGGGAACCTTTCTTTATTCTCGATTCCGTCTCCTAAGTAGGCGCCTAGCTAGCACATCGCTGGTTGAGGACATTTCCAATTTTGGGAAAGACCTTGATCTTGGCAAGTTGAGATTTAGCAATAATGCCATACACTTTCATTGTGTAGTGGTAGCCTGGTGCAATTAATGTCTTGTTTGTGCTGTTGGAAACGACTTTGTTGTTGTGGGTTTTAAGAGTCGTCTATACAGATACATTCCCAGATATTCATGCGCATACTGAGAATCCAGAAGCTGGTTGTAAAGGTATACACACGGGTAGTCATCTCTGCGTAGTGTATGCGTCATGCTGACGTACTTGTCCAGGTTAATGCCTTCGTTCGACCGTTTTTCCCCTTGTTTAAACTCGCGAAGTTAAAGTTGGAGTATATCAGTGGCACTGTAGACACTATATCATCAGCAAATTGCTACAATCATAATGTTCTGCTGTTCATTCATAGGCCAAGAAGAGCGAATAAAGTGTTGCTCTCACCGTTGACTATATTTGAACCAGAATAACGCAGAAGTTTCTGTCAGCCGAATAACTCTTTACTAGCAAGAACAATTGAGGCGGTAGTAGACCCTCTTGAGCTTGTACTAGGAACCATCTTACCACACTTTAACGAAAACTCGTCTTTTATCGAGATAAGCCGCCAACACGTACTCGTTGAACTGATATCCGTCAAGTATAAAGGGGATTTACGGAACTCAAACTAAAAGGGTGATATCCTCCTTTTGACTTTCTCGATTGAAAGTATTCTCGTTAGGAGGCGGTACCTCTCGAAGCGCTTTGCTACGGATGATAACAGACTGTTTGGTCTGTATGATTCCAGCCTTGTGGATCACACAAATACTTTACTATCGCATTAAAAATGAGGAACAAAAAAAAAAAAACAGCACCTTCATAAGCAAAGCCTTCATCGTGCTGTTACTAAGACCTTCCTCGCCTGGGGTTTTCTTGTCTTCAGTTAATTTATATGTGATGTAATTTCTTTAGCAGTGATGGGGGCGGTTAAAAGACACACTTGGTCAAGACTGTCGAGCGTTGTCAGGACAATGCGTTTTATGTTGTTGAAATTATAAATCGATTGACTGAAAGTGGATCTCCAGATCCTTAGCGAATGCCTCTACACGTTCTTTGGAGGACTTAGCCCAGGAAGTTGGGTGAGTCGGTTTTGCGTTCGTATGCAGCAATAAGGGCAGCTGCATGCACTTTATGCAGGAAAATCGCATGTGCTTCTTCGATATCTTGTGGTTGAAGGATCTAAAGAGCCGACATGAAGGATATATGTTAACAAACTTTTACATAAACCACGATGAGGGTTTCAGATTGAAATGTACAAAGTGTATAAAGTGTTGGCCCCAGAACGCTCGTTTGTGGTACACCAGAATTGTTTGCTCTCAACGTTTTCTCTATTTCAACCAGAACAACGGAGAAGATTCTGTCAGCCAAGTAACTCTTCACTGGCAAGAACAATTGATTTGTGCTTGTATAGGAGGCCAACATGCCATACTTTATCGAAAGCTTGCTTTATATCAACCTATTTAACTGTTCCTGCGTTCTATGTGAATCTAAACTGAAATGGTGATATTCTCGTCCTAACTTCATCGATTGCTAGTATTCTCGTTAGAAGGCACCTCTCGAAGAAATTGGTTTCGATTGATAACAGACTGATTGGTCTGCATGATTTCACTGCTGAATGATTTTTTCCGTACAAATCCTTGCCTTCTTTCACTGTGCTGTATTGTATCCTGAAATCGAGGACCAGGAAAATCACCGCTTTGACAGGCAAAGCCTTCAACATGATGTATTGATGCACCTAAGTCATGAGTTATGACCGAATTATGCATTACGAAGCAGACGAGTGGACTTATTCTATAACTATTAAACACGAAGTCGAAATAGCTGACGCAACTTACTTGCTGCACTTAGTATCTAACTGCTCAGTTTATTTTAATCTAGCACGTCGTGTACCAAGAAGCTTCGTTATATAATTGCTCCAAGTCTAAGTTCCAAAACTATCTTGGAAAAAATTGGTATTATTTATGTGATAATGGGACATCTGTCACAACTGTTTTGCTATACTTTAAAAGCTTTAACGGAGTGATATACTGATGCTATATATCGAAGACTGGAATGCGAAGCATCGTTGCTGTGTAGCTAGATGTGAGTGACCTAGAAGCAGCACCATCGTCGTATAATAATAGAACCCATAGTACAATTGAGTTTGCAGTTTATGCTGGTATCACGACATCAAGACTAATTATCAATAAACTCGTTGAACTCAGTTCTGACCATATCCCGCAGATAGTTTATTTCATAGCCGGAGCTCAATTTATGAGCACTAATCCAAAATATTTGCCTTCAAATACAAACATTTGTCGCTGGTAACTTAGATGAACTGGTTAATCTTAATATAGAGTTAAGAACTGAGGATGATATTTATGATGCGGAAGATTTTTTCCTACGGAATATTAATATATAAGACTGCAGATTATGACATATTTCAACAGCACCCAACATGTACTAGTTCCTCTGATCAGCCAAATATTATAACTTTGAGCACATAGGTAGAAGATTTATAGGTCTATAGTACTCAATCTGACTGTCAGATGTGTCAGGCTTCAGATCCGTAGAATAATGTTCCACTCAATGCCCTCGTATTCATTCCAATCACCTGCAATCAGAATCTTTTGTTCGAGTTCATAGAAAATATTTTGGAATTCTGACGAGATGCAGACAAAATAAGGTGGGAAGTAATTTAATATTAACACACTTTTAGATCGGGTGACTGTTTAATATTATATAGCTTTGATGGTCGAATCTCAACAAATCTAAAAAGTTTTCCAGAGCTCTGAATTTTCAAATTAGAGTGGTTTCAAGTTCGCTGGGTCCGAAAGTGTAATTTGATGGCGGTTAAATTTTCCTTTAAAAGCGCAATAACGAGAAGTTGAGTAAAAGGAAGCTTCGGCAGTAGCTGAATCCAATTCTCTGACATTTAAAAAATAAAATCAAGAATATGAATCGATAATTCAGTTTGAATTTAGATGGCAGACAATTTGAGATAATTTCAAGTGGAAAGAAAATAGTAAACGAGGATAGAGATTTCTAGATTCGCGTGTTTCATACTCAGAAGAAGTATTCAAAAACCTTAAGATGCCACATACACAGCGCCAACCGTTTGTCATTTTGTTAGACTTGCTTGATAATATTTTTGCTTAAGACTAGTATCTTCTATGTGTTACTAAATTATGAAATTGAAAATTCTATAGATTTAACTGAATTTATTATAAATCGAACTGAATTGAACGCTCAAAATCAGTTTTACACTTAATAAAAAGAAAAACACAAAATTTGGTTGAATTTCAAAAAATACCTTTTTGCTGCGACATTTCGTGACATAATTCCATTGAACCTGAAGTGTTTCAGCATATGAATAGCCAAACCGCAGTGGAAGCAAGTCTCATTCAAATAAAAACTCATTGAATCTATCTACGAATTTTAAAATTGGTAAATAAAATACTCTGCTCAACTAAAACAAATTGATTTAACTTGAAACATTACAGATTTTTGGTAAAAAAAATATTAAATTGCACAAAAAACTGTAATTCAAAACCGTCAGCAAAAACGAGTTAAAGGCAAAGGCAAGAAGCCAATATTCTTAGAATGATTTATGTATTTTGCAACGATTCTCGAATGCATAAATTTACAGAAATTCATTTGAGAGCAGCATGAAAAGCATTCAACTGCGGCATGGAATACCGAACACTAGAAAGCTTACATGATGTCGTACTTGAGATGGTATGCAAAAATGCTGTTCACAATATACAGAGTAGTTGTGTATCTGTAACTATTTGAATTTATGCACTAAGCATAAGCAATGTGAAGAAGGTCAATGTCACAGCATAAATTATTGTACACAAAGCAAATATTAAACAAGAAATTGCAAGAAATAAAAGAAGTTCATAAAAGAAATTATATCCGATGAGTTCTTGAAACTAGTCAGATGATTTCTGAGCATTTTCGAGTAATAAGCGTATCTGTTTGTGGAGTTGATAAAGTGCTTATGAGACCAACTGGTAAAGTCTCAGCTGAGTACACGTTTGCATCATAATTCTTCATATCAACATTTTACTCTAGGATGGGCCTGAGAATATAGCAAATATTTCAATCGCCTGTTTTAACTGTCCCTCATACAGGTATTGAAATTTTCTGCTTGAGTGAACTACTTCTATGTTCGAAGCTAAAAAAAAAAACTCTAGAAGGAAGCAATGCAATCGGGATGCTAGGAAAATAAAAACGAAGCACGGAAGCAAGCCAACGTTAGAGCTGCGAAGGCATTCAAAAAGTAGCTGGAACACTTGCCATTCAAAGAGAAACCATTATAGAGTAGAAGCTAATCAGCTTGTGGAAATTCTTAAACCTGCCAAAGGAATGTTTCAATAGTGCGAAGTACCGAGCCATTAGCGAAAAAAGCAATGTTAAGCGAACTTTGTGAAGACTTTTTATCCAACCACATTAAGCGGGTTTAGATGTCTGAACAGAAAGAAAGAGCGAGGAAAGTTGATATAAAATGGACATGAACATGAAAAAGGATGCAGCAAAGAGGACAAATACTCATGTTAACAGCTGGTCTAAATGTTTTAAAGTTAATGAAGAATTGAAGATAGTATTCCTACGAATCAATGGAAATGTAAGGAAACTTCTCAGGCAAAAGTCACCATGCTGCTAATCAGAGAATATTCCAGCTCCACCGCTACATTTACCGATCAAGACCAAGGGCTAGAGCTTATATTCTGGTAACACCATCCGATTTGATGGAAATACAATACAGACTGAAAGGAGGTAAAAGCGAACACGCAAATGCAGATACTGGTTCTCCTAAAAATAGAGTTGAACGGACCGCTGGTGCAATGCCATGCAAGGAATTGCTACGAATTCAGTAAAATTCGACTGGAAGCATAATTAAGGAAGGCATGAAGCAACCAAATTCCTTAGCTGAGAAGGTAAATGCTAAACTTCAGAGTGTTTTTGCATCATCATCTGCATCATCTGCACCAAATCGAATATTTATCAATGAGACAGAATATATGCTACTTTTTTCGAAAGATGAAGCGAACGAAACAATAAAATCGAATGAAACAGAGCCAGAAAATAAATAAGCCTGCTAAAGCGGCATTACCAACCTTCCTAAATCGGCTGAGGACGGGCGATATATATAAAAACTTTCTGCATGAGCCTCTGTACAGTATAATCAACTGCTGTGAAGTCTTGTGCATTATAGTTGGAGCACATTTTATTGTTATTATTCGTACTCTGCCAGATCTATTAGAGTATAGCAAGTCATATAAGCTAAATTTCATAGTCGTTGTTTACAAACAAAGAAGTAACAAAAATAGAGGTGTGATGCTTCTTGATAATCTACTAAGTACGAACCTTATAATATGCAAAAGAAGACAAAAACTCACTTTTATTCTCCGATTTTTATGCTTGTATATGTAAAATTTTGCAAACTATACATATTATGACAACTGGGCACGCTGTCTTTTCTTTGCGAGAGTCTGGAGAGTTCCAAAAATACTGGAAATGGCTTTCAATTCACTGTCGAAAATCAAAGCATTTAAAACTACTGTATGATATGTTCTAAATAGGCTGCTCCTAGCCGGAATTCTCTCTTTAATACGATCCGATGACATTTCTAGCTAATAAAGTGCTGCCAGAACTGGCACTTGTTGCTAATAATTGACTCACAAGTACCATCTGTCTAAGGAAACGAAGCGGCATTCTATTTACCTACCTAATAAATAGCGCTCCAAACCAATTCTGTTAGTTTCGTATAAAATCCCTTACATTCACTCATGAAGAGTCAAAAAAAAGTAACGAAAATATTCTTTGGTGACACTCTGACACCAGGACTTACTAAGCACTATTAAAGATCAGAAGTAGCAATATGGTGTAGTCTTAAAGGTAAGCAATCTGTAGCACTTACTTCCACTCTGAGTGTGGTAATTCAATGCTTAACACGACTTTCGCCTGGGCTTAGCCAAATGATTTGATATTTAAATTTAGTTATGTACATACGTCTTACTACTGCCGAGTGTGTATAATTTTTCACTTCTTGAATATTAATTAAAATTGTTTGGCACTTTCTACACTTACACTCAATATTCTGACTTACACTATAACGAAAACAATTGATTAAAACTTTGCCACTTAAGACTTTTATGTATGTCTATTAGCTGAAATATGTTTTAATTACTTAGCACATTATAAATTCTCCGATACGCATACATGCCTGTTGCATGAACTGGAATATTCCTAGAATAGAGAACAATGGCTGCTGCAGACTTGATTGTCACATTAATCTCGATAACTTTGTACTGCATTCTGAAGTTGCTTCGGAAAAGTTGTACAGGCAAAAGTTTCGCACATACTCACAAAACCATTTACACAAAATTTTCGTAAAATTTTGCTGAGGCAAAGTGATTTATTTTAGCTGTTTGCCGCAATTGTCAACGCTTGTAATATACGATACGCTTGAATTCTGCACAAGGAGCAGCTGTTGGCAACAACATGCCACAAAAACACATCATAGAGTACATACATATATGAAGGCAATGACGGCAGATACAGATACCAAAGACCAAAGAATATGTTTGTATAGAATATGTTTTATTTTTGGCAATTGTTTGCTTTTAATAACAGATTACCACATCAATAGCATAGCATGGCGGCATAAGGATGTTAGTAACTTTTGTAATTTAAAATCTAAATGTAAACCGTGGAATATATACAATATTTCAGCTGTTATGCGAAACTTTTAATTGTTGTTCTAAGTAATTTAATTTAAGCAATGCATAACTAAGCATAATTTAGACTAGATTAGGTTGATTGGTTTGGGAAAGCACAAAGTAGCAGCATATATTCTCAATATCTGCTTGAAAACTCTTTCGAAATTTAAAATTGAAAATGAAGTATGTTGCTAATTCTAATATGCTATTGTTTAAGTCTAAAGAAACACCCTCTATTAGGAAAAAAAAAAAAAGTATTCATTACCAGAGAGCTAGATTACCATGTAGATAATACTGAAAATTTATTTATTTATTTTTTAAAGGACACAGCGTACACAAACCTTTCTCAAAGCTATGCTGTATTAAGATATTTAATTCAAACATTGTCAGATAATTTCACACACATTAAACAAACTTAACAAGCTCAACTCACTCAAACTACACATTCAAGCCTTAAAAATGTGAATAGAGCAGCCAAAGAGCTCAAATATTAAATAAATATTTACACTTTGGCTGTCACAAAACATAAACGTGCTTCGAGTTAAACACTTTCAACATAACAGAACCTCAAGGCACGCACAGAAAAAGGACGACGAAAACGGACCAAGTAAAATAGAGCAAGCCCCCTAGCCTCTCAGTACGTTGCATGTAGGCATGTCAACCTGACGCATTATCTGCCTACACGTCACTCGGCTCGGTTTTGGCCACAACGTGTTTTCTTTGTTGACAGCATAATTAAAGCTTATAGACAGCCACTAAATGACCAACGAGAACGATGTCAGCGGCGATGATAAGCAGCAGCAACTACGTGTAAATGTTGTTGCTTCCGAAGTGAAGAAAGTGGCCAACAGGCAGTGCAAGCAATGTAGATACAAAAGTATCTAAGGCAAAAGTATCTACGACATGCTTACGCTAACAATTCATTGAAGTACGCCGCCTACAGACATTACCTAGTTTTACATGTTGCATGTCGAATTGCGAATGAGAGAATTAGAAGCGTTTTCACACCTGCTAAAAGTCGGAAGCACAAAGGACTGAACGTGACATACGTAGACATGGCGTATGAGTTATATTAAAGCGCACAAATGGCATATTATGGCTTAAGGCGCTTTTGTATGACTTTCGTTTATTGGCTGTAGAGATTTTTAACATTGCCTCATAAGCAAATACTTATAGTTGCTCAGAGTATGCAGTAAAGGACACAGAAGTAGTAAGTAGTAGTTCACTGCCAAAGAAATGTTTTTTTTTTGATAAAATTAATATAAAAAATAAAGCGACTAACAACTATTTTGCTAATTATTTGCGAATCTTTAACAAATTAGAGGCATTTCATATGCACTCAAACATTTTATAGACTTCTCAGTTCCATATGAGTTTCTCAGAGTTGGAGAACAACTATGAAACACGGACATTTCCGACGATACTAAGTTTCCTTTAATACTACACCCAAAAGCGTTGTTCGTTGTTTGGATTTTCAACGCTTGAGAAGTAGCAGCCAGTTTCTCAAAGAGGCTACCATTGATAAAGCTATTTCATGCTGCACGCAGAATGCTAACAACTTCAGATTTGTTTCAGTTCGTGCCAGGTCGAACCGCAATTAAGCTTATGTTTTTAACTTTGTCTTATTTGCTCAAATTGAAATACTACACCAAAGTTTGTGTCCGTAACTGCAAAACTTCTACGATCTACAAACAAAAGCTTCAGTGTCAGTTGATGGCTCCTCTGCCTCCTAAGCGTTTACGTTTTGCTCCTCCGTTTAGGGTCACTGGAGTAGATTTCACTATAATCAATGTATATGTCTCTGTATTTGTGTGTTTCACAACCAAAGCTATCCATATTGAGGCAGTGTCAGCTCTTACTGCGTGTGCGTTCTCTGTGGCTTTCGATCGGTCGGAATTTCGTTGGAGCCAGTCTGGCAATGCCGAGGTAATTTAACGAGTTCTTGCAAACAGCTTCTGACTGTGTCGCGAAGAAATACACTAGCCAAGGTTTCATGTGGTCGTTTATATCCCCTAGCGCCCCTCACATGGGCAGATTGGGCGGAGCCGCTGTAAAGAGCTTCAAGTCTCATTTTAAACAGGTGGCTGGCAACCACAAGTTCACTTTTGAAGAATTCGCAACTCTTCTTGGTCAGGTAGATGCAGTAATAAACTCTCGTCCGCTATCGCCTATTAGTGACGATACGTCGGAACTTCTGCCCTTGATTCCAGGACATTTCCTAAGTGGGAGCCAGAGAAATATTTAGCTGAACTTCACCGTCGCAGCAAGTGGAAACAGCCTCATCGTAACTTGGCAGAAAAAGATTTCGTGGGCATCAAGGAGGACTTACTCCCGCGCACTGAGTGGAAGATACGAGTACGAGTACGGACTCGCTCTGTCGCACCAGATTGAGGTGTGCCGCTCTAGAGATGTCTGCGGTGTGTGTGATCGAGAAATTAGATTCCTACTTTTTAATTTAAATTATAACGGATTACAATTAGCATTACTCGACCACTCGGTAATAGTACATGCCGGTTAACAGAGGTCTGAATCGGTTAACTGGAAAGGAAGGCAACCCATTTGAACGATCTCTACCCGTTCAACTAATTTTAATCTCCAGCACAGCTTTTTACAATTCCTTCTCGACTACCGCATTATGGAGGCCTATAAGAGAGGCCGCGCTGAGGTGGCTAAAGCCCATTTGAGGCCACATTAAACAAGATGAAACAATTATGAACTCTCTGCCGTTGAGTCCACTTTCTTCGAATTCCAATGATTTAGGTGTACCTACTCCAGTCCACTTGTTTGTCAGACCGCGCGAAGAGTATAAAAAGTTTTAAATGAAAAGCTGTTGATAGAATATAGATATAAGGCCTAATTAAAGCACCTTTAATTTACTGATATTTAATATTTCTTTTTGTAATAAATTGACAATGAATCTATTCAAATGATCATTGATTTGGCATACAAGCATAAAATGCATTGTTCTCTATTTTACATTTCAGTTTAATATTGTTTTAAGAAACTTGAACAATGTTGGCATATGCTGAAGAATATCCTTACGTAATTGGTTCCATTAAAAAGTTTATTTTTCCATAAATTGCCAACTACAATCTTGTGTGTAGTTTGTGCTTGCATGAAGAACATAATTGCTTCTATTTTAAATATTTTCATTACACAATTTATGTTTTGTGCGTAGGTGTAGCTTCTTCGAAATAATTTCAATATGCAGTGTAGATATTCTAGACTCAATTATTAGCCTAGTACTCATAAGTTCTCAGTACTCTTGGAAACAAGAAAATATGCAACATATATCATAGTAGTACATATGTATATGCATTCAAAAATATGACTTGTGTTAATTGGTAGCAAATTGACATTGAAGAGTCTTCATGTAGGTATATAAACTTTAAACACAAGTTCTGCAACGCTTGCATAGAGCATCCTACACATCAAGTGGCAAAATGAAGTTAAAATAGACTTTGACTTTCGTTGAAATAAGTTTCATACTCAACTCATATTTAAAGTTGAGTACTTTCACAGAATGTCATTGTCATGACTACTACAGCTGCATATAATACGACAGAATAATTAAAAAATAACTTGCTGTGAATTGCAAATAAAGAAGCACAAAGCATGACTTTGTCTGCCATTTAAGTTAGTTGCATTTAAATAGCTTTTTGTGACGTAGCTTCAACTTATTTATAGAAAATGTCACTTCACCATCACACGTTGATAATCAGAACTGCTTCCCATGGGCGCGATAAATGCGAAAGCCAATGTCATAACCAACTAACTAAGCTGTAGCAAAACTAATTTGTTGTGATAAAAGAATGAAATAAAAATAATAGCAATAAAAATAAATAAAACAAAACATTAATTGCAGCAGTAGCACCATGACCGAAGGGTTTATTCGCTATATTCATGCACTATATTGTAGAAGTGTGCAATTTCAGACAAACAAACATGTATATACATTATATTACAGGTTTTTTTTTTTTTTTTGCAAGTGTTTGTATAATTTTTTATTTTATTTTTATTTAATTTCAAGCAAGCAATGATATACACACAAATGGCTTACATACCGCAACATATTACTGCAAAGGGTTTTTATGAAAAATCAGTTTTTTTTCCTAATTTAAAGCCACAGAAATAGTAAATTAAATTTACTTTCTGGCCTTAAGAAGCTACAAACTTTTCGTAAAGTGAATCATTTATATGCGTTAACATAAAAAATAAGCAGCCAACGGAAATCATTAAGTCCTGCTTACACTGAATAAATATGCGCATATAATGAACCATGGCACGTCGCTCATGAAAAAGATTAATGATGCGACCGGATGCCATCGAATGCGTTGCGTTTTGAAAATCATTATTCGAGTTACCAACAGCAAAAATTGAACGCTTTAACAGTTTTTGGTAGCCGTCAAGTGTAAAAATTTTGTAAATTATGGCAAGGAGTAAACATAAAGTTTTGTTCGACTCTGATGCGCATCAAGCCACAATAACCACAAATTGTAACTAAGGCGTGTTGAGTCAAGTCAAGCAATAAATTTTATATAGCATATAGTGTGTCTGATAAGTGTTGAAATGGAAATGAATGTTGGGCAGAGTGAAAATAAGTTGAAGAAAAGTGCCATTGGTATATCCGGTTTTAGATTGAACAGCATTAAAACAAGATTTTTTCCACATGGTATGAGAAGATTATAATAGGATTGTCATAAAGTTTATAATGCAATACAAGATACATGATGTTTGATCAGCGCGAAGAGACGCGTTGTTTAAGACTTATCTGTCTGTGGCTTGCAATATATTTTAATTGGTCAATTTCAATAGCTTCTCATTACTCAGTTTGGAGATTTTTTAAAAATTGAATGCAATTTTTAAAAGCTTTTGTTTCATGTCCAAATATGTTGGACATACCCGCTTAGTTGAGATGCCTATAGTTTCAGCAATCTTCATTCCTTGGAATCTATAATCATCTCTTTTGGGCGATCTCAGTAAGCCAATACTTATTGACTGAAATTAATGGCGCAGAGTTCCCACAATAGGCCATTCAAAGATGAAAGTTGACGTGAACAGTGTTGCACTTAAAGTCACTGACTTATCAAACCAGTCTCGTTATACAATTTAGTAAAAATGTTAGCAATATCAAGGCACAATCAGATGCAAATATTTCACTGCCCCATAGAAAGCGAAGAAGTGAAAATGAAGCTGCTCCAAATGAGCCATATATGGTCGACTTGAATCGAAGTAGACCCTATGCATATGAACAAAGCGATTATAACCTAGTCACCTAGTATTGTATGGCATGGACCGTGATTGAGTCACATGAAAAATCGTTGGAAGTCTTCGAGAGGAAGATTCGTTTTGGTCCTATTAGAGTCGGCGACGAGTTTAAGTCCCGTATGAAGCGCGAGCTGTACGAACTATTCGATGAGGTATAGTCCAGCGTATAAAATTCCAGCAGCTGCACTGGGCAGGGCACTTCTTTCGAATGGATGAAAGAGCTCCAGCACGCATGGTTTACATGGGAGACCAAACTTGGAGGACGCCGAAATAGAGGACGACCGGGCACGCGTTGGAATGACCAGATATGCAAAGATCTCTCCGTATTTGGCATTCAAAACGATTGGCGCCAGCGAGCACAGGACTATGGAGACTGGTGCGCCTTCCTTAATGCGGCCTGACCGGAAGACGACAAAAAGTGTGAGACATCAGAGTATATATGTACTTGATCAGTTCAACAATTCGGTTCGATCTAGCGATGTTCTTTTATCCATCCATCTACCTGTAAGTGCATAGTGAATCAAATAACTAAAGTTTCACCCAATCTTATTTTAAATCGATATGTAGACTCTATAGAGTCAGCATTCATGCAGGTTAGCCAAATATATATGCCACGCCTATATTGAATTGCATATTGATGGCAATGCTTAGCTTATGTTACGCCTGTTAATCCTTCGTTTATATTTTCGAGTAATTTTTTACCACCAAATTTCATAAAATAGGTCAACACAGGAGCTATTGCTCTTATACTTCGCATAATTGATTCCGTTGACACATTATTTAAGGCGTCTATGACTTCAAGGAGTATTCCTTACAATCTGTCCATTGTTTTTTTATCGGTTTTGAGTTGAGATATTATAATAACTCTGATACAGCGAGATGCAAACTATGTCAGAGCAGCAGGATCTCCAAGTATTCCTCTTCGCTCTCGAAAGTTCTTTTGTGCTGTCTGATTTTATACTCATCACATAAAATCTCCCCATCTGCTTATTTGACAAGTTGGAAGATTCCGTGCAGAGATTTAATTCATTCTTTTAACTCTGGCGATCCCCAATAAACCTTTTTTGTCTTTTTAATAACTGAAAGTCTGCATTATATTTGATAGGCTTCAGTTAGTCTATATGTGATCCTTGTGAACTTCACATAGTCCGGTGGTTCCTAAAGGCACTATGGATCAAAGTATAATCAAATTCTATTTCAATTTGGCTGTTCCTATGATCTGAGTATCAACTCCCAATTGTTAGGTCAATTATATTAGATAAGATTGCTCCACCTTTCTTGCTTCCTCCCAAATTTACAACTCACAATATACAATTTAAAAGAGGTTCATCTATATTGCTTATATTCAAGCTGTCACAGAAGGCGTGGTATGCATTAAGAATTGCCTCAATGACGACATATAGTTTCCATGCTATAATCCATAATAAAAGAGTATTCCTACCAGAATATCAGTCCTTGCTTTACTTATATTGGTTAAGTAAAAAAGGTTGAGTGGTTCAGTACAGAAATATGATGCTCCAACGCTATCCATAGTTCCGGGATCAAAGCTATATTAGCACTGCATTGCTCCAGTGTTGGTAGGTAGTCTGTGTTTACTTTTATGAAAATTGGTTCTTCGACTTTTCCAGAACTTGCTCCACAGCTACTAAAGTCGTAACACTGCCTTCGACATTTTCGTCCGATCCGGCTTCTATGGTCATATAGGCGATTCCAAAGTTGTTGGTGGTTTTCATCACAGCCTCCAACCCGGGGTCTAGTTCTACTTCGACTTCTTTTGAATTAAGCGTATTTCTATTAGCCTCTTCAAGATGGCACTGCTTGAGGCATAGGTATATGCTGCCTATACAACACGGTATCTTCGAGAACTTCAGATAAGCGCCATTGCCAGGTTTCGTTTTGTCGCATTACTGGATGTCTCCCTCAATCATATTATGCTTTCTGCCTTGCGTGGTCGATAACTCGTAGGATGCTTTGTTGACCTCTGTTTATCGACTTTATATGCATAGTCATCGCACGAAGCTGTTAAGTCGCAAATGCTTTCATACTCATTGTGAAGCGCACTAAGCATTTAACTCCATTCACTTTAAGAAGAGAAACCCACACTGAAAATGATATAGTTTCCTTTTTCATGCATATTTTCCTACATATTCGTAAGAAGCTCAAGTATCCTTCTATAAATAAATGCGCCTACTTGACAACACTTGAGGCGAAATGAACTCTAAACGAGCACATTTTATGCAAAAATGTATACTCAACAATTACACATTTGTTACCGTCTCGTTATGCATGACATTCAGTTAATTAAAATGACACGTCGGTTGCTCTTAGCATAAAAAAAAAAAAAAAAATCAAGTGACATAATGATATATGAGCAATCAGAGTGATGCAACACAATGGATGTGAGACTGTATGAACTCAGACGCCATTTTTAACTTTTGTGCTTATGCAATTACATACTTTTCTACATTGTGCGATGGTTTTCCCTTGAGCATTATTTTTATTGCAATTAAGGTCAGTTAATGTCAGACAGTTATATTTCTTTAGGTTTATCTTAAAGCGTAAATCATAAGCATGCAGCTCAAACTGCATAATCTTCAACTTAAAGCTTACCGAACTATGTAGTTACTCGCTTATAAACCATAAAGTAGTAAATTAATTTAGAGAAACATTGTAGAGCATAGAGCATAGAGCACTCCCAGTTATGTGGTAAGGACATCTTATACAATTACTATTTGCGTGTCAGCGCATTGTTGTAATGCCATTTGTATAATTTTCATGTCACACACAGCACTAATATAATATATATACTAGATGGTATATATGTATCTACAGCATCAGCTATTCCTTGTCAGCATTCATATTTTGCAGTCCAATGCTTAGCGCAGCTGCAAAACTGTTTATCACTGCGTTAATTATCCTTGCGGCTTGCGTGTCCTTCTGCGCTACATAATATCTTTATACCAGTATCTGTACGTATCTTAGTTTGTGTCGTTGTTTTATTTTTTTTTTGTATCTATGCCACCGGATGCTGTTATTTTAATGCGGCTTTGTAAATTATTTATGTGTAAATTATGGCACTGTGCGATTATCGCACTCTCAGACACTTTACAACTAATAGCAATGACATAAAAAGCTAGTAACACCATTTGGGCGACAGTTTACGCTTTGCTTAAATAGCTTCATTATGCGCTTCTTTACACTGCAGTATGAACTATAACAATTTAATTAGAGTAAAATTATTAATTTAAATTTAATAAATCGCGTTTTTGTATACTTTTTAGCAACTACTTGTCTATTTTTTTGTATATTAAGTTGCTTTCAAATGACGTTTCACAGATGGTTTTAATTAAGAATAGAAACGAATTTAATGTCGTACAAGAAATAATTTATAATGAAGCAAAAAATTGTTTAAATATTTCTGCAGTATACAATATTTCTAGCCTAAGCAACAAAACATGTTGCCAGATGCAATCTGACATCTCCATCGTACAGTCTGACATTTTTTAGGCCTAACTTACTGTGAACACTTTGAAGTACGTGCGCAATACCGCGAGATTGTGGCGTCCCTGGGCTTTAGTGGTGCAAGCAAATGCTGAAGAAATTCATGCGAAGTGCGTTAAAAGCCGTCTACTCAAGCGTGACTGGTGACGGAACATGGATATATGCTTATGAGCCCGAAACAAAACAGCAGTCGTCCGTCTGGTTCTCTCAAAACGAGCAAAGTCCAACGAAAGTTAATGGAAGCAAATGATCTCATATTTCTTCTCAAAATCCGGACATGTTGTGACCGTGCCGCTTGTGGAAAGAAGGACGGTCAATTATGAATGGTTGTTTGCCAGAAAGTGTTCGATGAACTGAGAAAAACCAACCAACGAAGACGAATCATACTTCATCACGATAATGCGAGCTCTCACACTTCGGCAGAAACAAATGAGTTTTTGGATGCTTAAAACATCAAAGTGATGGATCATTCGGCGTACCTTATTAATGAAAATCTACGAATTTATCAACTGTAGATGTAAATGGTATCTAAAAACCTTTGTCAATATTGATATTTGTTTTCTTAAAAAATACCCTACTGTGTTTGAAAGACGACTTCCTCAGCCAGTTTCAGGTTCAGGTTCTTATAAACAAAAGAAATTCCTTCTGGCGATTGTGACTAAAAAATAGAAATGACCAGCATTTGATGACTGATAGAATTTAAAAGACAAATTAATCAGTTTTAAAGTCCAAAATTTAAGAAACAAGTCATGGAAAAACCTTTTTCAGTCGTTGAATAAAAGCTCTCCACCATTTTGGAATTAAAACAAAATAAGAAGCTAGAAGGTAGAGCACAATAAAATTGCAACAGTAAGAGAAAATAATAAGCGCCACACAACAGATTAAAAAGTGCTGGCATAGTACTTCTAAAACTCTGAGGGATGATGATACAATTTCGCTAGTTAACGAGTTAAACTTGAATCCATTTTAGTCACTTAAAAAACTAAAAACCAGTAAAGCTTCTGGTAATGACGGATGAAATAATAGCCCTCTTATACCTCTACAATCAAAAAACCCCAAAAAAAAAAAAAAAAACTAGCCAATGATCCTCTGAATTAGTCTCGGAATTATTTTAGACCTAAACTTTACTTTTAATGAACATTTCTTTATACTACTGCGCACAAGTTCAAAATTTTTACCGGCTCGTTATGTCCCGTTATAAACTCAAAACTTAGTCTGCATAACAAGTCCCAAATGATGAAATAAATTTTCTTCTATTGTTGTACTGTCTGGGCCCATTGTGCGTAGAGTCAAATACACTGCAGATCAGTAAAATAAAGCTCTTAAAACTAATTTATAATTTGAACTTGGATTTTTTAACGCCTATCAAATGTTGAGATTGTACATGAAAAAATACTAAGGCTTATCAATAATTTAAAACTCAGAAGTCAATCCTTTGAATATGAGCATATACGGGAAAGCTGAAGAGTTTGTTTCTTTGCTTGTTTGCTTGAACGCGCTAATCTCAGGAACCGCTGGTCCGATTTGAAAAATTCTTTCAGTGTTGGATAGTACATTTATCGAGGAATACTGTAGGCTATATTAAATCGGAGGGGGCTATGAAAATTCAACATACTTTTGCATCCATTTGAAGTATATGCAGCAAAGCGTGCCGAGAACAGATAGTAGAATATTCAAGTTTAAGTTTCAATAGAAGTGAAGGGTATCTAGAAGTCGAGCACACTTCATGCTATACTTCTTTCTTGCTATTTTTATTTTTTATTAAGTTTTTTAGCCATTGAACATGTCTACATCGACACGATTTATGTTATTGATCAAAAGCAATATACCTTTTTGTTCATTTCATTTTATTTCGTTACACTTAAGTTAGAATATTCTACAATATTTAAGAAAAATAGAATATTTTTAGCATTATTTCGAGCTTATGCATACAAGTGCCCTGGCAGGACATACACAAACGAACAATGCATCGATTTGAAACTGCAACCAGCAGCCTTTTCATTTTATGAGTGAATTTATTAGTTTACAGAGATGAAGACAAATGCATTACATAAAGCTCCATAAGTACAAGTTACATGCTTGAATGGAATTTTCCATTAGATTGGTTTTTCAATCATAGAAAAATATTATATTTTATTATTATATCAGTACGGCTAGTATAGCAACTACATAGTAGCTTGCAACAGGGAGCAATAAAGTCAGCAAACAAATAAATTCAATTTAGTTGAAATAAGGGCAATAGTACTTGTATAGTACTGCTAGAATGTACGTGTACAGGGTGCGTCATACAAATATTTAACACTCATAATTTATAAGAAAAATGTAATATTTTTTATTTGCTTGGAAATGTTTCTTTACTACTTTCTAGGACAGTTTCTTGTTGCACCCTGTATGCATTAACTTTAATTCTTTAAGTATACAAAATGCAGAATGTGCTGCATGCGGCATGAAAAGCAAAAGATTTGCAATGAAATCGTATTAAAATGTTGTATGAAGCCAGGAAAAATTTGTTAACTTGGATTTAAAGTTGATTTTTAAGACTTTTATGAGAACATACAGTGTGGAGCTATAGCACTGTAAGCTCTAGCTTAGCATATAAATGGCAAGATAAGTGAACTCGTCACTTTGTACTTTACACCGTACACATATTTTATTATTTCATTATAATATTATAATATTTAAATATTATATTTACTAATATATATGACAGGCTTATAAGACTTTTTAAGTTCTGCCATTCAAAAGTCATGCAAAGATGTACAACTTAAGCCATTTCATTTTGAAGCAACTTAAGCAAAGCTAATAGCATAATACCTAGACCACAATTAGATATAGTATACAAGAGCACATTAGGTCGAGTTCAATGCTTGTCAGTGTTTTTTTTTTTTTTTTTCTATATAAATATATTTCCAAAATAAGGATCACACTAAAAGTGACCACGAAACGTGCTGCAGACAAACAAACAAAAAAAAAAAAAAAACAAAAAACTATGACACACAAATGTCAACTGAAACTTTTACCCAAATCAGCGCATCATATGCATGGAGTTAAGGTTTATCCTTGCCAGATATCCCTGCTATACAAAACAAACAACAACAACAACACGCATTTAACCTTTGCCGCATGCCAAATGCTGCACAGAAACACAAAGAAATATGATAAATTTGTCAAATTCAACGTTTGGCGAAAATATTTTTGCGTAGAAATACTACAAGGACGAAAAAGAAAAAAGCTAATATGTATCATGTAGCAAACTGTGGCCAGCCAAAGTTCAACTAAGCAATGTTAAGGCCAAAGTTTCTATTTTATGCTGCAGACAAATTTATATTTTTGTGTGGTGGTCTGTCTGTCTGTCCTTTAGTTTGTATGTCACAACAACATAAGCCGCTTTCTCATAGCTCAAAATTTATTTATATGCTTAATTGTTTTTTTTTTCTTCTGTTTAGTAGAACTTTGCTTTTTCTCACTGTCAGTCAACCACTTTCTGCTACATCTTCATGCTTGGTTAATTTGTGGTTTGTTTTACTAAATGAATTTTCGTCTAGGACTAATGAAATTGTGTAATATTATGAACACGATATCCTTGCTCATGTGCCTTTAAATTTGCGCTGCTTAAGACCTTAATTTATTAAGTTTGTTTTGCAGCACAAAAAACCACTTCGAGCGAGACACCACTTCAAAATTTACTTCGTTTATTAGTTCAAACCTTAAAGTTGTTTTGTTGTAAACTTTTGCATTGTTTGCATTAATGGCCAACAAGTCTGAGCCATTTTGTTTTCGAATTTGTCTGCCGTAATTTAATTTTCTTGTAGAGCCTTTTAAATTGAATACGAAGAAGCAGCTTTTATGTTGTATAAAATAAAATTTTATTTGTATATAACTGAATTTTCTTTTTTTATGGACGCACATTTTGCTGCTAATCTGGCATCTTATAGGGTTTTTGACTGCCATTCTGGCGCCAAGTGCTCAGTAGGCGTGAAAAACTATGCTCAAAGTATCTGTTAAGCAGGGGAGCGTGCGAAAAGAATAGTGAAATATTATACATCAATTGTATGGAGAGTGTTTCTTCTCAATAAAGAAGTTTTGCATGAAATATGTGTTCAAACTGAAAATAATAAATGTTTATGTTTTCAATGTTCAAATAATTTATGCAGGATTATGTTTGTCTAAAAATATGATTTTCTTTTATATTATCTCACTTTTCCTATGGCGTTTGCGCTGCTTTGGAAGTCAAGAATGAGAGTATTAGGGGGAAGTATCATTAGTAGGTATATATAATGCCTCATTTTATGTAAAAAAAATTTTTGAATTAATAGTTTGATAATTTTTCGCTACAGAAAGGAATATATGTTATATGAATTCGGAATAAGGAATATATGAAAGTTTTTTTTATAGTTTTTTTACAAAATTTTCTAGTCTTCTATGTTTCCTAGTTAATAGTATTTCCTACGTTCTTAGGCAGAAGTACTTTTTATATTGATCAAGAATATAATTTAGGGGGTCTGTCTCGCCACCCACTATTTGTTACATACATTCTATGAGAAAAAATATACTCTTTCAGCCTACGGCTACAGGGTATAACAACCAAAAAAAATTCCATCGAACAAAATGTGAAGTGATTTTAAACTTCGGCTTTACCGAACGAAATAAACGTTTTCTCTTGTTCGTTTTTTTTTTTTAACTGTTTGCATATTCCATTCGTGCTGCTCCCTGTTGGTATTTGTGCATCTGTGGCTTGCCTCACTTCATTCCGTATCGCTGCTGTTGCTTGTTGTGAATTTTATGCGAAGTATAAAAAAAACAACAATATTGCATGGACTACATAGAGAAGTTATGACAAAAGTCAAAAGCTGAAGGCATAAGTGCGTAGAGTGCGAAAACAGCGTCAAAAATGGCAGAAAAAAATGGCTGCAATAAAAAAAATTCGGAATACGAGCGTTGTTAAAATTCTAAAGAATGAAAGTTAAAAAAAAAAAAAAATTTCCTTGTTGTAACACAAGAAACAGGAATACGATTTTTTGTGCCTTTAAAAGTTTTCGTTTTGAAATGCATTTCGCCATCTGGCAACTTGCGGCTTGGAAAATGATTGCATATGGCATGAAGCAAAGGCTGCCATAAAAAATAAAAAAAAATAAATGAATGCGACTGCAAGCTTTATACACAGTAGACCAAGCGGAATTTTGTTAGGCAAGAGTGTCAAGTCAAGCGGGTGAGCATTCGCTATATTTATGAGAAGGCAACAGCAAATTGCTTTTGTTTCGGCTGCGAATTCGGCCGTCATTGTGCCATGGCGTCACATGTTCTTCAATCAGTAAATAATCTGCAAGTTGACAGAATTCAATGCTGCCGCTGAACTGTTTGCTTAAGCAAAATGCAAAAGCACAAAGCCAGCAGTCACGTATTTCATAGACTTGGCTGACTGACTGGCTGCCTGCACGCCTGTATATCCTGTTGCATTGTTGTAGCTATATAGCATATGTCTGTATACGAGTTTATAGCATCGACTTTGTACTTCAAATTAATATGCAAAACACAATTTTTGTTGCTGATCCACTGCGTGCGTTCAAAATCAGGATGTGCTGTATAAACATGGCACAAACCACAACTGCAGCATAAACCACAACCAATGATCCTGTCAGCGATGCATAACAGCAGTCAAGAAACTTTGAAAACCTAATTCATTTTGAATATTAGTTTAAGTTGGAAAGTCATTATGCTCTTGAAAAGATCCAGTGAAATTATCAAATGAAAGATTTATCAAACTTTCCAGCTGAATTGAAGAATCGATTAGGTTTCCTAAGAAATGTAGGGCAGCCACATAGAAGGTGTTCGATTGTTTTCGTTTCATCTCCATGATTATTCGTAAGATCACGCAACATCATTTGGAGTTTCTTTGGTCAGAATTGCAAAGACCATTTAATCTCTTGCCGTTGTAAACAAATTCTATGAGTGCTGCTAAAAATCTCTAAGTCTCAAATCTGTATCAAAGCTGTGTTTTTCATAATACTAGCTGCTATCCGCGTCTAAAGTCGAAACCGATTAATGGCCGTAAGCTAGGTAAAACAACTTCGGACCAAAATGAACTACTTGTATATCAGATGCTGTGTAAGTCTATGTTTGTCCGTCTGCCTGCATTGCTGCTAATACACACCGCGAATGTGAGATAGGTTAAGCTTGAGAACAAGAATACGCGATGCATTTGTCAAAACGGCACACTTGACAGCAGTGCGCTGCGCTTTGACATTGAGCCGCAGTCGAGATGACAACGTCTGTGGTTGTACATAGGAAAAAGTGTATGAAATCTGAGAAAGTATGAAGTCACAATTGCATGTTACATGTCATATGCAGTCACTCGGATTGTGGCAGTTGTGACGGTCGCTGTGGGAGGATAACTTAAAGGCTTCGGTTAATAAGTTAGACGGTAGCATGTAGTGCATTTGAAAAATGAAGTTTCTCATTAGTATTGCTAGCGAATGCCAGAGTTGCGTGGTATGTGACTGCAATGTTTTATGAGTTACGCGCTTTTGGTGTAAGTGTACTGGAAAAAAAGTTGCGTGTGCGTGATGTTTCATAAAAAAAAAAAAAAAAAAACCTTTTCGGTTTACATCATTTCAAGCAATAGCAAAAGTTTTGTTATTCGTTTGAATTTAATTGAATAAAAATTGTTGCAAAAGAATTACATGGTGTATAATGATTCTACTAAATGGTTGGTACGGTATGGGATCAATTGAGACTCAAGTAATTCGTGTTTTCCACATTCGTTTGTGCGCGGATGTTGTCAATATCAATTTCTTCTGGATTATCGCGTCTGACATAGATTGTCACCCTGACTGAAAAGTCTCTTGATATCAAAGAGCTCGGAGAAGTCACAATGCAAAGACGACAGATCTTTGCAGATAAAGCATCAAAAATTTCGTTCATATCGGTATGTCAAATTTGCTTATGAAGTTTACTAGGAGTGTCATGGCAAGTCCATTTTGGCATGTTGCTTCTAGCCTGTCCTCTTCATATATTTCAGCAGTTGTTGCAGTATAAAAATGTTGAATTTGTGACCTTAAATGTGTAGCAAAGGCTACAGCTTTGGCCCTCTCTGATGTGCACCATGCGATGTTTCCATCTTTGATGGGAACTTGTCTTCGTATAGGTCGTTTTATGCCTTTTGTAGCTCCCTATAAACTAAAATGGCCTTTCTCGAAGGGGTATAAATGTCTTAGTCGCACACCAATGGCATCGTTTGTCTAGAGGATTTCTATTAAACTTCCATCTCCGATGAAGCCTTCGTTCAAGATTTCGTTGTATTAAAGATTTATTTTGGAGTGGTGGGATAGGTATCGCGAGAAAAGCAGCCTCATAGACATTTTTTGTATTATAAAAATCTCATCGGTAGTGTAGTACCCTGGGTTTATTTTTCACAATACTGGCAACCATGTGGATTCAATTATTAGAGCAGAATAATCAAAGCATAAATCGGGACTCTCTTGTAATGGATATAGGAAATGGGTAATGACAATGGGTAATGGCTATGGGTAATGCCAATGTGTAACGACAATGGGTAATAGTAATGGGTAATGGCAATGGGTAATGACAATGTGTAATAGTAATGGGTAATGGCAATGGGTAATGGCAATGGGTAATAGTAATGGGTAATGGCAATGGGTAATGGCAATGGGTAATATCCATTGAACATGCGTAAACAGTTTGGTTTAATGGCTACATATTGTCAAGTATTCTAATAAAAGAGAAACACAAAGGGTTGCGGTTACCTTAGAATCGTACCATGCCATGATAAACCAAATTGGTTAAAATACGACTTTAAAAATATTTTATTCAGCGATACATCAAAACGGCGATTACAAAAGGAAGTCAAAGAGGGGGCTTAGCAACGCAAGCCGGTTTTCTTCCCATTTTAAATATTTAAATTTTTAAATTTAAATAAATTTTACAACACATTTGCCTAGCTTACAGTACAGCCAAGCGGCATAAATGCTGCCAAACTCTCGCCGGGAAGTCTTTGCGGTTTGTTTGATAATTATAAACAGTAAAACGCAGAGTGTGAGCAATTCTATAAACAAAAACAATGTTAATCACCTACATCAGAAATGAACTTTTATACGAGAGCAGCGCAGCACAGAGCAGAGCACTTGTGAGTCAGTCAGTTGTCGCGCATTCATTGTGCAGTACATTTCGCTTAGGGCTGTTGTGCGCAATACGTCTCAAGTTGTTGGGCTTAATTATTTTACGATAAGTGCTTATCACAAATAATAGATTTGTTATTATAAAATTTCGTTAAAATGGGCTCACAAACTGGACAAATTTCTATAGTGCGTAAGAAATTAGTCATAGTGGGCGATGGAGCCTGCGGCAAGACATGCCTACTCATTGTTTTCAATAAAGATCAATTTCCGAGATTCTATGTGCCTACAGTGTTCGAGACCTATGTTGCTGATATTGAAGTTGATGGTATACAGGTAAAACTGCATGTGTTATGATTCATGAGTAATTTTTCATCGAACTTGCATAAACTGTTTGCTTATATACGTCAGCGTGTTTCTATCAGAAATATGCGCATGAATCACTCGCACGATATCTGACTTATTTGTGTAAATAATATTGACATTGTTTGGCTATCTGCACTTCAGGTTCAACTCGCTTTGTGGGACACAGCCGGTCAAGAAGATTATGATAAACTGCGTCCGCTCAGCTATCCAGATACAGATGTCATACTTGTTTGCTTTAGCATAAGTTCACCAACATCACTGGAGAATATAGTAGATCGTTGGGCTCCTGAGGTATTTTGTCTTAATATATAAGTAATCTGATTTGTTTTTGTAGTTAATACTTATTGACTTTAAACAGGTTAAGCACTTTTGTCCCAATGTGCCAATTGTATTGGTGGGTAATAAAAAGGATTTGCGTCATGATCCGGAGACTCTAACAGTATGTGTAGACATATAGTATTTCTGTTTTATAAAACTAATACTTAAACTCTATTTTGCAGGAACTTGGCTTAACAAAAGAGTTGCCGGTCACAACTCAAGAGGGTAAAGTTGTTGCCGAACAGATTTCCGCTTATGCCTATATGGAATGCTCTGCACGTACTCAGGAAGGAGTGCGCGATGTTTTCGAAGTAGCTACCAGAGCTGCATTGGAAAACTCAATACGAAAAAAAAATAAATCGAGCTGCCAGTTGCTTTAAATTTGGTTTTTTTTTTTTACATTCTATATATTGGCTTAATATTAAAAAATTGTCATTCATTTGTATTGTCTCAAATATGTACTGTGATCAATTACTAATCGAAATATATGTTTCTAAATGTGTCTTTGTTTCAATAATATTCCTATTTATTGCTTTTAAAATTTTTATCTAGAAAAATGCTATGCTTTAAGTTTTAATCATCAATAAAAGTCGAGTTATAAGATTTACCTAATAAAATATTCCATAATATATACAAATTGAACTGCATATTTTTAATATCAAGATAATACCTTTTTATTAAGTGCATATAGACGTTACATATATATTATTCGTATTAATAATTATACAAAGCAATAATAAAGTTGCATTGTTTAAGTTGTCTCAAATTTTATTTTATTTCAATTTTTTAAAAAGTGTGACACCACTCCTTATAGCAGGTTAATATAAGCTTGCCTAATTAATGCGTTCAAAGGTGCTCATTAATTTATTTCAATTAACTCGCAGTAATTTGATATTTTTTTTAAAATCGTATAAACTGTGACTAATTAGAGAAGCCAAACTATTTAGGAAAATGCAGTAGTAGATACAATTACAAAGACTTTTGCTTTAATGGAAGAAAAAAAAGCTATTTCTACTTTTCATATGAAATTTCAAAAGAATTTTTCTTTTGTTTTTTTGATTTTATGCAAAAAACTTTTTATTGCTTATTCATTGTCATACGTCATATATAAGTATCAGGGATCTACGTGCCAAAAGCATATTTATAGCTATTGACCGGAAACTTAAAGTGTTAAAGATGGAACAAGTAAATGGGAAAGAAAGAAGCGAAAAGTTTTTTCCAAGTAAAGTCTACAAAAAATTAAGTCAAAAGGAAAAAATTCAAATCATTGCAGAAAAAGTCAAAGAGGAAAAATATAAAAAAAAATTCTGGTATCGACAGAATATTTTCATGTTTTATGCATAGCACTTTCTGTAGGTTTCGTTGCGATACTCCTTTACACATTTGTGTTTTGCTTTTGTTGGTCAATTTTATTTTCTGCAATTTGTTTGTTTGGTTTTTGTTACACTTCTTCATTTTATGCCCTACACAAATAGGTTTCTATCAGTTCGGCTGAAAGTTTGTAACAATTGCATGAAATCCTAATATAAGCATATATGCCTATTAAAGTGAGTTAACTTATATGAGAGAAAGTTAGTTAACTGAAAATTCGTTTAAAAATAAAAACCGAGTTTTCGCTTTTCATGAAAGTTACTCAGCTCATATTATATGAAATATCATGCAACTTTTTTTTAGTAAACTCTTTTGAATCATCTGAAAAATCGATTGCGAACTTTTTTAATTTTTTAAAAATGATTTTTAATATTCAAAATATTCACAAATCATCAATAATACAAAAAAAAACTTATCATTCTAAAAAGAAAATAGAACTTAAGAGGGGCCGTTCAAGTATTACGTAAGCAGATTTATTACAATTATTTACCCCTCCATCCCCAATCTTACGAACATAAAACACTTATTTGAAATTTTTGGTACACATATTGAATTCAAATTAAAAGTCTTCAGTCCATGAAACCCGAATCCATGATTCTAAGTTTTCGATGACATTGAAAGTTTGCTGCTCAGTGTTGTGAGTCTTCTCACTTTCATCTGATTTTGGAATGTCTACGTTGTTCTCATCGAGCCATTCAACATCATAGTGCTCTAAATTTTGAATAATGCATATCAGTTCATTAGCACGACGAGCAGCGTCTCTTACAGGCTTAACTTTCCTATCAATGTGCAAGTGTACTTTTTTTATGGATCTACTCGATGTGACGATTTAGCGACTTGACGGATGCATGATAAAGGCCACACGTTTTGCATGTTCGACTCAATTTAACCGTAGGACAAAAATAATCGTAGAGCATTTGCAGAAAATCTTTGAGTGAAGCACTTAAGCGTAGAGCTAAATTGACTGGAAGAATAAGAAGATGCCCTCCTTTATCCAAAACCAAGTCATAAACTTTTTATTTTACTTTTACAGTTGTTGGAAGAAACCTGTTGCCTAGTAATTTAAATAGGCCTCTTCTTGGACGACAGCATTCTGTATTTCTACATTTTACAATTTAAAGCAATTTAATGTCTTGAAAATCAGGATTATCTTGTTCACCTGCCCCCAACATATTATGCATAGAACATTATAGCCATCAATTTCGATTGAACTCCATACTTCAGCTAATACATTTCTTTCAAATGTTTATTAATTGTAATGCCACGTTCATCTAAATGAGATCCAAAATGGTCTTGAGATAATATTTAACCAGCCAGTTCCCGACTAAGAGAAGCCATTCTGCGCTCTACTCTGTTCTACGCACTTCTCTTTCAAGGGCATTGGTAGCCAAAAACAATGCATCGAGATCATGTCACTTAAAGTATTTTGCTATACAATACTTTGATACTTTTGATAACGCGGATTTTCAACTGGCTCTCCATCAACCGTCATGATTACCATTGGTTTTATTAGTCAGTTTTAGCTAATGATCGAAACTCTTCAAGTTCGAAAAGCATCTCCTGAGCATGAGTATTAGCAGTAGATGAAATATGCTTTCCACTTCGAATAGCGATGTATCTTGGTCCAGATTATCTAACGGCTTGCGGTTGTCCTAGCATACTGGAAGTAATTTTGTTAAAAGCATAAACAGATGGTATTAATTTACGATGCTCAGCGTTTACCCAATCTTGATTTGATTCTATATTCCATGTGCATTAGAAAAGGTGTTTGCTTATTTGCCGCAGTTACGTCAATAGAGACTCGAGCTTTATCATCTTGAGTTATGAAAAATACTTGATTTGGTCCAAGTATGGATGCTATATACTCTAAATTATAGATTAATGTTTCAGCGAACTTGCTATCTAAGTGGCTCTTGTGGTGATCAGTTTGAGCCCGAATGAGCTTAACAGGGACTGTCGATATATGTCTTCGTCCCTCTGCAGAATAAGATTTTCTTGGAATCAAACGAAGATATGTCCCCTATTGTACGAATTTCTTGTGTGAGTTTATCAAAAGTTTTTACGCTGCTAATAGATACCGTTCGTCTTCTATCATCTGCTGCACTCCCAAATAAATCTTTATCCGCAATTGTTTTTAATAGTGATAGTTGATTGCTTTCAAGATTAGAACGTCCCATTGTATCCCTCAAAGATAGTTTTTTTTTTATTACTGGATTTTCATAACAAATATCTTCTAACTTTCTTTTCATACCATCTCTGTGTTTCTTCTGGGCAACTGCGTTTTGAACATTCCTGTTTAAAGACTGTTTTGCTGTTTTTATTTCCTCGCGCAACTTATTGATCTGTTTATCAACTTTAGCACGGCTTGGCATAGTATTTCTGGCAGAATACAAAGCATTCAGATTTTTTTTTCATAGTTTCCTGAGAAGGTTTTGTTCCCTGTTTATCTCCATTTTCATAATGGAGATGGTTGGATCCAAATTAAATCAATTTTCTTGTGTTTAGTTCAATTCATTCAAATAAAACTAAAAGTTAAACAGCTGCAAAAACTACAGTCTTTGCTAATAGACACTCTTAACTTTCTCATATCAAATTTGATGCCAGATTCACCTTCTTTAAGCGCTTTACCCAAAACCTTCAGCTTGAATTTAATATTGTGACGCCGCTGTAGTAGCGACGCACAGCGATACATATTTTTTTATAGATATATAGGTTTTGTAGTCATGTAAGGAATATATTGTTGTAGACATATAGGTTTTGTAGTCATGTAAGGAATATATTTTGGGATGTAGGGTATAATTATAAGTTTATAAGTTAATTAGTCATAAGCCAATTTGTTAGTAATTTTAAGTCAAACTCTTTCTTAGTTATAAGTAAAATTAAGTTAAGAATTGTTAGTATGTAAGTTAGAATCACTGTTGTTAGTTTATAAGTCGAAATTACTATCATTAATAAACGAATAATTAAGTAGGAGTATTAAGTCACACAGCAGGTGACAATGTCATAAGACCCGCTCGATAGAAGTAGGTAGGGTATAGAGCAATAGCAGCGACAAGCTCAATGCCGAACAACGGTAGTAGCGACAATTACAAAAGGCAATAGGGCCAGGCGCAACAACAAATAATATTGTGTCGAACTGCAATCGAAGCAACAACAAATATTATTACGTTAAACCGCTATCAGAATAGTGCAAAACAGAATTAGGAAAAAGTACAGCAAATATTAAATGCGACAGCAAAGGCTATAGCAGGCATGGGAATATTTGCGAGACAAGGAAAGGAGAATCACCGCAGCAGAACTAACGGAACGCGTTGCGTTCGGCGATTCTCAAGAGTTGTACTTAAGCGAGGGACATTTGTGTAGTCAACACTGCGTCTTAGACTGGCAATCAAACCAGTCGCCTCTGGAAACGGAGCAACTAAAAGACAAAGTCACTTTTGTGCTGGAAAACCAGTCCAAGTCTTGTGAAACAAGACGACCGGTAGTACCAGATAAATTCTCAACAAGCACTGTTGGTAAACAAGGTGCTGTTAGAAAGTAGTGGTGTTGAGGGCAACCAGACACCAAGCACTGTTGGTAAACAAGGTGCTGTTAGAAAGTAGTGGTGTTGAGGGCAACCAGACACCAAGCACTGTTGGTAAACAAGGTGCTGTTAGAAAGTAGTGGTGTTGAGGGCAACCAGACACCAAGCACTGTTGGTAAACAAGGTGCTGTAGAAAGTAGTGGTGTTGAGGGCAACCAGACACCAAGCGCTGTTGGTAAACAAGGTGCTGCTAGGAAGTAGTGGTGTTGAGGGCAACCAGACACCAAGCACTGTTGGAATACAAGGTGCTGATAGGAGGTTACGACCTGGTATAGAAATAGTGTTAGGAACATTGTATGATTGTAAGTTTAGTCCGTAAGCTATTATATTGTAAATAAAGAACGTGGAATTAACTTTAAACTTCTGTAGTACTTACTCACCTAGCAAAATAGGCTTTGGTCTCAACATTAATAATAAATTTTCTGTTGCGACGAACTTTGGACATACGGCGAGCCTACCTCAGCCTGAGACGTCGTTACAATATAACATTAAGAGTGAAAGTTTCTCGGGCGATCGTTTGACATGTTTGCTGTAAACCTTTTTTTGTTCACCACTTACTGAATCGGAGACCAAAACAACAATAACAGCGAGGACAATGACAACGAGTTCGAAACATCTTCACGCCAACAGTTAGCAATCTTTGTCACGAAACTGGAATGTATTGTAGACAAAACATCCTAATCGTGTAACGAAGTATCGAAACTACATCTGGAGGCAATGGGGCTATGTTCTATTCATTTAAGAATCTTAGTTTAGCTTACATGGTAACGCTCTACTTGGCGCCGTTCCTGTTAATGTTATCAACAGAACTTCTTTCGCCCGGTTGTAGCCTACAATGGAGAATGGTAATGATATGGGTTACCATTTCGCGAACCTCGAATACAGTTGTGGTTTTTAACCATGAAAATTTAACTGGTAAGCGTTATTTAGTTTAAAAATGTGAAAATAAAAATTCACATTTTAATCAAGATTATGATTTGTAAAAGTTTAAAAACCCTCTATCCAGATACATATAAAAAAAAAACTGAGGTAGTTGTTTGAATTCATATAAGATATTTCGATATGTCTCAATGAGATTATGAATGTACTAAATATTCGAATATAATATATGGGAACTTCAATGCTTTCTTTTATGGGCATATTTTTATATAAAATTATTATAAGAGCTTCGCCAGCTTACTGTTCACAGTCGAAATGTCTTTAAAAATGATTTCTCTCCATTTTAAATATTTAAATTTTTTAATTTAAATAAATTTTACAACACACTTGCCTAGCTTACAGTACAGCCAAGCGGCATAAATGCTGCTAGACTCTCGCCGGGAAGTCTTTGCGGCTTGTGTGATAAATATAAACAGTAAAACGCAGAGTGTAAGCAATTCTTTAAACAAAAACAATGTTAATCACCTACATCAGAAATGAACTTTTATACGAGAGCAGCGCAGCACAGAGCAGAGCACTTGTGAGTCAGTCAGTTGTCGCGCATTCGTTGTGCAGTACATATCACTTAAGAGCGTTGTGCGCAATACATCTCAAGTTGTTGGGTTTAATTATTTTACGATAAGTGCTTATCACAAATAATAGATTTGTTATTATAAAATTTCGTTAAAATGGGCTCACAAACTGGACAAATTTCTATAGTGCGTAAGAAATTAGTCATAGTGGGCGATGGAGCCTGCGGCAAGACATGCCTACTCATTGTTTTCAATAAAGATCAATTTCCGAGATTCTATGTGCCTACAGTGTTCGAGACCTATGTTGCTGATATTGAAGTTGATGGTATACAGGTAAAACTGCATGTGTTATGATTCATGAGTAATTTTTCATCGAACTTGCATAAACTGTTTGCTTATATACGTCAGCGTGTTTCTAACAGAAATATGCGCATGAATCACTCGCACGATATCTGACTTATTTGTGTAAATAATATTGACATTGTTTGGCTATCTGCACTTCAGGTTCAACTCGCTTTGTGGGACACAGCCGGTCAAGAAGATTATGATAAACTGCGTCCGCTCAGCTATCCAGATACAGATGTCATACTTGTTTGCTTTAGCATAAGTTCACCAACATCACTGGAGAATATAGTAGATCGTTGGGCTCCTGAGGTATTTTGTCTTAATATAAGTAAACTGCTTTGTTTTTGTAGTTAATACTTATTGACTTTAAACAGGTTAAGCACTTTTGTCCCAATGTGCCAATTGTATTGGTGGGTAATAAAAAGGATTTGCGTCATGATCCGGAGACTCTAACAGTATGTGTAGACATATAGTATTTCTGTTTTATAAAACTAATACTCAAACTCTATTTTGCAGGAACTTGGCTTAACAAAAGAGTTGCCGGTCACAACTCAAGAGGGTAAAGTTGTTGCCGAACAGATTTCCGCTTATGCCTATATGGAATGCTCTGCACGTACTCAGGAAGGAGTGCGCGATGTTTTCGAAGTAGCTACCAGAGCTATATTAAAAAATTCAATACGAAACATGTAAGAGGAGCAAAATTGTAAAATAAACTTGTACAATTCCAGCGAAGTCCTAGTCGAATGCAAAAAGAACGAACTCTCTATCCATAAACGTTTCCGAGATACTTTCCTTCATAAGAACGCACAGATGGACAGACGGTCATGGCTATATAGACTTCTCTATCACTCCTGACCATAATAGTGGTAACTTTGAGGGGTCTCCGACCATTATTTCTAACTGTTACATACATTTGCACAAAACCAATAGGCTCTTGTACCTACGGTACAGGGCCTAAAAAGAAGCTGCCAGTTGCTTTAATTTTATTTCTACATTTAGTACCAACATTTGTTTCGAAAAGAAGATGCTACCTGTTAAGTTTTTAGGGATTATTTAAAATTGTTATTTTTTTACATTTCGATATGGTCTTTTCGAATTTTAACTTTGTCACCTTATATAGGAAATTTTGCACCTAAAAGCAGTTTTTAGTTGCGACTCATTTTTGAAAAAAAAAAAAAAAATTTTAACAATTTGGTATACAAGCGAAGCAAAGTGTACAAAAAAAAAAATGTCATTAATTTTTATTTTATTAAAAAACGGAAACAAAGAAGCGGCTCGCTTAGTTCGAAATACAACTTTAAAGGGTTTGGCAAACCTCTGCGATTGCTGCCTTTCTTGTGCAAAGATATTTTTTCCAAATCATGGAAACTTACTTTTATACTCTCAATGACTATTATGGACTTTTTATACGATTTTATTTTAATTGTACAAAATTTTTTAATAAAAGCTAGAAAGCTCAAATTATAAATATTCACACGTAAAGCGTATTAAAGCATCTCTTCAACCGAATGAAACATATGGCTGACTGACTTTTTTTTTTGCAGTAAAGCGAAATGCTAAAATCATTTATCACTCCAGTGTTGTACTCGCACGTAGTGCAAAATGTGAAAGGATTTTCAAAGGACTAAGGCAGTTTAATAGAGACGAGATGATGTTGCGCTATTTTTGTTGCTAAGGAAATGGTTTTTCTTTTTAGCGCTTTTTGAATTTTTGAAGAATTTAAATATTTCTTTTAAATATTTCTTTAATTTTTCTAATACACAAACACTTCAGGGAAGTAACATAAAATCGATGAATGTGTAGTAAAAGGATGTACAAATCTGTTATTTAGAAATTAATTTTTTATTTATCTCAAGTATTTAAATAAACTTAATGCTCTACAAACCATATTTAAATGGTTTAAAATTTTATTATTTAAGTATTTCTTTGTCCATATATAATTGCGAAGAGTATTCAGTCTGTGCTACTAACCAAATTTTGCTTTAAATTAAAAACATTAAATAAAACAAAATAACAAACTTTTTGTACGAGTGTGCAGCTACTTGAATCCATTTCAATTTAACAGCACTTAAAATAAATTCTGTTATGCAATATATTCCAAAATATTTAAGCACAAAAATATCACAAAAAAAAATATCCTTTCATCAAGTAGATTTAACTATTTCAACTGATGCTTTTGGCTGCATTTATTTGTACAAAGTTTCACTGCAATTTCTTTGACGGTTATATAAAAATTTATGCTCCAAAGTTCAAAGGTAAATATTTCTGAATTTATTTTGTTTTCCAAAACATTTTATGGTGCAAATGTTTGTATAGCAAATCTTATAAAAGATGCTCTCAGACAAACGAAATTCATTTATATGCATTAATAATTTTATTGTAGTTGCATATAATTCACTCTTGAGCTTTGCACATAGAAATATTAAACGAAATTATTTCAAGTCATAAAATTCAAAATAATTCCAAGTAAATGATGTCATAGAAATACAAATACAAAGTTTGAAGTACGTTTGTACATTTCTGTTGACTTTCTTTTATGCTAAAAATAAATATTTATTTATGAGAAATTAAGTAATTTCAAACATCAACATAAATTGTTGTGAAAATGAAAGCAAAAACTTGTAAAAAATTTCCTCGTAAATATTATTTCAGAGAACACAAACTTCAGTTCAGTAAAATACTTCTTCGCTTTGAAAAATTCCTCAAAACGCAACTAGCAAAGTTAAGCAATTTAAACTTATATCAAAAAGTAAAAATATGGCGTTTGCAGGACATTTTGCTTATATAATTTCTCAACTTTAAACGAATAGGAGTGAATAGCTTATATATGAAATATTGTTCTATTTGAAGTAGTTTGCAGAAGTTCACATTTGTGTGCACGGTTTCGACGAATGATCAAAAGGATTTTTAACAATTTATTCATTCCATTGTTCATTGGAGAGCTAAATGTGAGAGGTCAGATTAGCATTATCTATAAAACCTAATGGCTTCAACTGGCGTCACGGATAGCTAATTCGCCATTTAAATTTTCTTTATTTTATACAAAAAAATTTTAAACCTATTTTCTTTTAAATTTCACCTTTGCAATGTCGGACATATTGAATACTTCGTTTTATAGAAATTAGTTTTGGGACAGTGGCACGAGTGCCTGCTCTGAAAATCAGAAAAATCAGAAAAATCAAGTTTAATTAGTTTTTTTTCAGCACTTTTTCTTTTCGCGCAAGTTATAAAAAAATTTATAATTCATCCAAACAAAAAATATCACGTACACAGCTTGGGATACTTCGCAGCTGGCATTGTTTCGTGTACACTTTATGGCTATTAGATTTGCGTTAAAATTACATTTTCATACAAGCCATAAATTAGAAAAAAAAAAATACTTTCCCCTTAGTAAATTCTATTTCTTAGTAGCACTTGTTTCTATTTGAGAGGCTTTTATGCGAATCGATTGTGGTTTGGCAAATTCAGCTAAAAGCAAATCGAATCAACATCAAATAGCAAAAATGTGCTCCATTTCTAATAAATTAAAGCTTGATTATTAGCAGAAAAGTGAAACCAAAGCACTTTTCTTTCATGACTTTCATGGAAAGTGTTATTAACATACATAAGTAGCCTGATTGACGAACTGATTAGCTGCATAAATGCTTTATGGTTATTTTATAAGCCCATTCATGGCAAAAGGGAAACAAATGAAATGTAATTTTGTACATCAATTGGGCGTGGTTTATGTTGATGTTTCCATTGATTGGCTTTTACTAAAATGTTATTTTCTGAATAGTTAAACAAAAACGTGCATCGTTTATTGTATTTCGAAACATTATTCGTAATAAGCGTCTTTGCTTTACTCGCATATCGTATTAAAGCTTTAAAGATACAGGGTGCAGAGAGTAAATCTTTTGCATAAATTTTGAATGAAATAAAAATGAATTGTAAAAGACAGTTTAGTTGATGCTTTATTTAATTTAATATTAAAAACTAAAATCAGTTGAATTTGAGGTCACTCATTTCTGTAAAATATTCGATGTTCCAACTTGTTCTCAAAGTCGGCACAAGCGTACGATAAGAAACAGCTAATGGCTGCGGGTTTTCTTCTATGCTCTATCTGATCAAATTCAAATTCTGTCCATACGTCTGAAATATGCAAAGAAACCAAGTTAAACAAAAGTTTGAGGGTTAATTACACAGGCCAACAATTTTCAGACCCAAAAACTGGACAAACTTTTTCTTATGCAATTTTTCACGCTGAATCCAAATCCGGATTCGCCAAAATTGCTCCAGCACAGTTTTTGAGATATTCTAACCTAAAAGTGTGAAAATGGACGTTTTTGGCATATTTCAATAAGCTATATATTCGATAGTAAATTTTTTCGAACATTAGCACCAATTTTAACTCAAAGTGCACATTCTAACCTTTAAAATTCTGTTTTAGTTTTTTAAATACAATAATTCATTGCTGAGATATGGCCATTTAAAGAATGTCAATTTAATATTGCTGGAGTAATTTTGGCACCGGATTTGGATTCAGCACGAAAAATTGCATAAGAAATAGTGGGTCCAGTTTTTGGGTTCGGCGTTTTCTAAAATTTTGTTGGCCTGTGTTATTGAACAATTATTTTTTATGAATAAAAAAAAAAAAACAATATTCTGTTTTATATCTCCGAAGACTTATTTGTGAATCAGTTACTTTGGCCGCACCCTGTACTCTCCTCATCAAGCTCAGCCAAACTAATAACTCTTTCCAAGCACAAATGTTGGGGTTAAATACTTCATTTGATCATTTTTTTTAATAAAAGTTTTATTCAAGCGCATGGTATGGAAGCGCATGATGTGCAAAAGTCAACATTAGTGGAGAAAGCTATTGACACGTATCGCCTGGGTAATCTCCAAACAACCATTCGGTGTAAAAAAAATTGTGAGAAGTGCACTGTGCTTGGGGCTTGTCGCTGTAAATCGAAGACAAAAGGATTTCATCTTCCTATGATGACAACCTCTACAAACGTTAAGGATCATGTTTGCGGATGTGTATCTGGAATATGCTTAAGAGCAAATAGCCAATTGATCTGTTGGTAAATATAAGGCTTACTTCATATGATGTATAGCATAGCGTCGCTCTAAAAAAAAAGCATCCCGTCTTTCCTACTATAGCAGCCATGAAAGTAAGCACGAACTTGGATGCAGTTTCTACTGTATAGCCTTGTTGACAAGTGTCTGGCCAAATGCCTCAACGGAATTAAAAAAAAAACGACAAGGTCAAAGATTAATATTAAGAGCACCTGAATCGTTGCTATATGCCCTCCCATTTTGTAGTTTTAAAGCCCAAATTTTAAGAAATCGTTGGCCCAAAATAATTGGAAAATTTAACTTTTATGACTTAACTCAACCAATTGGTTATAACTTCTTAATATATAGAAGTAAACAAAGCTTATAATTGAATAGGAGCGTGAGGATATGCGATAGAAATTAAGGACGAAAATTGTAAGAATTTAAGAACAAAGTGTTTGTAATAACCAAAAGAATCAACAAAAAAGTGGGTGAACTAAATGCATTCCAGCCTATTAATAAAAAAGTTATCGCAATAATTTACTGAGCAACAAGTAGCACGGTTAAATGTTGAACGCTGTAAGTCCACAATTGATGTGTTGCTGTGCAAATGAAATAATATACGACACTGTGAAGGTCAGTTGACCACTAAACCGATTAATGGCTTCGAGATTGCTGCAGCAGGCATAAATATTGAGAAAACTTTTGTTAACGATGAATGCCGTAAAGTGAAGTACAAACCACAATACAGTTTAGAGACTACATACCAAATGAGTACATGAGATATCAAAATTTATGAAGTCATTATTAATTCCCATGACATATTGAAATATCGGTACCAAATGTTAACGTAGATACATATATGAATTTTGGGCAAACTAACCAGCAATAATAAATTAAAGTCCAAATGTTGTCCGGGTACTACAGTGTTAAGTACAACACTTCCGATTCCACCAATGTCTCCAAAATAAAGCTGGCGCTTATTCCCCAGTGCAGTCCCCACTTTCGAAACATTGTGAAATCTGTTGACAAAAGTCTTTTTTAGGAAAATTTGTCTATGCCTTTTAGCTAAATACAAGTCGTATTCAATTCTTGCCGTCCACGTGCAAGATAAGAGATGGCTGAACTGATGAAGAATTGTAAAATGCCTCAAATCTAAATTATGCTACTTATACTGGCAACACCGAACGAAATGGAAAGTTTTAGTTCTAAATGAAATGCAATAATGAGGAAAACAACCTGTGAATAGACCATAAATGCCACAGAAAAGAAAAATTTCTTTGAGCATTATGAAGATATACCAGAGCTACTGCAATGACTAAGATGCGCACAAAGAAAATTCAAGGCATACCAAGTATTGGCCATCATAGCAGAATCATAGATCGTAATATGCGAACCATTCTCATCTATTACAAGGCCACATCATTCACGGCTGATTAACTGAGTAAATACTTACTTATTTACTTAAATGGGCGTCAACCGTCTTCCGGTCATGGCCGCATGTCGGAAGGCTGGCGCCAGTCGTTTTGAATGCCAAGTGCGGAGAGATCTCTCCATACCTGGCTATTCCAACGCATGTCCGGTCGTTCTCTATTTCGGCGTCCACCAATCAAGTTTGGGGCCCCATGTAAACCATGCGTGCTGGAGCTCTATCATCCACTCGAATGAGGTGCCCAGCCCAGTGCAGCCGCTGGAATTTTATGCGCTGGACTATGTCAACCTCATCGAATTGCTCGTAAAGCTCGCGGTATATACGAGACCTAAACTCGTCGTAATAGGACCGAAAATCCTGCGAAAAATCTTCAACGCTGTTTCATCTGACTCAATTACGGTCCATACAATAGAACCGGGAGTATGAGTGTCTTACAGATCTTGATTTTGATCTTTCGAGAGAGGGCTTTACTTCTCACTTGCTTGCTTAGCCCAAAATAGCATCTATTTGCCAGCGTGATTCTCCGCCTTATCTCCAGGCTGACGTTTTTGTTGCTTGTTATCGCGGATCCAAGATAGACGAAGTTTTCTACAACACTTAAGCTAAAATTCTCCATCGTCACTGACCGTCCAAGACGCGATGACGGAGTGCGAGAAGACATCAAGTACTTCGTCTTGTCCTCATTCACTGCTAGACCAATGAGTCGAGACTGCTTTTCAATCTTTGAGAAGTCCTTGCTGACTCGCCGTTCCTGCGTGCCGATGTCATCGGCGTAAGCAAGCAGCATCACTTCCTTTTGGAAGATCTAGCCCAACATACTCTGTATGTACGGGCACTGGCGTAGGATGTATTCCATCAGAAGATTGAAAAAATTGCACGACAGAGCATCGCCCTGCCCGAAACTTATCTTGGTATCAAAGGAGTCGGAGAGGTTTTTGTTGGAATTCTTTATCGTCATAGTCCATCCAAGTACTTCGAAACCATAAGTCGTGACTGCTTTTCAAACTTGCCGTTCTTGTGTGAATATGATGTAAATTTTATCACTTTCTTCTGGAAGATCGAAAGATTCTATATGCATGTGGATTGCTTTAGAATAAAGTTCATAATCAAAAAAAAAAAAAATAATACTTTTCCTGAAACCTGTCTTGGTATCAGATAGGCCGGAGAGTTTGTTTCGTACGCTGAAGCTTTACACTGGTCTTCTGCAGAATTTATCGAAGAGCAAAGAACACTGGATTTTAAACCTTGGATATGGATTCAACCGATCATAACTTACATAAATGTTGATGCATACCCCATATCAACTCATTGCTGCCAGTCTTGAATAATTCAACTAACTGCTTATCATTATTATTCTTTAGCTTGCTAAAAATCGAATCAACTCCATTATAGTCGGGTGACTGTAGAGTATAAAACTATTGACAACTTGTGGTTTTGGTATCACATCTCTGTCGGCGACATTGTAATCTTCATCGCCTCTAAATATATAAGAGAAGTGATTGCTTCATATGTTCAGTGATTTCTACGCATGTTCCAAATAATCAGCCTCAACTGCATTGATAGTAACTGGACCGTACCTCGTTGCCAATATGTTTATTGACTTTTAAATTTTTGAGCATCAAAAGGTCAAGTCTGGCTTGCAGAACCAGAATGACCAAATAATAGTTGTAAGGCCATAAAAGTTTGTCTCCCCACTTCTCAAAGCTAGCATTCAATGAAATCCTGCCCAAAAGTTAGTCCGCATACAAACTTGCCATGCTTTTTATGTTATATTTGGAAAACATTTTTGTTATTTTGTTAGCTAAACACGCCAATTTAGTGCCGACTTTGCGCTGTGGCCATGCGATCTGTAAAATAATTTGTTGACAATTTCGAATGCAATTTCGTGCATGATTAACTGCTGTACCAAATGGCCAGCAACTATTCAATTAAATTTAATATTTGTCATTTTGGCTTTCGAGCTTACTCTCATTCATTCCAAATATAAGCATATTACCAACAAATATATCCTTTAACATTGGCTAATTGAAATTTATGCAACATCATTCGAACCGCTGGGCAAAGTTACAACATGCTGACAATGTGCAAACCATTGAAAATAATTAATTCTATAAAATTTACGAATTACGTACTGAGCCAATATGGAAATTTTTTATACAATCTAGTTAGCCAAATTGCGCGAGCTATTATTGCCTTGTTGGTACATACGCAGCCAAATTAACGCTTGAATGCATGGAGGAATAATCTCCGCAATGTCAGCCCACTGGCTCTGACATCCACAAATGACAATTTTGCCATTTTCTGCCAGCGAAATTCCAATGAAAAACGTGCGCAAATGAAAAAATGCGAAATTCATTTTCATAGCACGACTAGGAGACATCATGGGACCAAACTGTGATGGAAAATTTCGATGCAACGATTGAAAGAAAAAAAAAAATTAACAGCAGCAGGAATGAGTCAACTTCATGCATAAAAATTCATTTGCAATTGAATGCCAAAGTGCATGAACAAAATGTAGTTCGTATTGCTACAGGCGGCATGCGAATGCACTATGGACAATGTAGTATGCAGAGCGCTTACTTGTCGAACAATATGAAATAATGTCAAATATTTCTTAAAGCACAAATGCAGATGCATGGTCGTGTACAAGAAGATGATGATGAACGTGTTCTAGCTAGGCTGCTGAACGAACAATTGGCGTAAGCATTGCAACTTAAAATGTTTGCTGTCGATTACTACTACGCAGTAAAAAAGAGTATTATCGGCTTTTGTGATAGCTTGTGACATATTACAAGTGGTAACAGAGCTGTAACCAAGTGGGTGGTGTACATAATTGCAAAGAAGATAATTAACAACAAAGGAAAAAAACTTTGTTTATATCAATGGGAACTTTACTTATATAATATATAAATGATTGAGGTCTGTGCAAGACTGCTGCCGTCAACTGGCATATATAAATAGACTAAGGCAAAATTTTGAGCAAGCTGCGCCATTTTGTTTGTGTTTGGTGATCAAACATTATTATTTTCGTAAAAAAAGATATCACAGAAACGAAGAGAAGGCTTGATAAATACTTTGGAGGCTCTGCACCATCAGTCGCAATGTTTATGAAGTAGTTTACTGATTTCCGTTGTGATCGTGCCAGCAGAAATGTCGCCGAAGGTTCAGGTCATTTACAAGACTTCATCATGCCAAAAATCGTTGATTATATCAATGGATTAATTTTGGACGATTGGAGAATGAGAGTTTGTAAGGTAGCTGAGGGTGTAAGCATCTCCACTGAGTGGATACATCACACATAAGCTATAATTGCAGCCAATTTAACCACTTTAAAGAAGTTTTTGTCAAAGTGGGTTTGTCGGCCAACAAGATCTTTCCAGTGTTTTTTTTTAAATACACCCAGTGTCAGAATGATGTGCCATCAAAACAATGCTCGGGTGCACACGTATATGGTCACCTTGACAAAAATCCAAAAATTGATTTACGAACTGCAAATCCATGCAGCATATTCTTCAGATTTAGTACCCTGCAACTATTTCCTGTTTCAAAACCTAAAGAAATGACTGCGTGTGATAAAGCAAATTCCTATTTAGAGAGCCTTTCGAATTCCAATAATTTGAAAGGAATTAAAAAAAAATTATTTGGCGTGAAAAAAAAAATCTTTTATTCAAAAAGTCATTGATTTATCAAGCTACCCTCGTAAACATATACTTCTAACATCGCGAAATTGGAGACCATCAAAAATAAATACTTTAGTTTGGGTATTTAATCTCTCCTATTCCCTCTTCTTGCAGAGGCATGAATCTTGGTGAAATTATAGAAGGTAGCGCAACTCTCACAAGATATGTAGCTGAGAGAAGTAGAGCGTAATAAAGGAAGGTAGAGCGACTTGTTTGTTTTTTTTATGGTTTCTGCTATATAAAACGTGGAGTGTTGCCATCCTATCTCAACTGCAGCTATTTTGAGAGTGCATGGCTGAAGTGGCGTCACTATGTATTATTACACTATGGCATGGACCGTGATTGAGTCAGACAAAACGGCACTGAAATTCGTTGATTGAGAATGATTTTTGATCCTATTACAGTTGACGATACAGATGACCGGGCAAGCGTTGGAATAACAAGATATGAAGGGATCTCACCATACTTGGCATACACCACCTGATGCGCCTTCCTACATGTAGCCATGACCGAACGACGTTTGACCCGCATATAAGTATTTCCTCTTCAAATACGTTGCATTTAATGAACATGCCATGGAGTAATATTCATAAATACCTAAAGCTGTTCTTTGAATTATTTTTTTAATACCCTGTTCCCATAGAAAAAGAGTCTATACTGACCATGAAAACCTACTACTAATTCTGAGTTTCTAAATACGTTAATCCTTATCAAATATTCCACTTAGGTGCAGATCGAACCTGTAAAAGGGGTAGCCTTTGTGTGTTTATATATGAGCAATTTCTTATTATTAATTTTTTAAGCTAGCACCGCCAAATAAGCATGTCCTGAAGCAGGTACAGGGTATTTTATAATTGAGCACACTTCACTGTAGCGTTCCTTCCTTTCTATTTTTTTTTTTAAATTTTTTACAACTTTGAGTTATGAGCAGCAAAAATGTTTTAAGTGTGTGTTTAGCTTCAAACAGAAAGTGAAAATGCTTTCTATAAGCTGCCACTGCATGTCATATAAGTAATGTCAAGCAGGCATGCTAAATGTCAACTCATGTCAGTCAATTTAAGTGAGTGTCTTCTATATATAAGTATGTATGTGTTCCAGACTAGTTTGATGTCAAGCAAGCATGCTGTGAACAGCATGCGAAGCAAAATTGCATTGCTGTACGTCCAAAGACTACTCCAGAAACATAAACCCAGATACATGCATGTATGCATGATTTTTTTTTTTTTTTTTTCTACTATAAAAGTTTTATAGTGAAAAATTGTGTTGCATACAAGCTTACATCGTACCGAAGCGACAGGGCAAATGTCAGCCAAGTTGTAGTCCTTGCATCTTAAGCGTTGCTAAGTGGGCCTTAGTTCTTGACTTGTTAGTCGCTGTTAGTCTGAAGTTTTCATGCGTTTGGCGTCAAAGTGTTAAGTGTAAATGAGTTAAATTCAGAATGATTTATAACTCGTTTTGAATTATTTAAGCATTTAATGCATTTAATGAAGCAAATTTGATTTGAATAATAAAATAATAAATAGTTGGCATCAAGTTGGTTACTTTTAGGAGAATGTAAATTGTTTTTAACTATATTAATACTTTACTCATGCTGATATACATAAAACAGAATTAAATAAGAAATTTTGTCTATGCATGAAAACTTCTTAATTTTCAATTTATTTTCCAATTTTTCAACATTATTAAACTCGCAGCTTGCAGCTCACACACAAATTGTTTACAAATCAAAAACTTTGTTTGTTCATAAAAATGATTTGAATAGAAATCTCTTTTAATTTAGATTATTTATTTAGTTTACATGAAATCAGTACACTATAAAATTTATGTATCGTAACTCATGAAACTCAATTTTAACTCTCATTCCTTTGAGACTCAACAGCAGCAGCAGCATCCTGCTTATCGTACGCATTCCTTTGTATCTTCATAGTTTTATAAGTTTATTTAAAGCAAACTTTTGCACAAACTTTTTCATCTCTGTGGTGCTTAAAATAAATCACTCATTGGAGACTCGCAATGGTAAGGCATATGATTCAGATATGCTTTTGTATTGAGTTGTATACATTTGTAGCAGACTGTGTGTGCAAGCGTTTTGTGTATATTGTATTTTAGCTAAAAATTTAATAAAATTCGATTTTCCACATTTTTCTGAAGAGTATAGCACTATTTCGCAGCATGAACAACAATTTATATGGAGCACAATGAAGGCATGAACAATTTTTTTTAAACATTTTTTAACTGCGGTGAAACAGTGCTGGAAATCGAAGTTATATGCACATTTTAGAGCATAAAATATCAAGTCGATATAGACATGTCCGTCTGTCTGGCTCTACGAATGAAAATTGAGAACTCTGAGACTATAAGATATAATAAGAGCCTTCAAACTTGCATATTTCAATTCTTTCTACAGTTTACTTGTATTCAAGAGACACGCAAACACCTCCATAAGAGTGTTAACACTTACCAAATAAAACTACTTCTTACGCTAAGTTTCTGTATGAAAAATATTGTATAAATCCTAAAAAATATATCACAAAGCTGCACATTGGAATAAAGCGCCAATCAAATCTGTAGATACAAGGTATTTCGAAGTCGATTTTAATGTTTAATCTTTTACTTAGTTTTTGTTTTTTATTTTATATGGAATTTAATTATTAAATAAATTTAATTCTTGGTATTTTCTAAGTCAATAAGTCATTAAAAAAAAAATATGTCCAGTGAAAATTTCGCTTAAAGTTGTTGTTGCGTAAATTTTTGTTGTCCTTTATCTATATTCAATTTTTTATTAAAAATATTTTTTCATAGAGGAATTTGCTTAATATTAAACAGTGAAAAAATGCAGCTAGAAAAAATAATATTTTCTATTTTCAATTTAATATAAATAAATGTTGACAAAGGTACGTGGATGCATCAAAATCGAATAAAAAACAAGTAAGGAAATTTCAGTCGGGCGTAACCGACTGTAAGAGGCCCTGTACCAGTTCAGTTCGCCTAACAAACACATTAAATGTTTCCCGAGCTTATGACCAAACACATGACCAAACACTTCTCACTGCGCGAATATGAATGAAAAGAAAAGGGGGGTCGTTCAAATTCAATTGCTTATAAAATCGTCATTTATTATCCGATTTTGATGAAATTTTCGGATTTTGGCTAAAAAGGACGATATCTCTATACTGGCAGACTTACTTTTTTTTTGTGCCGAAGAAATTTTTACCCTTGGGGGTGATTTTATGGGGAAGGGGGGGAGGGGCAAGTTTTTAAAATAAACTTGTGAAATTCCGGAGCAGTCCTAGTCGAATGCAAAAAACACGAAGTCTCTATCTATTACCGTTTCCGAGATCCTTTCGTTCATACGGACGGACAGACGGACATGTCTATATCGACTCCTCTATCACTCCTGACCATAATGGGGGTAACTTTGGGGGGTCTCCTACCATTATTTCTACCTGTTACATACATTTGCACAAACCCAATAGGCTCTTGTACCTTCGGTACAGGGCCTAATAAAAACAAGTACTGGTCGCCGCTTAAATTAGCTCCCGATTTTGTAAAATCAATTCGATATACAGGGAACACTAGGAGGGGACTCAAAAAACTCGTCTTGTCCTCATTCTCCGCTAGAACCATGAGCCGAGAATGTTTTTCAATCTCTAAGAACGCCTTAGTCCTGCGTACCGATGATATCGATGCAGTATCACTTCCTTTTGGAAGTTTGAGCCCAACATACTCTGAATGTACGGGCACTGGCGTAGGATGTATTCCATCAGAAGATTGAAAAAATTGCACGACAGAACATTGCCCTGCCTGAAACCTCTCTTGGTATCAAAGCGGTCGGAGAGGTTTTTCCCCATCCTGACAACGCTTTGTGTATTAGATAGTGTCGTCATACAAAGAGGATCGATCTTTGCTGGAATACCTCGTGCAGACAGAGCGTCGGAGAACTTTGAACGCATCAGCGAGTCGACAAAGAGGTGGTGTGTGTCTTTGTTGAACTCACGGGTCTTTTATAAGATTTGGCTTAATGTGAATATTTGTTCACTGGTCGACCTTTTTCAACTGAAGCCTCACTGATATAGTCCTATCAGTGAATACGTTTATGGCTTCAGAAGACTTATTCCGCTGTTTCCGCTCCTTTCTTAAAGCTAGGAAAGAGAACACTGAGACGCCAGTCAATGGGTATGCGTTCATCGGACCATATCCTGCATAAAAGTTGGTGCATACTCCTAAGCAATTCATCGCCGCCGATCTTAAATAACTGAGCTGGCAGCCCATCAATGCATGCCGATTTATTATTTTCAGCTTTTTAATAACTGAATCGAACTCGTTATAGTCCGGTGGCTTTACTTTACTGCCATCATTAACTGATGGTTCCGGTGTCATTTCTCTATCGGCGTAATTGTGCTCATCATCGGCTCCAAGTAGGTTGGAAAAATGACTCCTACATAATCTCAGAGATTTCTGTTCATCCGTTACCAGATTTTCATTAACATCCTTACAGAAAGTTACTCCGTGCTTAAAACCTTCAGCCAGATGCTTGACTTTTTGATAGAATTTTCGAGCTTTATTTAAGTCACGTAATATCTCAACATCCTCTATATAACCTCACATTAACTCTATGTATCTAATGTATATAAAAACATAATAAAATAATATTTAGGTATATATCTCAATAATTCTAGTGAAAGGAGAAACGCTTTTCTTCTCGCTCTTGCTGACTCTTTTTATATTTGATCTTAAGAACGTAAACTGGGATGTTTACTATATAGTGGGCTGAATACGCTTCTTGCACTGGGTTAGACATTCAAACAAATTAGAGTCATGAGGAGTTCAATCCTAAATACACCGTGAAGACATTTAAGCACATGGTGACAATATTATGTTGTGGAGATGCATCTTTGTTTTAAATAAAATTAATGTATCAAAACTAGAAATTTAACGATTTATGACAAATATTTGTCTTGCCTTGCCTTGCCTTCGAATCATATTTTGCAAATTATAAGTTGAGGTTTAAAGTGTTTTTTTTTTTTATTTACTTGTGACTTTAAATATTTTATCTTACATACGTGTATACTCCTCCGGTAAGTGCCAAACATATAAAAAAAAAAAACACTTTTCACTACGTTTGTGTAGAGCATAAAAATGTACTTAAATAAAATGGCATAAATAATGAGGTTCTCATAATAAAAGGAGCAACTATTTACATAACTAGAAATACGATAGGAATATCATTGTCAAGAGCATAAAACACGCATCAGCAGCTCAGTACACACAGAACATAGCAATAGCAGCAACAATGCAGGACGCTGAAAGGCTATTCGTTTACCAATTGACTGCAATCAGTCATGCGTAAAACTTTTGTGCAAATCTTACATTCAATAATGCACAAGAAGAAGCAGCAGCAGCAGCAGCAGAATATCATGCATTTTGTAAAGTTTTGAATACAACTTTCGGTTTGTCCTGTGCACAGCAATATACATATTTACTTAGTACAATATAAAGGATCTCTGCACGCATATTGATAGCAATTGAAATTATTTTCATGGACGCATGAGTTTCAACAAATGCCTGCTAACATTTGTGCATAGTATCTGTCGTTTGGCATCTTAACTTGTCTACTTATTTTTGATTGACTGATTTTGAAGTTGAAACTTGTTGTGCGCCATGCATGATGCCATAATCAATATCATACATTATCAACGCCATTTTGTCGTCGTCCATTGTATGCTTGTGATAAGCAGCAAAATTTGCCATTTAGGCGGAAATTTTTGCTGCCAATTATATAAGATATTATTGACAGCGATCCATATTATATCGAATTTACTGCTGAGCAATGCTTGTTTTGACAAGTTACAAAAAGTTATGCGCAACCCTTTTCATATTTTCATATTTTCATATTTTCATATTGAATTATGTAACAAAATATTTATTTATTTTTGTTTTTGCTAGAATTTTCTCTGCTATAATACATAACACCGCACAATTTAAGTCCGCTTTAAGTTTGCATTTAAATATTTCCCTTTGAAATTCGTTAAGAAATTATCTGCTAGTTTTGTTGACACATGGAAACCAACAACTCACATATTAAAATATTACAAAAAAAAAAAAAAAATATAAATAAAATGAATAAATAAATAATTCGCTTAAATCGCTAAAAACTTTTCGCATGAATAAACTACTTTTCCCACATTTTCAGATATTCACACTTTAGCCGATATGCAAATAGTTGGAAAATACAAATAAATACTCGAATTAGAAAATACAAGCTGCGGGCATAAGCGTATCACAATTCAATGTCCTGAATTTTTGTACAATATGCAAATTAAAATTCCATATTAAGCAAAAAATCGAAAATAAATATTTTAGCTTTTTATACACTTCGTACGCAATAGAAATAGTATTTTAATTTGGACGCAATGTTTGCTAGTTAAATGAACGCCTAAATTGTTTATATTTTTGATCAACGCGACTAGGCAAGTCTTAAAGGTTAGGCGGATCTCATAAAGTTTATATATTCTTGAACAGCATAAAAAGTTAAGTCGAAATAGACATTTTCCTTCCATGCTGTTTTCTATGTACATACATGCAAAAGTTTGAGACTATAAAATATTGATATCTTAGATAAATTTATTCCTTGTATTTATTCCTTGTATTTAATATACGTGTCAAGGTTCCTCTCTAAGTGCCAGTGACAATAATCATACAAAAATACATATTATTCTAAGTTTTCCTATGATAAAATGTATATTGTTGCTGTCAGTTAAGCTAGAAACACCAAATTTGATAAAATATTCCATACACTTTCAAATCGGACCTCTAGCAATGGTAGTCCCAAGAGCATCTGTCCCAACTTTTGGAGTTTTTGTATGGAGCTATATGTTATTCTATTTTATTTAGCTAGAAATGGAAATATTTGTTGCACTTTACGCCAATACTTATAAAATACTTTAAATTCGTTGAAAAAGAAGTCCTAAGCCGGGTAGCTTCTTCTTCAAATTCATATTAAATGAACGTAATTTCCGCTTTAAATGGTAGTACATACTCAAATAATCCCCTTCTTTTTATATATATTATTGCAGAAATTGACTTTTTTTTAATTGTGTAAAAAATTGCATATCGGATCACTTGATGGTGCTTGAAACTCAAGGGCGTCGGCAGTTGTCCTTGACGGGAAGCGCAGCTTTTTTATTTTATTTTTTTGTAGTAAACTAAAGTGATTTGGACCCTTAAGACCTGTTGTCACATACAACCGAAACTGAAACTGAATTCAGTAAATTAGCAACTGAAACTGAAGTTTGTACCACAGTAACTGAAACTGAAAGAACTCAAAGTACTTCCCAGCTTCCATACGAAAAAAGAAAACCCTTTTTGTTATTTTGGATCAATTTAAATAAAATATATAAAGAAAATTTACCTTAAAACTTATTTTAAGTAAACTAAAAATAAGTCAGACTAGATTTATTAAATATGTTTATTTTATTTGTTCGTTGGTAGTACTTTGCAGCAAAAATTTAAATTACCCTGGAGGCGAAGTCGTCAGGATCTATTTTCTTAAGCCTTTTCGACATGATGAGTCAACTCTTTCTGTGACGCTTTAATAGGCGCCTAGCTAACCAATTGGACTGGTTTCCATGTAGTCCAAGGCCTGACGATTAATTACATCCACTATTTTGGGAAATTTTATGTCCTTCTCAATTTGAAATTTTGCGCAAGAACTTTGCCTGGACTATTCTTATTTTATTAAGATGAGTTTTTCCTGCGATTCCAAATACTTGCAACCCACACCGCCAGGCTGACGCGATTATGGCCTTGTAAAAATGCATCTTGTTTTTTAAGAATTACTTATTTTTGCCATTGAGTAGCCAGCTTAATTTGACAAACCTGGCTTTGAGGGAGCTTACCAGGTTGCCTATGTGCTTACTAAACGTGAGTCTTATGTCTAGGTAGAAGGTTTTATGTGTACGGGACAATGGTTCAGCAGTTGATCTTAGAGGAAGATGCCCAGACATATATCCAACCCAAGGATGTGAGTGACGCTAGCACATTTGCTCAGATTGATACCTATATTCCACTTCAGTGGCATTATAGATACATATGTCTCTAGACAGTACAGCTGTGTCTGTGTCTGCAAATGTGGCTAATATTAAACTTGTAGATCATACATAGGTATTAAAGGAGCCAGTATGCTTGTCGTGTATGAAGAGTGAGTACAGTGTGGGAACCAGCAGACTTCCTTGAGGTACTCCAACTCGGATTACTTTAACACTCGACTCTACTCCGTTCAATACAGCAGAAAGGTTCTATCACACAGATTGCTCCGCAATACTAAGTACAATTGAGACGGCAACATACTTTTGAATTTACTCTTGTCCTGCGTTATATCTGAGTAAGCTGCCACCACGTACTCCTTGGCCTCAAAACCTTCGAGAATAAAATTGACCACTTTGGAATCCGAATTGGAAAGATGGTATCCGTTCTTTGACAGGTTGAAGCGTTTGCATTCTCGTCAACAAAAACTTTTCAAATAGCTTGATTACCGCTGGAAATAAGCTGTTGGGTTTGTATGAATACACTGTCGACGACAGATTCTATGAAGTATATATATTAGTCATAAAAATATAGACATATCCGTCTGTCCGACTATCCGTATTGAGATATTCGAGACTTTAAGATAGTGGCTTCAAATATGCATACTAAGATTCTCTCATTCATTCTTCAGCTAACTTGTATTCAATTAATACACTAACCTGCCCTTCCTAATAGGGGGTTGATACTTACCTATAACCCTCCTAATTTTGTCTTTTTAAAAAAAAATTGATATTGAATAAATTTATATTGTTAATGTTGCTAGAAACACCAAATTTGGGTTACCTTATGTTGATCCTTATGAGATTTGCCATTACTAGGTCTTGTTCTGAACACTTAATGGGAATAGCTCCCATACCAATTTGTTCCACCTTTCTGAGTTTTTATATGAAAGAATTAAAACTACAATTTAAAGTAAAGTCGCTAGGTACAGAATATCTCTTAGTCGGGCCCACTCGACTGCAGCGTTCCTCCTTTTTTTTTTTTTTTTTTCGTGATTCTCCACAGCTGCGTCTACAGTCTACAGAACGCATACATTTCACAATGCTATTCCGGTTGTAATAACAATGTAGGTGCAAGTTGACATCCCCTTATGCTTGCTCTGAACAAATAATTACAAATCTTTGCCCTTGTTATCGAAGTAAGAAGGAGGTTTTTAATAGCCCTCATACTCTAAATTTTTTAATTGCCATTTACATTTTTCCTCTAAGGTTACGATGCATTTTTCCAGACGGGTATTACTAAAACAATCCGCATTGTCATGCTGATCACAAATAAATAAATATGTTTAAACTTTATGAAGCCTTGAGTACACATTGTCAAGAAATTGTTATACTTTTCAAACACCAAATGAAGATGATAAATAAAATAGAAGTGTCTTCAGAAATAAACATTTATGTTGTTCTAAAGTATGTAAATGGAGCTTTCAGAATTATATTACGGCTGCAAAGTTATCTCTGTTCCAAAATAGTTCATCTACCAATTCGCTTGATATTTCCCTGATGAAACCAGTTAGCACTAATGATTTAGTAAATCACTAAAACTCTGACTATCAAATATTTACGTACAATATTTGCTGCTGCATAAATAGAATTTCATTTTATAACAAATTATTTTATTTCTCAACATTATTTTTACCATTTTTATATTTATATGCTGAAAAGCATTTTGCTGCATTGAATATTTATACAAGTCCTTATTTATTTATCTGTTGTTGTTGTTGTTGCCATTTCGCTGCTGTTAAAATATTTCATATGAACTTTGCTCGAACAAAGTCGTTAGCCTGACAACTGGAGTAACTCTTCGCATTATACATTTACATACGATATTTGTTTATACATATGTGTTACACTTTATTTGTTTGTTTTCAGCTGTCACAGTGACATGTTAAGCATTTTGCTTTTATACACTTCACTTAAAGTGTGACGAAGGAAATTTGCAATTTAGGCAAAAGTTTGTAACAAACTTTTGAATAGTTTGAAAATTCTTTAAAAAAAACATGACTCCTAACAACTAACTTGTCGAAATATATATATATATATATTTTTTATGACAAACTAATCCTACAGTTTTTAATTTATTCTTTACTCAAGCTGCAGGCTTAAATTCTGACACAGAAAATTATTTTTCATTGTTTCTGCTTTAAAAGGGTATGAAAGCAGCAGCTATACTTCCGTATAATATTTGTTTTTTTTTATTTTTTTGGGTAATGTTGTTGTCACTTCCGACGCCATTGTTTTCCCAATTGCTGCCGTTGTCATTCATGACGATTGTGTTCTCCTCTGCATGCATTGCAATTTATCATGATTTAAACAAAACAATTTAAAACTGTCTCATTTTTGTTCGAAATACTCCCAATTGATTGATTTGTTTGTTTGGTTTACTTCGGATGTTGCCAATTCTACAACATTTTTGCTGGATTTGTTTGTTTCAATTGTTAAAAACAGAAAACAGTAAAATTTCTGATAAATGTCATACAAGGTTTTTTGTCGACAGATAATCTGAGTATTTGTAATGGATTGAATGAGGCATGTACTCGTAAGTCTGTAAACCAGCCACAATGCAATCGACCGCAATCAATTTACTTTTAGGAGTATTTAATATTTGTTCGTGTTTGCAGAAGGCCAGATTGGTGTGAAAAGTTTTTGACTAGCAATCAATGGGTGGACTCTGAAAAGTAATTTGCAGCTGAACAAATTATCAGAGCACTTGGTACGCCTTCACTATTAATAGGGTTGAAAGCATTAAGTGACGGAGTGAAGAAAAACTTCTTTTCAGACGCAAGGTAAGAGAAAATGAACACTTTTAACAATATGACCAGCAGCTGAACTGAAGTTTAAGACCTAGAGTAACTTATTGCAAAGACTGAGAATGTAGAGGAGTCACTTCTTTAACCTATTTGAAAGCGCATGCCGCCAGAAACATCTATTAAATAGCTGAAAAATATCAAAGCTCCGATGTGATAATTATTTGTTTCGACTATGCATCAACTTTTACGCAAGATATGGTGCGGTGTATGCAGTTCCAACGATTAGAAACACATTGTTCTTTGTTCTTTCTATAAGAAAGGAGATCCCGCTGTTTGCTTCAACTACTGTGGAATAAGTATCCTTTATATTATCAAGCTATCCAAGCATAGATTGTTCGTCTTTGCCTACTGACGCTATCCCGCACATAAAACGTGTTCAGGGTTGAAAGAACAGACTCCCAGCCCATTGATATCATGAATATCAAAGGGCTGGGAGATAAACCTTTGAAATCTCCGGAATGGCAATGGTGTTTCTCAGCACATTTTCTCGAAGTAAGAGACATTGATGAAATGTTTCGCGCAGAAACAGATCATACGAATAAATATAATTTTCGAATTCTAGGGTTCTATTCCACGAACCACACAGATGACAAAGCCTACGGCGTAGACTGGTATACTAAATAGATGTCATATTAAACACCATTATCTTAAGGCATTTGCAACTAATTATCTCCAAGCCACCTCAATAATTGTTCAAACAAAGTTTGGAAGTCTCACACTATCTGCAATTTATTGCCCTCTAAGGTTTCTGAAAAGCAATTTCTCGAATTCTTTGGCACTTTAGGAGATTAAAATGCCTAACATACACATTGGGGCTTAAGGCTTTCAAACTCCAAAGGAAAGCAGCTCTACAAAGCAGTTATAAAAACCAAAAACAAGCTTGACTATGTCTCGCACCGTGTCCCAACATATTACCCTACACGAAGTATCTCAAGCTATCTAATATCTGCTGAATCTCTCTTGCAGATCTCTCATCGCATCACTCTCCAGTTCTTTTTAGCTTACTGGAGAAACCTCACCACACACAAAACTAACTGGCTCAAGTATAAAAAATATATAAGCAGTCATATCGAGCTGAACCCAGCAATAAGCAACGAAATCCAAAATGAAACCTCCGTCAATGCCCTGATTTCTGTTCTCACTGCTGCAGGTCAACACTCCACACCACAACCATCCACAGACAATTCGATGAACCACAGTCTAACAAACAGTCATATTGAACAGTTTAAGAAGGGAATGGCATTGTCTAAGATCTCTAACTTCTAAGCACAGTCTAAAAATTACTTCACGTGAGCTAATCAAAGCTCTTAAACTCGAGAAAAAACTCACTCAGAGACAAAACATTTCCTCTATGGAAAGTGCGTGCAGACATAAAACCACCGGCTATAGTCTATACACACATAAGAGACCACATTGGAAAGTCGGCACGCATGTACATAGAAAATGCAGAAGTTTTTGCAACACATTTAAAAACGTCTTTTCAACCAAATCCGTCAACAAACGCTTTTGTTCTTCCCTCTCTTTCGACTACGAACAACTCTGAACTCCACAGAGTTCACACCAACGAGGTTCATAAAGTGTTAAAAGCCAATCAATTCCAAGAAGGCTGCAGGACATGATTTAGTTTCCCTAAAAATGATTGTGGAGCTTCCCAGCGCAGCTGTTACATATATCAGAATATTGTTTAACGCGATTTTGAAATGCGGTCACTTTCCAACCCAGTGGAAGATATCGATCATAGTCATGATCCCGAAACCCGAAAAGCATAAAACACAGGCAGCGTCATATAGATCAATAAGCCTACCTCTATGCTGCCTATCCAAACTGTTTGAAATGTTGGTTCTTATAAAAATTAATCCACACATGCAGAACGTTATTCCCACTCATCAATTTGGGTTTTGTGAAATCCATGGCACTATCGAACTGGTAAACCGATTAACCTCAGAGTTTAGAACAGCGTTTGAGCTCCGCGTGTACTGTTCCACAACAGTTCATTCTCGATATAGCTCAAACATTTGATCGCGTTTGGTTCGACGGAATTATGTACAAAACAAAAGTATTGCTTCCCAAAAAAAAAAAAAAAACACAAATTTCTTGAATAATATCTCAGCAGTAGAGCATTCACAGTACGATAGAAATTAAAGCTGGAGAACCCCAAGGCAGCGTTCTCTCCTATATTATATGTTCTATACACATCAGAAATACCAACGTATCACAGACTTACAATATCCACATTTGCTGATGACACAGCAATCTTAAGTAGATCTCGTTGCCCAATAAGAGCAACTAGACTACTAGCAGACCATCTCATGCTGGCGTATAAAAGTTAATGAGAAAAAAAGCAAACACGTCACATTCACTTTAAACAGTGGTACTTGTCCATCGCTGACTCTAAACAACATTAGGTTCCCACAGGCCAATGAGGTCGTGCATCTCGACATTCATCTCGAAAGACGGCTCACAATAAAGCTAAAAGTCAACTTCCCACACTGGTTAATAAATTCGCGTTCACCTTTAAGCTTGGACTACAAATTACTTCTTTACAACTTCTTTATATAATACAAAGAACTCAATCAAAAATACTTATAACTCTTACCGGTGCACCCTGGTGTATTCGCAATACTCACATTCACAATCATCTTAACATCCCATCGGTGAAAATTGAAATAGATCGTTCCAAGCAGAACTGCGATTGCCAACTCAACTCTCACCCAAATCCACTTGCAAGATCTCTAACCCTACACCATATACAAACAGGACACAGAAGAATTGACCACCCAACCCTGTGATGTGCTCTTAGGGCCGTTATAACTACATAAGTCAACAACCGGTGCTTAGTGTAGTACACAACTAGATTTTAGATTTGAAATTAAATTATTGTTAGTCTCTTATCAAGAGAAGATTCAATAAAGAAAACACTGTATTACAAAAAAAAATGAGAGGCGCTATGTTCTGTTGTTAATTTATCGATGGAGTTTATACAACGCCAATGTTCATACATACAGCATAAGTGGGACGCCATATTTCAGAGGAAAGTGTTGCAGCACATGTACGCGGATGACAATGATATCAATGTACACAAGAACGGCATATTAGCTAAGCAGTCTCGACTCATGAATTATAGGTTGTAAAACAAACTGAATTGGTGAAAGAAGTTATAGAGGACGAACATGCATTAGGACCATAAAGTTATCTATTCAACAAAGCCAGTTTAATTTTTATTATAAAATGTTTCTTTCTTTTATTTTAATTTAAAGTTCGATTTAGTTCGATTCGATTTCAGATTTGTTGAATTTGCAATTGAGAACAACTTAGCTGGAAATTCATTGAAAAATTCTGCTCCATTCGTATGCTTCAACTAGTTTCTCATGTTCCAAAACACGCCCCAATGCTCAAAGCAGCAAAGTTAATTAAAAAACAATTCTTACGCCTCCTTATGCTAAGTAAAGCAATTAAGCAGCAAGTTTACAGGCACATTTGCTTCATTTACAGCAGAGGAAAAAATAAATATTCCTCTGTTAATTACAGGATATAGGACTAATTGTTATGCAAGCTCTACTGACCTAAGCCACAACAAGCTGCTGTCGTTTCAAAAACAATGTACAAATTTTTTTTGCTAAATTAAATTCAGCTAAGCACAATACTTACTTTAAGTTGTAGAAATTTAAGCCAAGTGGTACACACAAATACTTGAACTACTCAAAACACTTTTCAAAACGCAATGCGGCATAAAACTCTAAACTAAATACTTTAAATATTTTACTTCGATTGCTTTTTGATAACTTTTAAGTTATTTTCTCTAATGTTAGCCTTTTGGCTTTGACTGCTGTTTGCAGTTTGTTGACAATATTGACCGAATAAAAGTCAATGTCATCCTGACAAAGTCCTTGCGGCATTCAAACTATAATACTCTCGAAAAAAGTTGAGAATTGTACAGTGCAATTCAACAAAAATTACAAATTGCAATAGAAAAGTATGGTAAGGATGCACTTGAATCATTTGAGACTTACAACTTTTTTTTCCATTGTTGTATTGAAGTACAATATTCGGTTTGTCGTTTCTGCTGCTTGTGGCCGTACATTTCCGTTTCCGTCATCAATTCCAGCGCCAAAAAATAGCTGTGTAAATCTATTTTAAGTGTCTCGACTTGTAATGCAATTCCTGCTTATGATTTACTTGTGGCTGCTTGTATGCAGTGTGGCTGGCGAACAGCCAAAAGCATTTGGAGTAAGGCTCCAATAAGTGTCTAAAAAAGTATTTTATACTTCATTGGGCATATAACAAATGAACTATTAAGTACATCCTTATGTTGTTTATGGCGTCATAAGCGTGAATTTTTTGAAGTTTATGGCTGTAAAGTATAACTTAAACCAATGACATTTAATACGTTCTTTTAATTAGACTATAAAAGTTATTTGGAACGACGTGCAGATGCAAAAGATATTTTAATTAAAATAAAATTATATTTCTAAGCTTAAAATTTGCTAAACACTAACGCAATTCAAACTGTTTGCTAGCGCTTACAAACCTTTGACTTGTGTAATGTGCTACTCAAACTGCAAGCAAAAGGAAAACAACTAAAGGGAAACATCAAATGGAAATCAATGGATGAAACCGAAACTTATTGAATATATCGAAATATGTGAATAATTTATACAATATCAACTTTTATTATTGGAAATTTTGATGCACTCCATTGACTATATGTATATGAAGTATATCCATAAGATTGCACAATATCGACTTTTAGGTTAATATAAAAAAGGTTTCATAAAAAAAAAAAAAAAAACTGGATGGTGGACTTATATAGGTGCTACCTCAAAAAGGGAAGGTACATGCCTATTAATACATGAGTATGAAGTGGGCGTCAAGAAGCTATCATATCGACTTTAAACCAAACTCCGAGATATTTACAAAACCCATTCGAGTCTAGTTTAGAAGAGGCAAACTCCATTAATTTTGTTTATTCTTGATTAGCATCGAAAGCTGAGTCGATAAAGACATGTTTGACTGTCCGTCTGTCTGGCTAAACGAATGAACATGAAGAACTTGGAATGAATGTACCGAACCGAAATCGAATGAATTCCAAATAGTCTCAGTTGAAGGTACATCTTTGAGAAGGTATTTAATCTGTTGGTGACTTCTATTAACCAATGCGTTGCGGTCAAGAATTGTGCATCTTTGAAATGAACATATTTTGAAGGAACCGAATCAAACAAATCAAACAATTTATCGAGGCGTTACAACAACTCATGATTGAATCAATTAAACACATTTGCTAAAAAATTCATCATTAAATAATTTATTGAACAAAAAAACTCTTTCAATGCGCTGTATTCTCGCATAGCGTTGTGTTTGATGAACCAATAGAAAACCAACGATGTCAAGTTGAGGTGTACGGATCGATTAAAATCAAGTACAAATCAAACGAAATTTTTACACTTCTATCGCACTGGTTCTTTAATATTATTTACATAATATTTCAGATGACATAGCAGCTATATGAAATCAACTAAGAAAACATATTTTTTTGTTAAACTTCGAATTGAATTGTGGGAATTTAATTGTGGAAGCTACCCAAGCAAGTTGGTTGGACACGCCTATTAATAAAGTGTGACTCCGAATTCACGCAATATTTTAATTATATAAAATACACAGATTTTTATCACATAATCTAGAAGTCCAATTCTGATCACCAAAACGAGAGAATACACGATTAGGAAATATTTCTTGCAGTAATTGAATTGTTTCACAGTTTGTATGGCATTTGGTACCGTCTTATTGAAAACATATCTTGGCCACATCAATATCATTCAATTTCAGCCGAAAGAACTGTATTAACATGTCGCGTAACAGTCACTTCATGAAAAGTTTGGTCCAATGATGACTCCAGTCTAAAATTCGCAACAAACAGTGACACGTTCTGAATGCATTGATTATTGGACAATCACATGTGAGTTCTTTGAACTTTTTGACGATAAACAAATTAATTTACATGAAAATTAATTAATTAATTAAAATTAATCAAAGATAATTTTTTTTTTCCAAACTTAGCATACATTTTTTTGTTGTTCCTTAATCCATTCCCCCATATTCGATAATTCCGATATGCTATTCCACAGATAACCCTAAATCCCATTGCGACTCTGAAGCTGTTATAGTCATAAAAAATAAAATTTCTCTTACAGAATCTTATAATTGGCTTTGGATTTATTTGGGGACCATCTCAAAAAGTAGGCGTGGCATATAAATTTTAACACTTTATGTGCTCAAAAAATAAATTAATGAAAAAATTAAGAAAAATTGCGAACAGATAAACATATAGACTGTCTGACATATTTATTGAGCAGATCAAGTATGTAGTCCGCAGATGTGGAAGATTAGCTTATGAGTATATATTCTCTACCAGCTAACAGTGCCATATTTATGCCTTACTCTAAAAGAGCAACATCGTGCTTTATTTTATGCTAATATCAGACATGTTTCTTAGACCAAATAGAGGACCAAGTAGAAGACACTCCTTTTTGTATAAACTTCCTACTGCTAGCATTCATGATCTAAGTGCCATCAGTGACTTGTTTTTCGCGCACTTGTTATCAATTAAATGTCACAATCAATGTTCGAATTGAGCAACATGCTCCAGTGTTACAATGAGCAAATCAGGATCAGTATCAATGATTGCTCCGCTGAATATGATCAATCTTTACGTAATACGAACACTTCAACTGTTTGTCGTGTCAATAAATATTAAGTTCTTCGAGCAAAATAAGTAGTTCAACATAAATAAGTTTTGAAGCGACTATTTTAAATGTCTCCGTTTTTTTTTTTTATCAATTGCTTTGCTAAGCCTTCATTTATTTTTGTATAGAATGTTTGTTTACTTATCTTTTGATTATAACAGCCAACAATTTTATTATATTTATTTGATTTCTATTAATTTTAAAGCCTAATCGAATCAAATTATAGCTACTCTCTATTTCACTATTTCATTTATGACTTTTTCAAGGATTTTTGGCCACTTCAATGCAATAAAAATGTTTATAGTATGTATTAAAACTACAATGACGAGCTAATAAAGAGCATCATTAAATTTAGTCATTAAATAGCTAAAATAAACAGATCACCCGTATCGAAACTTAGCAATAAATTTTTTCGTCTTTTATTTTTATGCCAATTTATCGACTAATAAACTGACGCGCTTTAAAGTATTGCATTACATATAGAATATGTGCTATAAGCGGTATAATCGGGACACATATAATTATATGTCACTGTTCGATTTAAAAACAAGTAAGGAAATTTCAGTCGGGCGTAACCGACTGTAAGAGGCCCTGTACCAGTTCAGGTCGCCTAACAAACACATTAAATTTTTCCCGAACTTATGACCAAACACATGACCACTTCTCACTGCGCGAATATGAATGAAAAGAAAAGGGAGGTCGTTCAAATTCAATTGCTTATAAAATCGTCATTTATTATCCGATTTTGTTGAACTTTTTTGATTTGGGTTTAGAAGGACGTTAACTTTATACTGGTGTACTCCATTTTTTTTGTGCCGAAGAAATTTTTACCCCAAGGGGTGATTTTATGAGGAAGGGGGGAGGTTCAAAATTTTAAAATAAACTTGTGAAATTCCGGAGCAGTCCTAGTCGAATGCAAAAAACATGAAGTCTCTATCTAATACCGTTTCCGAGATCTTTTCGTTCATACGGACGGACGGACGGACGGACAGACGGACATGGCTATATCGACTCGTCTTTCACTCCTGACCATAATGGGGGTAACTTTGGGGGGTCTCCGACAATTAGTTCTTCCTGTTACATACATTTGCACAAAACCAATAGGCTCTTGTACCTTCGGTACAGGGCCAAACACCCATAAATAGCGGACTTAAAAAAAGCGAACTTGAATTTTTCTTTGTGTATAAAATGTGCGTTTTTTTAAAGTTTTAGGTTAGGATATCTCGTATAAGAGCAATTTCAAGCACGGATTCGGATTCAGCGCATCAAAATCCTTAGGGTGTCTCAGCTCTGGTCTCTGGGTCTAGACTTTTGTTAAATTTTTTTCGGCTTGTGTTTTATTAAGAAAAACAAGCGATTTAACTTGCTGTTTCCAGAGTCAGGTGGGTTAGCCTGCTACTGGTTTGATAGGGGCGGTTTTAAGGGATTGTTTTTTGAGCTTACGTCAAATTCTAACCTGATGGAGTAAATTGAACCTCGAATTCGGCATCGGCGACCACAAAATCACAAGATCAACATGGTTTGCAATCAGGCAAAATTTTTTGGATTTTAATTGTAAAATTTCAAATAGCGATATTTCGGTGAAAAAAAAAGGATAGTTTAAAAAAATCCAAATCATCTTTTTTCTTCCGTCACGTAACCTTAAAAACTGCAAAAAAAAAACGCGTTTCTTTCACATTTATGTAGGTTAAGATATCTCGATCTCGAGGTTAGGAAATTTCGAGCACGCATTCGGATTCAGCGCATCAAAATCCCTTGAGTACGATTGGTCTAGTCTCTGAGTTAAAATTAATGATATTAATGATATTTATTTTTTTAATTCAAAATAAAACTCACTTTAAACATATGGCTTTTGTGGAAACTTTTCGTTATAGCCTTTCCTTAAGTTATTTTTTTTTTTTTTGTTTTTTTGTGGCATCATTAGGCCGTGTACCGAAAGTACAAATGTATGTAACAGGTAGAAATAATGGTCGGAGACCCACCCAAAGTTACGCCCATTATGGTCAGGAGAGATAGAGGAGTCAAAATAGACATGTCTGTCCGTCCGTCTGTCCGTCCATCCGTCTGTATGAACGAAAGAATCTCGGAAACGGTAATAGATAGAGACTTCGTGTTTTTTGCATTCGTCTAGGATTGCTCCGGAATTTTACAAGTTTATTTTAAAATTTTGGCACTAAGTTGAGTTGCCGGATCAGAATGCACCACTTTGGTCAGCTGGTTCAAATAGGGTTATTAAAATTTTCTATCTCCCAATATGTTTGCTTGGCAGACTTTAGGCTGTACCCTCTTTTTATTTCATCATTTGGTCCATTCTCTTTCCTTTCTTCAGGTATTGTTTTCAAAGAGTTTCAGATGCTTGAACTCTGCGGTGCATTCGATGCGTTGAGTGATTTGGATGACCTTTGACCAAGGCTCAGTTATTAGATTAATATAAAATGTATATTCAATATATTTTATATGAATATTGGCGTTAGTTTTAAGATATATTTTTCCATACGGTTTGTTTCAAGTTGAGCTGCTTAAATTGTGCTCTGGTGAGCATAAGGCTTATCGGGTTTGCTCCCCATTAAGCTATTTTCTCTAACTTAGATGAACCGGCTCGATGCTTGGCTGTGAGCTTAAACTCTAAACATAGCTTATAGAAATCATACATGAATAATTCTAGTATGTCCATGAGACTTCTTTAATTCTGCCACTCAGTTGTGGTAAGTTTTGTAAATGCTTTTCGCAGAATTCCTTAAGTTATTGGAGCTTGTACAACAAACAACAAACAACATTAACTATTGACTGAATTTCCATACAGAAATTTTGGAATATGTGCGATTTCTTCAGCTCTCTTCATCTCTGGAAATTTTTACACCAAGAAATGTTTCAGGCACGATAACGCGCTAACATGCAATATTTTCAATTGGATGATGAAGTAATTACTACACCAATGTCCATACATAAAAAATGTATCAGGCTTGATCTTCCAAAAGGAGGTGTTGCCGCTAGCATACTTGAATGATATTGACATCACCGGCACACAAGCCCTTTGTTCTCTCTTAGCGTTGAATGGGAACAAGACGAAGTACTTGTTAATTTGTTTATTCCTTTATCAGAAATAAATAAATAGCATTTAATTATTATTTTAAGTTTTAAATTTTGCTTTAACTTAATTAAAATTTTTAATTTTCAACTAAAGCTAAAGCGAATGCCTAAAATTCAAATTTTTATGTTAGTGGAGCATGTTTGGCGGCGTTTCTGTTTCTACAGAACATACTCCTCATACCGCCATTTTATGAACTGAGTGACATAATGACAACTCACTTGCCAACAACTTTGACGGTGCATGTCCTCGACAGCATGACAGCGTTATCCTAGTTTTAACGCTGTACATACTTTGACATGCAGACAAACATGGCGTATACTTGTTTTTTTTTTATCACTGCTAACCTATATAGTCGGCACAATAAAGCACATGACATGCAATTTTCTAGTCACTTCGTCGTCTTTTTTTAGCGATTTTTTTAAGCCTAACTCATTTATGCCATGTTTCGCAGACTTTTGTGTGCCGCACTGACAACAGCATTTAATTGCTTCAGTATATTCTTGAATTTTAACAAAACAATTTAGTTGCTTAACTTTAGGCCAAATGTTGACACATTTAAATGAAAAGTTTTCGCTTGGTTAGATCTGCTACGTTTGATGAAATGCGCTGTTGGCGCATTTTTATTCAAAGCGAAACAACAGCGAAAAAGTTTCTACACGAATACAAACAAAATGCAGCGCAGCTCAGCTCAGCTTAATACAATGAATACATTTTAGCTTTTGGCAATCAGTGCTTTTATTTTATATCTTTGTCCTTATTTTAGTGTATCCTCGTTGTAGTTAGTTGCAACAATGACACTAAAAAAGGAATTATTAAACATGTGAATATAATACTTTCTCTTAGCTTTCCTGTTCTTAGACTCAATTGTATATTTGCAGCGGCTTAAAGCTTCATATTGCAGCTCTAATCGAGAGCATTTCCTCTTTTCGAAAGCATTTCCTCTTTTTTTGAGATATTTAACTAATGAATTCTAGGTAGAGGATACCATTAAATATCCGGACAGCACATAATATCGTTCAGCTTCAGAAATTGCTAAGCTTTTGCTGTTGAATTTTTAATTTAATACACTCAAATGATGTTCGAGACACATAGTTTTTCTAGAAAGCTGAACTATCTGACTAACCCATTGCGAAGGATGAGGTACAGCTTCAAATTAAGAAGCTCAAAGTAACCAAAGCCTCTGGCTAGGTAGGTAAACTTACTAAAGCCACGACTTGCATTTATTACTTTCTCTTCCAATTAGCTATTTGAATTGATTGTCCTGGCTTTGAAGCCTGATAAACCGCATAATCTTTCTTCTCTCTCAAAACCATGCAACTCCAGAACAAGTTCATCGAGCGAGTATTCTTAATGAGATGAAAAAGGAAAAAAATAAAAAAACAAGCATACAGACGAACAGCCTCATTTTCGAAGTCAGTTAAAAAACACTTAAATGGTTTTAAATTGGAAAGCTTTATTTACAAATCTCAAGATTAGATGGTAATGCAGCAAATGCTTACTAAGAATTTTTATTTGCTTTATAGTAGGTTGTGGTACGCCTCCAATTACAAAATATTTTAAGCTTTAAGTTCAGCGCACAATAAAAAATGATATTAATTTCAAAATTAAAAGTTACAGCCATAAAAATTTGAGTTCTTTTAACTTACAAACAATGAATTTAATTGTATTTTAATTGGCTTACAAAAGACAGCAATAAATTGGCCAAATATTCTGCAGCTACGTACAACTATGTTCTACTTTAGTCCCTTCGGGCAATACGAAAGCAATAAAATAAATTAATATGCTACGGACTAAAGCTAAGATTTGTAAGCAAAAATGGCCACGAGAGGACAATACATTAAATTGTGTGGCTCGTTAAATGTTGCCTTAGGTATACGCCGAAATATTGAAATACAGCCGACTTAATGACATAATAAAATGCCAAATAGTATATATTAGTAAGTCAATATGCAACTTGACCTTGGCACACACGCAGTTCAAATGTTAAGTCAACTCATAAGATGGCACATGAATTAAGCCATTGAGTAATTAACTATGCGTATACATAATATTTCACACACATACATACAAACATGCATATTTATAATGCGTAATATTAAGCATAAGACAAAGATTTATTGGTAATTTATGCCTAATAAGTTGGAAATGTAATTGAATTAACTTAAGCTGCTTATGCCTATAAATATGTAGATTAAGTAAACGAAAAACGAAATTAAAAACCATGGATTAATATATATAACTAAATTGAAATGGAACTACTTAAGTGAATCATGCTTTAATTTATGACATGGCAAAGCCTAAACAAAATCAGCAAAAATTGCTAAAACATTTGCATTGACTGTGTTGCAAGCCGCAACACATATTTCAAGTTTAAGACAAATAATTTCACATATGTTGGCATATTAATGGCTAAAGTCTAAAAAGCATACCATATGTTATTGTGACTATATTATTTTATATCTATCTATATATATATATGTTTTCTAAATACAACTTAGTATTTTCTGCAGCATATGAATTGTTTGCATAGCATGTGAAAGTATCCAAGCCGACCACAACACATGGTTAGAGTAATTGTTGCATATAAATTCAAATGCTATCTTGTGCATCCTGTACACCTTTTTCTCTAACTATCTCAAACATTAATTATATTTCCAAACTTTATTTTTGTAGTATGCTCTGCCAAAAGTTACGCTTAAGCCATATTGTTCATATACAGACAAGCGCTGTAACTGTCTTTCCCAAAGGTGTTTTCTATTCACTTGTATCTCTGTGGTTTAATTATTTGTCACAGTCTTTGAAAATTCGTTCTCAACTGCACATGCCAACAACAATTACCTTTCGGTTACAAATTTATTTGGTGCTAATGTAATTTTGGTTGGGTTGGAGCGACGCCAGATTTAGTGAGTTGTGTTTGTTATGCTTAAAGAAGCTTTAACTGCATAAAAGTATGCTCAGCATACAATTTAGCAAAATAATTTAAGACACAGTACCAGAATTTGAAGTCGAATGAAAAGAGCAAAAAGGAGAGAATTTATTATAGTTAGAACAGAGTGCTCGATGTGAGTTATTTAGAGCGCAATTAGTCGTACAAAAAGGCAATTTTATTGGCACAAAATGGCGAATTGGTCGAATAGGAATATTGAATGACATTGATTGAAGCAAGTAAGTGGAATCAATTTCACCAATAAGCATTTTTTGAAGAAAAATCACAAAGAACATAGATCTGCGTGATGAAAGAGTTGAAAGATTAATTAATTTTAATCTGTCATTATTAGTTGGAAGATTTACATGGCTATCTCAATTAAAACTGCGAAGACCAAAAAGAAGAAACTATTTTTGAATAGATTCAATACGATCTTAGTGCATAATATAATAAGGATTTTAAATACAACATACAAATTCTAAAATTGGGCGAACAAGTGTGGTAAAGAGGAGTGGTATAAGGATCATTTAACTCCTTGGACCAATGCTTAACAAAGCCAAGAATTGATTTTGCTTTGTTTACCATTGATTCAATGTGTTTATTATAAATTAATTCGGTTTTCATAAGGTTACCCAAATCATTAAAACAATATTCTTAAAGAATAATCTACTATAAATGGATATCCAAAATGAAATGTCATACATTTACATTTTGAGAAATTCAAGTTCATATAATTTAGACTACACCTTGTATGTATTGAGTTCAAATCAGGCTGTAGCAAACAGTGTTGGGAGGGATCATAATATGATAAACATAATTTGATATCATCTGCATACATAAGTGTATGACCACGATTTATAGCAATGGAAAGATCATTAATAAAAATATTAAACAATTTAGCACCAAGGTGACTCTCTTGGGGAACACCAGAAGAAACGACAATAGTCTTAGATAAATATTTGTTGAATAATATTTTTTTATGTTCTACCGGCTAAGTATGAATCAATCCAAGAGCAAAGAGTGGGTGGAAAGCCTATAGTTTTTAATTTAAACAAAAGGTGTTTGTGACAAACACTAACAAACGCTTTACTGTCTGTCTGTGCTTATGACATCAGTTTGGCAGCCAGACTCAAAACCTTTATTCACAACAGAACAGATTCGTACAAATAGATTTGCCTCCAACCAAATCATGTTGGTAAGGACTAACGAAAGACTTTAACGACTGTTACAATTGGTCTGTAATAATTTTTTCAAACAATTTTGGTATAACACCCTTAGCTTAGCAATGCCTCTATACATCAGATTTTCAGCCTTTTTAGGCCCTGTACCGAAGGTACAAGAGCCTATTGGGTTTGTGCAAATGTATGTAACAGGTAGAAATAATGGTCGGAGACCCCTCAAAGTTACCCCCATTATGGTCAGGAGTGAAAGACGAGTCGATATAGCCATGTCCGTCTGTCTGTCCGTCCGTCCGTCCGTCCGTCTGTATGAATGAAAGGATCTCGGAAACGGTATTAGATAGAGACTTCATGTTTTTTGCATTCGACTAGGACTGCTCCGGAATTTCACAAGTTTATTTTAAAATTTTGCCCCTCCCCCCCTTCCCCATAAAATCACCCCTTGGGGTAAAAAAATGGAGTACACCAGTATAAAGTTAACGTCCTTCTAAACCCAAATCAAAAAAGTTCACCAAAATCGGATAATAAATGACGATTTTATAAGCACTTGAATTTGAACGACCCCCCTTCTCTTTTCATTCATATTCGCGCAGTGAGAAGTGGTCATGTGTTTGGTCATATGCTCGGGAAACATTTAATGTGTTTGTTAGGCGACCTGAACTTGTACAGGGCCTCTTACAGTCGGTTACGCCCGACTGAAATTTCCTTACTTGTTTATGATGTGGAATTATGAAAGATTCTCTCCAAGACATAACATTCTTTAATCTATAAATACTACGAAAGAACCAAGGTTGTCTTTTTACTGAACTTGAATTAAAAGTATATTGAATACATCTGTCAAAATAATTGAAAATGGTGGAATAAAAAATATTCAATGCTAATTCAATAATTCTGTACAACAATTCAAAGCAGAACAATCGGTACTTAAAAGTAGGCGATTTAATTTAGCATCTGACTCGTCGAAGACATTTTTTACTATCCTGTGAAGAAAACATTTTATCAAACTCGAATGAAACTTCCAAAATTGGATGGTGATTATCTTCTGTAGTTGTTAAAGGAAAGATCCTTTTGATAAATATGTCAAAACCAGCAACAACAAAAACGAGAACATTGCAACAACTCAAATATAGATTATCAAGAAACTCATTATTTTCAGCTGGAGACAGCCTTTATATTTGTAAGATTAAAATCACCCATGACAATAAGATGATCTTTTTTATATAGAAGAGTAGCTGACAGTAAATATTGACATCTGCAGCAGGAGCAATATATAAGCAAGTAATGAATAGGTTTAAACTACGAAGAGAAATTTTAATAAATTCAATGTCCTGGCTTAGAATACTTGATCCTTTGTTAAGATGATTTGACCGAGATTAGTACACCACCACCAGAGCGAATGCGACGATCTGTTCTGAAAGAAACAAAATTATCGCAAAATAACTCAGAATTAAGGATGTGAGCACTAAAAGAAAAACTATTAAGATATAAATTTCTAAGCTTAGTTCTTAATCCTCTCACATTTTGATAATGGATTAGGAAAGAAGTAGGACTTAGTTTTTTGGCGCAGATGGTGATACTGAAGGTAATTCAACACCATTCTATGCAGAAGATCGTTTATTTTTATAGACATATACATGCACGATTATACCGGCAGACCAGAAATTGGGCGAAAGAATTGTCTCAAAAATAGACACGGGAACAATAACTTTATAGGAGGAGATACAGCGGGAGTAATTAAAATATAATTTTGACACAGAAATATTATTTTGAGCATTGATGGGTCGAGTTAATGAACAGAATCGAGTCCAAATCAACCAAGTAAATCCTAACAGAAATGAGACGAATTATTAAAAATAAAAGAAAACTTCACAAGAAGTGACAGGCAAGCCGAAGCCCAATCGATAAGCAAACACTAAACAAGTTTACAAAAGAAATTAAGGACACACTGTGGGAAATTAAAAACGCTACAACATCAGAGTGCCTTAAAAATTTAAATCCTTATTTCTCTGATTTGAATTATAGCCTTTTTGGTAGCAAACAGATATCTCAAACGAGCAGCCAAAAGAAAAACCATAATAGTTGACAACAATGAAAATTCCTGCAAAATTGGTAAGAAAACATTCCGTTTTTGAACTAAATTCTGAATGTGATCAAGAAACGATGACAGAAGTTAACAATTTCCTGCAGAAGTGCAAATTTGTCTGATTTAAACGAAGAAATCAACAGGTTGCGACAAAGTTGATGGCATCGCCAACAAAAAAGCAATGCTCAAGCTAGAATATTATCCAAGCCAATGGAAATGTGCTGAAGTAATAATGTTGCTAAAACCGAAGAAACCTGAAAAACATGCATCAACATATCGTCCTGGTGACATTCACTAAAGTATTCCATTGGATCTGGAGGACTTCAATATCATACCCGAACATTAGTTTGCATTCAGAAGGGGGCACAGCACATTGCTAAAAAGATTGTAGATGCATTCGAAAATAGACAGTTTTGTGCTGCCACAATGCTGGACATTAGGCAAGCATTTAACAAGGTACGGCAAGCAGGCGTCCTTTTATGGTCAACATGCTCACGAATCAAACAAACAATGTTGATACTGCGACATATGCTGACGACACTGCAATAATTTTAGTAGTGAAAGCCAGTTGGAAGCTTCACAGTACTTGAAGGAGCAGCTTGGACTTGCTACAACATGGTTAAACAAGCTTTAAACAAACAAAAATCTATACACTGAGACATGGAAAATGCCATCCAGTTACACTGAATGGATTCTCGATACCAGAAGAAGAAAAGTTTAAATATCTTGACGTGCACCTGGACCGTAGATTCACGTGGAAAACACATATCAAGGCTAAACAAACTCAACTGAAAAACTTAAACAAGGCAAATGTACTGACTTCTTAGAACTCGATCTCAACTCACTTGAAATAATTCTTTAAAAGCTTTAAATTTTTACTATTTTGTTCAAGTACTAAATTATCAAACATAGCAAAGCAAGTTATGTAAAGGCACGCCACACGCAGCCATAAACAAATATCATACAAATATATTGACTCAACCAAACAGAACTACTCACATGTTTATACAAATTTCTGTTCATTTAAAAGTCGCATTGCCTAATTATATTAGTCAGACTAATATTTGGTGAATAAAAAACAATAAAAATAAAATTAAAAAATAACAATAGACAAAAATAAACTCCGACAGCAGACACGCAGCATAATATACATAGATCCAAGGGGAAAAAAAATGTGAAATATAAAAATATCTTCAAATGTAGCAGCATATTTTTGGGCTGCGATGGCGGCGGCACACTCAATGCCGCATTGCTCTATTTGCATAAACCAAATAGCTATGCAAATTTTCATTGTATATGTTAGAAATGAAGGCGTACACTCGACGACTGGTTGACTTTCGCTCTGTATAAAGAAATACCTGCGCTAAGCAAAGTATTTACATATGAAAAGGCATATCTAGGTACAAGTGCATGTGCTACAGATTTCTTTAACGAGATTAAAATACCAAATTGCTGACGGCATATTTGTCTTGAAATTGATATTGACTTTTATGCAGCAGTCTGCCTAGAGGCGGTTTTCCTTTTTTTTTTTTTTTTTTTGGAATAATTTAAAAAAAAAGAAAACACATCAGATTTAACAATTTATATGAGTTTTAGATTATAGGTTACAGGGCGTATGCGTGATTAAATTTCATTTAGTCAAATAATTGATATGATATAAGTATGGTTTGCGTGGGTATTTCATGCAACACACAAAAAAAGGCAGAATATTGTTGCAACTTCCGCTTGTTAATAAAACGGAAATGGTTTTTGGTATGCATTTCGGATCAGCATGCTTCATTAGTGCTCAAACACACAAACCCATATCGATTTCAGCTACAACGCTGATTTATTCAGCATGTAACATTGACTTTGAACAGGGCTTCGCTGCATTATTAAAGTTCGCTCCGCTATGCCAAAAAAAAAAAAAAATTCAGCTCCGCTCTGGAATTTTATATAACAGACGGCGAGTCCAGTGCCCATGAATAAAATATATGCTTGAACAACAACTAATAATTTGTCCGTCCGTCCGTCTGCTCGTTCGTATGAATAAAATACGAACGAATAAAAATAAATGAATAAAGTTTGTTTATTAAGACTCTCCCTTTTCTACTTCAGATAACTTGTCTGTACGAGGTAACCTAATCCTAAAGAAAGGATAGAACTATCCATACACATATAAAGAACTCTAACTGATAACTTGTATAAATAATATATATTCAATCTTAATAAAATATTTCATATAGGTACAGCTAGGACTAGTAGGGTCCCCCATATTAGAAGGTCTGCCACTTATTTATTGATTTTTATACGAGTAACATGTTGTTGTTGTTTTTAATTATGTTAGAAATTATAAATTTAACATATTACATGTCAAACCTAATAAAAAAAAATTCCGTTAGATCTAAATTGGACCACTAAAAGTAGTAGCCTTCCTAAACAAACTCGAGTCGATGTAGATATGTCTGTCTGTCTGGCTGTCAGTAGAAGCAGTCAAAATCTTGAAGACCATAAAGTTTAGACCCTTTAATATTGATCGATATTGAGCCAAGTACACATGAAAACAAGTTCCTGCTACATATTGTTGTGATTTGATTTAACTTGAAATGACAAATTTTTTACACTCATTCCAAAAAAATATCCCACATGGACCTATATAGAAATATATTACCCATACAACTTTCAGGATCAATACCAAATAAGAGGTATTTTGAAGCAATGTTTTTTATTGCTTTGAAATTTTTTACACTCTTGATAGAAGATATCATTCAATTGAACTCATAGATATTTGGGAATATTTATTTAATGTTTGTTCAATTTGTCAGAATGTTTTTCTTTTTTTTTTCATAATTTTACTTATAGTCTGTAGATAAGAATCCTCCGCGTTTGGTTCACAAACGCAAAGTAGGCCAGTGCCCAATATTTATATCACATTTTATTGTCAAGTTGGATTAAGTTCAATTTAGTTTTTCGAAAATGGTATATTGCAGTCAAAGTACAAGGATAGGCTAAATATTAATCGGTCAATCCAATCAAAATGATCAAAAAAAGATCATTCAATCAAAAGAGAACTAGAGGATGTCTATTGGCACGGTTGATATATATATCCATTAAATATTTTACAGCATGAGCGAAGGAGCATTTTTGATGCGCTTGCCTCTGTCTAGATATGGTTGACAAAACCGACAAAATGATCAAGGACAAACGGCTACTGAAGACGCACGGGATTGTTAAGGCCGTATAAATATGTTAAGCCCATATTTGGAGCAAGATGCCTTTCAAACAGACTTCACTAAATGGCCTTCAACCGGCTTTCGGTCATGGCCGCATTTAGGAAAGCGCGCCAGCTTGCGTAATCTTCTGCACACTGGCGCCAGTTGTTTTGAATGCCAAGTACGTAGAGATCTGTCCATACCTCGTCATTCCACGTAGTCCAGCAATCAAGTTTGGGCCCTCCATGTAAGCCATGCATGCTGGAGCTCTTTCATCCATTCGAATGAGGTGCCCAGCCCAGTACAGCAGCTGGAATTTTATGCTCTAGACTATGTCTCGAAGACTTCCAACGCTGTATCATCCGACTCAATCACGGTACATGCCCCTGTGCCATACAATAGGACTGGGAGTATCAGCGTCTTATAGATCTTGATTTTTGTCTTTCGAGAGAGCGCTTTGCTTCTCATTTGCTTGCTCAGCCCAAAAAAGCATTTATTTGCAAGCAAGGTTCTTAAGCTGATCTCCAGGCTGACGTTATTGTTGCTGGTAATCTCAGATCCAAGATAGACGAAATTTTCTACAACCATGAAGTTTAAATTCTCCATCATCACTTACCGTCCAAGACGCGTTGAGGGAGTGAGAGAAGACACCAAGTACTTCGTCTTGTACTCATTCACCGCTAAACCCATGAGCCGAGACTGTTTTTCAATCTCTGAGAACCCCTTGCTGACTCGCTGTTCCTGCGTACCGGCATAAGCGAGCGGCATCACCTCCTTTTAGGAGATCGAGCCCGACATATTCTGTATAAAACCTCTCTTGATATATTAAAGGGGTCGGAGTGGTTTTTCCCCATGCTGACAACGCTTTGTGTGTGAGATAGCGTCGTCATGCAAAGATGAACGATCTTTGCTGGGTTACCTAGTGCAGACAGTGCTTCGAAAAACTTCAATCGTACCAGCGTGTTGTGTTTGGCGAAGATTTATCGCAAAAACAAGAACTTTTGAAGCCTTTACGTAACAAAGGATATGCCTTGGACTCATCACTCTACACAAGAGACCAAGGAACACTCAATGCAGTGAGTGTATTCTGCAGCGAAAAAGTCCAAAAATGTGTGACGGTTTTTACATTAAACTTAAAATTAGAAAATATATTTCTTGTTTGAATTACTGAACTAAAACTCAGAAATAGAGAAAAGTTAACTCTTAAGCGTGGTGTAGACGCGTTGCCTTGTAGATAACGTTATGACTGAACCAATTCAAACTTTATTACAGATCAGAATATTTTAATTACATTTCGGCTAACCACAATTCAGTTTGAATTGCTATTTCAATGAAACAAAAGATGCCAGTTCTAATGAAATTTGATTCGGCGAAAGTATAAAGCAGAAAAGAATCAAACAAACTGTTTTTGAGTGAAACTCTTCCTAGCGACCAGCAAATCATTTTATATATTGACTTAAGTTGGTACTAAGATTTATAAACTCTATATACGCTCGGAACAAAATCAAACAACCGACAAAGTTTGCCAAACAAACATTTCGTTTTGGCGCCCTTGTTTTCAGCGCTTCCTGTCTTACATAGCGTATACGCAATAATGCTTTGCCAGCATTTTGATACACATATGCGGCTGCGGTATGTCTATAAGCTGCTTTGCTGCTACATATCTCTGTGCAAAGTTGTCTTCTGTCAACTCAGCATTATAATTAAAGCGGTTGACCTCTTTCGTTACGTTAGAAATGCAGCAGTCATAAACTAGTATGTGACTACCACAAAAAAAAAAATGGAACTTAAAAAATAATCAGAACCGAAACTTTAATACCTTTTTTATCTGTTACAACCAAAGGATGTTAATATAAGAAAAAAATGTTGTAACAGTTTGCTTTTTTGTGCAAGGCTTTTGAATGATGTATTTAATAAAAAAAATTGGTGAATATATGAGCGGGCTACAATTGCAATGAAACGACTCCATACTTTATTTATATTCTATGGCAAACAAAAAGACTCAACCAACTCATAATACCCACTTCACAGCAAGTACATTTGTGTGAAGTGAATAAAACTTTTACGAATCAAATTGAAACATAAATCCTAATGAAATGCAATGCTTTTCTTGTATACTCAACCGTCATACCGACGAACATTTCTTGCTGCTTTTCTGCCACTATAAACTACGTACTTGCAGTCTGGATTTATTAAGCCTGTTAGGGCGAAAACTTTCGAAGAGAAATAGATTTTCATTGCCGCAGGCAAAGTTTTGAATAAGTATTAAAGGATTTGAAGACTAAAGCTCCTTTGCACGCCACTCTGTGCATATATTTCAAATGCAATTTAGTTGAGGAATAAAAACTATCGCTAAATGATTTAGTTGTGAGCAAATTTTATAAATGACGTCCAACGACCACTCAATGCTGCCATTTTCTAAATTTTTTACAAAATTTCTAAAGGTCACATTTGCTTTGATTTATGACTTGAATTATTTTTATGTCGTTTTTTTTTTTTTCTTGAGCTACTTATTTGTAAAACTTGCGCTGACAGTTGTCTGTCCACTTGAAAACTTGACAACTTTTTGTCTCTGAATGTGTTTATAAGACAACATAAAATGTTTACAACGTGCGTTTTTTTATTTCTGAAGTTTGTTTTTATGAGTAAATAGCAGCATTATTTCTTTTAATATGCGTATCTGTCAATAACAAGCCGAACATCACACCCAACATTAGACAATATAAAAAGTGGCTATGCTGCAATCGTGACATCACGACTTTATAATAGCCTACAGCATTTTTCATAAGCTTTTTCAGTCAACGCAAAGATATTTCAAAATATATGTTCAATTGGAAGAATACTTTGTCAATTTATTGTGAACCATAGCTTATAACAAAGGACCACCATTCTGAACACACCACCATAGAGCTCGAAAGCAGCTTTACAGAAATTCTGTCCGCATTTGTGTTATTCGATAGAGGAATTGTTCGTCTTGTAGTCCAAGAAATATAGGTACATTTTTTTACAACTTAGCCAAAGATAATCCATTACCGCTTCAGGCTTGGTCATTTCTCAGCCAATGAAAATGCGCGAAGTTAATTCTAATTAGAAAACCTGACAAACGCGAGAACGACTTGTCATTATATCCATCTATCAGTCTGCTGATTGCACTCTCGAAAATGTTCTGAAGAATATTTCTAACGACACTAGAAAGCGTACAATTATGGTTTTTAAGAAGGTACAGAACTCCAAAACAGATTCACAGCATCGATGAGGTCATTCAAAAACCATTTAAAGAGAAACAGTACTGTTGAGCCATACTCCATGAAGTGAAAGACGCCTTTGATCGTAGGAGATTATTACCTAAATCTATACATAGAATCTTAGACAAATTTTTGTTTGTTTGTTTGTGCGCGCAACAGGTCTAAACCGCTGCACAAATTTTTATGAATTATAGTATAGAACGAGATGAGACGTTAGAAACACACATAGGCCACTTTTTGTTAAAATAGGGGGGTCGCCCATTCCCCCATATAAGCGACAAGCATACTTTGTCATATATTTGCATCCATGCGAGATACAGAGATGATATTAGCTATACATATAATGTTATTGGGATCCGAAGAAGTAACACCATAAAATTTGGTTTGAAGTGCACATGTGTGCCTCCTGAAAGCTTGCTGGGCTCATTGATCTACACCATCTACACTGCTACTAACTCAACAAAACGCAATACAAGCGGAATATCACAGTAAATACAGCCAAGTTCATTCATGTCTAAATCGCATAACATAAGCGGCACGATCGGTCCCAATTCATAAGCAAGGAAGCAACTATAAGACCAAATATCTAAGCTAAGCCTCGACAACATAGCCAGACTATGAAAAGCAAACTTAAACCAGTCTTCAGCATTCAGTTATGGGATGTGACAGCTGAATCAAATATCGAAATAATTCCACGGCATGAAAACATTATCCTTAGGGAAATCGCTTGAACTCTGTGGTATATGCGCAATGACAATATTCACAAATATCTTTAGATGCCAAGTATTTTTTTTTATTTTTGTATTTCTCTGATATTATGTATATGCAACTAAACAGAGATCATAAAAATCGGTCCAGCCGTTCTTGAGTTAAAAATGGTGTAAAGAACAGAACATTGTTTTTTTAGGCCCTGTACCGAAGATACAAGAGCCTAAACAGGTAGAAATATTGGTCATAGACCACCCAAAGTTACCCACATTATGGTCAGGAGTTATATAACCATGTCCGTCTGTCCGTCCGTATGAACAAAAGAATCTCGGAAACGGTAATAGATAGAGACTTCGTTCTTTTTGCATTCGACTAGGACTTCGCCGGAATTTTACGAGTTTATATTAAACATGACGGTTGGAATCATCAACGGAGGGAATCATCTACTTTGAGCTGCTCCCCTATGGTCAAACTCTCAATTCGCCCAAAAGCGACTATTTTTGGCAAATAGTAGAGTAATTGTGTTCCATCAGAACAACGCCAGACCACACACTATGATTGTGACGCGCCAGAAGCACCGGTAGTTCGAATGGGAGCTCCTTATGCATTCACCTTTCGATGATGTGTCTTCAAAATAAATTCGAATTCGTTCAAAATTAGTTTTTTAATTTGTTACAAATGCCACAGCTATCATAACAGCGTATGTTTTTTTTTTTTTTTCTTATTTAATAAAAAAGTATCTTAAAATGTCAACCATTTCGTTTATGTGCCACTTAGTTGCATTTAGTTTGTACTGCAACACGCTGTGTTACAAAATGATAATTTCTGTAGCTGACATTTCGTTATTAAATTCTTTTAAGTGAAACACAGAAAAGTTTAGTTCCAAAGATACAAAAAAATAGACAAATGCTTTCTCGTTAAATCCCACAAATGCTGCATTGTTGAATTGAATGCGAAATTTAAATATTTACAAATTGAAATGACCACAGAAAAATGTAAATCCGTACAAAATAAAAGCGACAGAATAAACAGAATTGCAGCCAAGTATCTCATATTAAAAGCTAAGCATTTAACGAGTTCTGCTAGTTTTTGTATACGAATTTCTTCACGCTAAAATGCTAAATTCTTGAATAGCATAATAGAGCAGACCACAAGCTGCGCCAGCAATTTGTTGCTTAATCAGGATAAAAGCATAAAAAGCTGCTTTAATATAAAAAACTTAAGCACGGCTTTAAATTGAGAGACAAACACTTGCGTAGTGACGAAATGATTTACATTTAAAAACAAATTCATTTTTTAAACACGAAATTTTTATATGCTATTTAAGCATGCCAGAAAACAAAAGCGAGTAAACATAAAAGTTAAGCATGACAAAAGCGTAAAAAAAATTGCTCAAGCAAAAGTCAAAAACTTTGCGTGCTATTAACTGTGCAGCAGACAGAGATACTTCAATATTTGTGTTAGCTACGCACACAGACACACACACACTCAAATACTCAAATACTTATTATATCTCTAAGCAAATAAGGCGACACAAGATACAAAAGATAACAAAAGTTAGCACAACGCACCCAAGTACGGAATGAGACAAGTCTATGACACGCAAAACTCTGTCGTGCATGTAAATTTCCTTTAAGTTTTATTAAATTGTCGTCCTTGATACGTACTCTCAAAAACACAAACAGTCTTACTATGCATGATATATGCGATATATCAAAACAGTCAATGTCCTTGTTGTTTGGGTTATAAACTTTTCGCAAAGCAACAAACTATAAAATGTTTCAACACAAAATGCCAACATGCGTCTGACTTCAAGTATTAACAACTTTGTACTTGATGCTTGGACTACGATTAAGCTCATACTGTGTCGTCTGTCCCGACAACTTGTCACCTTTCACAAATAAGAAACATCATTTTGTACTTTTTGACAAGAACATTCTGTACTGGCTTTTATTTTATGCTTAGAATAACTTTAAAATTTTATGGAATCATGTATTTTCACTTGTTCTTGAAATACACTATACATAGAGAGTGTAACATATATATTAGTTCTGTCATAAAGTTTGAAGCAGACAGATTTTCATTTCAAAGGCGAATCGGATGCATCATCAATAATCACTATACCAGATTTCTACTAAGAATCTTCAGCAATCGGGCATATATACTTGATCCATGTGGAATAATCTATTCGGTTAATAACTAAACAACAACAAAATGCTTATTGTTTAGTTATTATTCAGTCCCAATTTTGCACCGTTTGACTTTTTTTCTGTTCCCCAGTGTGAAAATCAGTCACATATGTTGAAACAGAGAAACTGCAAATGAATTAAAACTGCTTTTAATGACTTCTTGCTCCGAAATTGCGGAAGTGAACTAACGGGCAACCTTTGACTCTTTGAAGACTTGCTGCCATGAATCATACTTTGAAGCATTTCAATATTTTGCAATAATATTTGCCATAGTTTCTTTTTTTAAACGCAGCGCATAACAGTTTCGCCTTCAACAAATTTAAATTTTGCTCAGTTGTTGTTTCACTGTCTCAAAATTTGTATACAGTCTCAGCACATACTCGACTCGTTTCATTTTTGTTGAAACTTTTCCGAAAACAAATTGTGTCTGGAACCGCAAAAAGGCGGAGCATTAAAAATTACTCTTCAGTATGAGAGCAGTCTGCAATTTAAGTTCCTCGAAATACTTGAATACTTATCTGAAGGAGTTACTTAGCTAAATTCTATGTGTTTGTGTGTGTGTGTATTCAAAGATGTTTGTAATTTGTTTACTTGTTTATTTATGTCGCGCTATCAGATTATATGTAAATATCCGCATTTGAGATACTTGGTCTACACTTGCGCTACATGCTCCATGCAATTCGAGTATGTTGTACAAAAATTTATTGCATGCAATATTTCGCTGAACAGATTAAACAGATTTGCAATTATATTAATTTATTTATGGTTGAAAACAATAAACCTTTAAACTGTTTATAATTTATTATTTACAGCGAAATGATAAAATTCTTATTTGTCGAGTGTAAAATATGAAGCTTAATTTTTCGTTTAACACTTTTTCAACATATTTGATTGTGCTAAAATTTTGCTTAATATATGCAAATCGAGTTTGAGACGTTCAAATGTATAGAATCCCTAGCCAACTCCATTTAACCATATCCATTAACGCGCATTTAAGTACTTGGTAATGAATTTAAACTAAATCTGTGCAACAAGTTGCCCCATATAACGATTTACTCTGCCAAACATGCTAATGTATTCTTAGATAGTCTTTGTTTATAACATGAACACAAAAAATAACTTTAGAAACCTCTCAGAAGACTTCAGTTTCCAGCCGATTGTCAAGATTACCAATATGCACAAAACTAGAGTCAAGCCATTATAAGAGCATCGCAAAAGGACTGAAATAGAAAAAAAATTCCGAGCAAGCATCAGACGAAAAGCAAGATGCTACGAAACTGTCACAACACCACTCGAGCAGACGTACTTGACCCGTTCGATAAAGCTCAGAGCATGATAACATCTGAAACCGCATGTTAAAGGCGCTGCCGAAGTTTGCTGTCCTCACAATGGTGTTGATTTTGAATGCCATTGAAGTTGCAGTACTTTTCGTCTGCATGAAAGCTAGCAGACCAAATAGGTTACTGGTCACCAAATATTCACATTACGCCTTGAGTTTAACAAAGATTTCGACACGCCGATACGATTGAAGTTTTTCGACGCCCTATCTGCACTAGGTATCCCGGCAAAGATTGTCCGTCTTTGCATGACTACGTTATCTCATACACAAAGCGTTGTCAGGGTGTGGAAAAACCACTCCGATCCCTTTAATACCAAGCGAGGTTTCAGGTTTCAAACATAATATATCGGGCTCGATCTTCCAAAAGGAAGTGATGCCGCTTGCTTACGCCGGTGCGCAGGAACGGCGAATTAGCAAGGGGTTCTCAGAGATTGAAAAACAGTTTCTGTTCATAGGTCTAGCGGTGCATGAGTACAAGACGAAGTACTTTTTGTCTTCTCTCACTCCGTCATCGTATCTTGGAGAATTTCAACTTCAGTGTTGTAGAAAACTTCTTCTATCTTGAATCCGAGATAACCAGCAACAACATCGTCAGCCTGGAGATCAGGCGAAGAATCACGCTAGCAAACAATTGCTTTTTTGAGCTAAGCAAGCAAATGAGAAATAAAGCCCTCTCTCGAAAGACAAAAATCAAGATCTATAAGACGCTGATACTTCTGGCCCTATTGTATGGTGCAGAGGCATATACCGTGATTGAGGATGATACAGCGTTAGAAGTCTTCGAGAGAAGATTCTTCGTAGGATTTTCGGTCGTATTAGAGTCGGCGACGAGTTTAGGTCCCGTATGAACCGCAAGCTGTACGAGCTATTCGATGAGGTTGACATAGTTCAGCGCATAAAATTCCAGCGGCTGCACTGGGCTGGGTACCTTATTCGAGTGGATGAAAAAAACTCCAGCACGCATGGTTTAGAGGAAATAGAGGACTCCGTACTTGGCATTCAAAACGAGATGATGATTAGTTCCTGCCTTCGAACTTGAAGGTTTGGGAAGATACTTAGATAAGATTTAAGAATTGAATTGCCATTTCTTCAGGATTAAAGTCAAGGCGCGCCTTTTCTTCCCTCACCCAGCAGTTGTAGGAGTACCACAAATAAGCATTCTTATTGTTTTTCTTTAGAATTTAGGGTTGCTCTTAACAATGCTTCTCGCTTTGTTTGTGCATATTGCTAGTGCAGACTTATGGCTTAAAACTTTAGTTTATTGAGTGGTTTCTGATCTTGATCTTGAGAAACATCCCTGCAACCTGTTCCTACAAAATCGCGGCAGGTAGATGCCAATATCGTTCTGACATACGTACATGCTCTCGCCGACTGGACCAGCATGTAGAACTTCAAGCTCAATGCCAAGAAAAGCTTCAACATGTGCTTCACCCTCCTTCAGCAGTAGTCACCACCTGTTTATATATATACCACCCCCTTGGAAGAGCCAGCTAAGGTCATCTACATGAGCCTTAATCTGTATAGAAGACTCACTTTCAAGAGTCACTTCCAAGCCAAAATGTCAACATGCCGGAAAAGGATGAACAGTATGAACAGTGCCGCAGTAGCAAGCTCTTCTAGCATGAGAAACACATCGTAATATCTTATTTACAGACATTATGGTATGCTAGTATGGGACACTGCTTCAAAGTCGAATCAACTAAAGGTTGTCAGGATCAAGAAACGCTTAGCTCACCAATCAAATAGGCATAGCTTAGTCATGGATTTGAATATAATAGTGCCTTTTCACTAGGGTGGGTCGAAAAACCATGGAAAATGTGTTGTCTGTAACATCTGTGAAAAATTTCATTTCGATCGGAGAATATCTTAGGTTGAGAAAACTTGGTATAGTCCCTTAAATTGGAAAAAGTTGCTTTTTTGACTCACCCTAATGAGTACTAATATATGATGGCATCACCTCATCAAGAACTACTAATAAACACATTTGAATAGAATGAGATAACAGTCCTGATTGACTGTTATGAGAAAACGGGGATGCCGCTGGACTACGGTATGTTCAAGTGGAATGTCCCAAAATCATTTCATGTCTCGGATGTGAAGTCATATAAGGTACGTAATGCAATAACTATGACTGAGCGAACTTTGTTTCGAACGGGAATAAGGATTATTCATCTGTATTTGTTGCAGTCGGAGAGATCCACTTCTTCGACAGTTTTTGTTTTTTTCTTTCTCCAGATGTCTTCTATGCATGAGCAGTCAATGTAGAACGCTCTGCGTTGCATTTATGGAACTCTGAATAAAACTCATCACCGGTCTATTGCCTTCATATCCCATCTAAAGAGTTGCTTGTTTCGAATGGTGAACAGTCATCTATTATTGTCTCCAACTAGCTAGGTATGCCGCCATACTAAAATTGGTCGTGCTGCCTTGTATATAATTCGTTGCTGCTGTTGTCTTTCCAACTTTTGCTTTCACATCGTTCATCGCTATAATGTTATATAAGTATTATATATATATATATATATATATATTCGATTTCAAATACAATGCTTTGCTTCTACATCAAATCAATGTGCTACTTATAACAAAAATCAAACACTACAAGCAACAGATACGCCATAGAATTTATACAAATATAATCTAAAAAAAATTCAATTTCCTTAAAAAAAAATAAAAAAGGAAAATAAACTCCAGAAAGGTGCAAATATATGCAAAGTAAATCAAGCAAATAATAATATAGAAAATAAAACTCAGCAAAATATATTGAAAGAAAAAAAAAAAGATAAAAATATGGAAAAGTTGAAACTAAACTTACAAAGCAGTGCGAAGAAGTTTGAAACCCAAAAGAAGTATATAAACTCAAACAAGGTTCGGAGGAAAAGTGCCAAAAATAAATGCAAATATGCGTGTAATCAGCTTATTTACGCATGTTTATTAAATAAATTGAATACGACAATGATATACAATTTGCAAATTACGTTCGGCGTGTTGAACGAGCGCCAAAAGGAGCGTATTCTACTAGTGTAGAAGGGGGCGACAACAGGTCAGAAGTGCCATGCCAAAGTGACCCATACGAAGCCAGGCATGGCTGCTGCCAAAGTGCATAGCATGAATGAATTTCAAATTTCATAGCGCACAACTTGAGTTGAAAATTTAATTTTATATAAAGCTTATTACGTAATAATTTCAACAAGATTATGGAACCAAGCCAAAAAAAAAAGAGAAAAAGCGAAGAAAATTCTTCTTTGGAAGACCTCAGTTAAGTTATTTGGTTTTCTTGTTTGTTTTTTTTTTTCTTTTTAAACTGTTTATGGAGTTTTTATGATGTTTGTAATTTGTTTATAGCGCATTTTGGAAAACCATAAACTACATAAATAAATAAATATTACTGGTAACTGGCGCTGTGCCGAGCTGCAGTGTTACTCGAACAGCGTTTAAAAACGAAAAAATTAACTTGAATACAATTTAAATAAATCACTTCTCAGTAGGGTATATTTCTATGAAACTTCATCGAGAATCCTTCAGTGCAAGGAGTCTATTAACTTTGTGTTTACCATTTTCCCATTAAGCGGGACTGTAAACAACATTTCTGGCAACATGGGTCGATAATTTCGCAGTGAACTGCCATTAATATGGAAATCGTTTATTGAGTAGATATGAAACATTTCTTTGCATAAAGTTGATATTGTTTTATTCAAATATTAAAAAAAAAAAAACCAACAACAAAAAGTTTAAGTTTATCATTGCAGTAGGTTTTGTTTATAAAGTTTCAAACATTCAAACATTTCTTTCCAACACTACAAATGTGACAAGCAAAAACACAAAAACGACAACTTTTGTAACACTGACATTGTAGTTCATAAAAATTAGCAACTCATTGCAGCTTATTCTGTTTTTCCGCTCTAACAATTGTTTAAAATATTAGCACAACAATGGAGTTTGGCAACGATTTTCTGGGTGTTCCGATCAGCACAGGCGTAAGTTATATAAAAAAATGCTAGCATTGTGCATAAAAACACACATTTCCGGTTTACAGACAACAATTATGGCTGTCGAGTTCGATGGCGGCGTCATCATTGGCGCTGATTCTCGCACCAGTGCCGGAATTTATGTGGCTAATAGAGTTGCAGACAAGCTAACACGTATTACGGACAAAATCTACTGCTGCCGCAGTGGTTCTGCCGCAGATACACAGGCTATTGCAGATATCGTTGCCTACTCGTTGAACTTACAACAATGTACAACCGGTGAGGAGCCACTCGTTTCGGATGCTGCCAGAGTGTTCTGTAACCATAGCTACACGCATCGTGACAAGTTGATGGCTGCCATAATTGTTGCCGGTTGGGATGCCAAGCTCGGTGGTCAGGTATATACCGTTCCATTGGGCGGCATGGTTAAACGTGAGGAGTGCACTGTCGGCGGTTCTGGCGCCTTCTACATCTTCGGCTTTGTAAAAGCAAATTTCCGTTCCAAAATGCAGAAAGATGAGTGCATTGAGTTCGTTAAGAAGGGTATGTTGAAATTCGTACTGGTAAGACTTTGGGTAACATGGAAAAAAAAAAAGATGATTTTTTTTTCGTTTCAAATGGTTTATTTTGACATAAACAAAATTTTCTTTTCTAAAGTTCTACACACATATTACTAAATCGTTGTTCATATTCAATCACTTTATTTGCATATTTTTAGCTGTGCTGCTCGCCATACACCATGACTGTAGCTCCGGTGGTGTTGTACGCATTGGCATCATTACCTCTGCTGGCGTTGAGCGCCAAATCTACTATAACACTCCATCTGGAAAGGCTGTGGAGTACAACCAGTAGACACTTATTTTTCGGATTGTCAATGAAATTTGCCTCGGAGTTCATTGCAAAAGTACAGAAATTTGCACGCATTGCATTGTGAGTGGCAAAACAGCTGATTAGAGCTGCACAAATGCCGTTAGTTTGTAGTGAATAGTTTAAAAATCGATTAACCTATAAATTTTCTGCAACCTGGGTGACAATCATTCAATTTATATATGTAGTACACTGTAATTCAAGTAATTTAAAAATAAAACGAATTAATATCAGTAAATTGGATAAAGCCAGGACTGGATCCACTTAAAATTATCTTAAGTTGATTAAGACCTTGTTGCTGTACTGAATAAATGTGGGTAATTTATAATTCAAGATGTCCACAATGTCGTCTTACAAGTCTTTCTGGAGCCAAAGGTCTGATCAAGCAAGCAATCATATCTGCTAGAAAAGAAGCAAATGCAGGGTGCTGCTTCGGACGTACTAGTCTTTGATAGTAGACCGGAATGTCAAGCCTTATCAAAAGATTGTTGTATGTCGTGAAGCACTGCGTTGCAATATTCTTGTTTGTCAAAGGCTTCAAGAGCGGAATGTTGCCTCAAGCAGAAACCGAACTGGTGATCTGGCAATAAACGTTTAGAGCCTGCAAGGCGTGCTAACTCTGGAATACCTTGGAGTGACTAATTCACCTAAACGATACAGGATTGCTTTCTTTCTTAGCGAAATTATTGATCAATGTTACCAGTGCTGTTTTTGCAAGCCGCTTGATAGCATTGAAAAGTGTATCCGGATATAGAAGAGCATTTACCGGCAGGGCTTTAAGCGTTGCGCTGTAGATTTAATCATTGTACTTAAGATCTTTTATGGCGTTGGACACCTATGTATGTTAGTGTGAAGCGAGCACTAGACCAGTGTTCGGCACCCACATAGTCATATTTAGGCCCTGTACCGAAGGTACAAGATCCTATTGTTTTTGTGCAAATGTATGTAACAGGTACAAATAATGATCGGAGACCCCTCAAAGTTAACCCCATTATGATCAGGAGTGATAGAGGAGTCGATATAGACATGTCCGTCTGTATGAATGAAAGGATCTCGGAAACGGTAATAGATAGAGACTTCGTGTTTTTTGCATTCGACTAGGACTGCTCCGGAATATTACAAGTTTATTATAAAATTTTGCCCCTCCCCCTTCCCCATAAAATCACCACCAAAGCTAAAAATTTCTTCGCCACGAAGAAAATTGAGTATACCAGTATAGAAATAACGTCCAGAATCCAAAAAGTTCTTCGGATAATCGGACTTATTCGTGCAGTAGGTCATAAGGTAGGTCATAGGTCATAAGCTTGGTCATAAGCTCGGAAAACATTTAATGTGTTTGTTAGGAAACCTGAAATGATGCAGGGCCTCTTACAGTCGGTTACGCCCGTCTGTAATTTCCTTACTTGTTTTGCATTGCATTAGTGTGTAATTTAACAGAAAGGTAACAGCATCAACAGCGGCTAAACAGCAACTGATTCATTTTGCTTCGCCTCAACAGCGGCATTACAGCGTAACAGCGTCATAACACCTTCATAACAGCGCCACGACAGTGACTTAACAGAAAAATATCGTAGAAGCGAAACCACACGAAAGTTTATACTGTACGTGTGCAGCAGCGCTGCGGCAAAGAAAATCTCTATGCACGATGCATGGCGTGTGCCGGACACTGAACTAGACATATGCATCTGTAATGGAAGCCTCGGTAGCTTGTATGCCATTAATTGAAGCGAGGTATTAAGAGAAAATGTCTGCCAGTTTGATGTCAGACCTATATCACTGTCCAGGATAAAGTTGCATCTTTATATGTGTCCATATTCCGAAGCATGCTGTTAAAAAATTGGATTTGACGATCGTGGAGCACATTTCTAAGCCATTATGCCATAGCTGTGGTTAGTCGGTGCGTCTATATATACCCTTCGTAGGCGTCGATTTCTTTGTAGGAGACAATGCAGCATAATAGTCAAAAAAGTACATAACACGATCATGCTTCCTACTACTGGAAATGTTGCGACGAGCTTCGGCTGTGTAAATTTTTTTTATTGAACAAATCAAGTGCAAAGGCAATAACTTCTGCCGAGTTGAGCTATATATCCGGGTGAATTTAAATTGCCTTTTGAAAACATCGAGGTCTGTGGAATGCAGCTATGTAGGTTATGACTGTTGAAAGTAAGTAGTCCGATTCTCAATATTGAGTTTAGATTGTGGAATATTTGTTTATTTATGTAGGAGTATTAAACAGCATACCTGGTTGGTTATAAGCATTGAAGGGATATCTTTTTGAGGCCTCGGTAGCTAGCACGTTAGCGCTTGAGGACAGAGTAATATAAGCGAACTCTTTTGCACGGTTATTACCTCTCAGGTCGCTTAATTGTGCTTGGCATTGTAGTCGCCACAAATAAGATGCTTGCCATTCAACTTGTTAAACAAGTCGTTAAATTCGTCCGTGGCCCATTTGAACCATGAAGAAGAGTAGATAGCTTCGATCTTAATGTTCCCAAGGATTTTGACAATCATTGATAAAGCTAGTTGATTTTTACAGGTAGGAAATGCTTAAGCATATAATACTACTGATTAATATGTCAACTCCCCATTTTTTGATTGATTGAGCGGTTTGCAGGATATAAGCTGTGTCCTGCGTAGGCATTGAAGTAGAGCTTAATCTTGACTCGTTTAATAGGAGAATGTCTATTATATACTTTTTCACACCATTAGCGTTCAAGCATAGAATCTTTAGTTAGATCATTTTTTATTTACAATCGTTGTGAACATAGTCAAGATAATTCTTTGTGCGCTTCTTTCTGAAATTCCATAAATTGATTCAAACTGCTGCTGAGGAAATTCATGGAGACCAACAGCAGATTTAGGTATATTTTATATGATGAGGTATTTCGTTTCCTGCGTGACTTTGTCGTGATAGCTTGTTGTTCGACTGCGTTGGAATATAATTTCGGGACACACCTCGCTGTTCAGCAAATATGCGTCATCTGTCATCTGTCAGCTACAGATGCTAATCCTAGCAAGCGGTACTCACGGTACACTTTGCGTATTTAGAGCAAATGTAAGCCAAAGATGCTTATTGCGGTTAACTGTGCAAGCATGACTCACAAATTGTCATTGCGTCGCGCCTAAGATACTATTTTCCGTTCATCATTATTTTGTATCGGGTAGGTTTTTAAGATGGGATCAATCGTTCGTGAGAACATCATAGCATGATCAATTGCTTACAAGCACGTCATGACATGTTTACTTGTTAATCGGAATCGATAAATGAATAAACTTTATTAGTTTGGTAATGATAAACTCTTTTCTAGCCTCAAGTCACATTCAAACAAAATATAAAATATTGCTTTTGCATGCGGATCTAAAATCGTGGAATGGTATTTAGATAAGTCTCTGTGGAGCTATTTTGGACATACTGTGGAGATAAACAACAGATATAGTTGAGAGTTGGTTGCAGTTGTACTTTTTGAGTTAAAAGGCATTTGATTATATTTAGATTGTTTGGTAGAGATGTGTGGAGAACTGACTTGATATTAAATACAATTATAAAGTGCATAGGAGTCCAAAACATGGCATTTTCCGCGCTTGCTAAATGAAGAAAAAAAGAACAGATTGTCTCACAATTCACATTTGCCACAAAAGCAATTAATCAAATAAAATTCGTTTTCATGATATATCAACATTCATGCGAACATTTGTGTTGACTTATCGTAAAATATATTCATGAATAATGACATCGTATAAACGATTTGCTAGAAATATTATATTCAAAATTGTTAAATCTGAGCAAGCTTTAGTGGAACTTGCTCGAAATCTGCGTACTTCTGCTGTTTTCATAAAACAAAAATTTAAATTTATTCATTCCGTGAATCACAATCCACAAACATGAAAAGTTTCCGCTAAAAATTCCACAGAATTGCTATTTATTGTTCTAGAGAAACGTTGCGTATATTCGCTTTATTTAACCTGTCAGCAGCAACATATTCTTCGATCATTTTATATAGAAATATGAGCTGCTTTTATTTATTTGCGCCCATTTTTTTTTTTTTTTTTCAATTTTTTCGCATCTTACTACAAAAGATAAAGTAAAAAAAAATATTAAATAAAATGAAATATATATAAAAGGTAGAAGCAAATAACATGCGAATAAAATATTGACAAGGATATATCTTGTCAGCAACAATTCGCAGAAACTTCGAGTAAGTGAATAAATAGCGAATAATAATAATAAAATTGAAGAAAAATACAAAACACAAATTCAACAATTGCAACAACTTAAAATTGAATAAATTTCCGAATAAAACATTTTGATATTTGCATACAAAGGCGACTAATGCGAATTCACACAAAGCCAAATCGCTTTGCACTTCAGTTGTATTTCAATTTGCATTAAAATAAAAATTCCATAGCGAAGTGCTTCAGTGTTAAGCGTATTCTAGTTGATAATTCGAAGATAATTTCACGTTTGATTACACAAAAAGTAAATTTAATTGGAAAATGCTGTAGCTGCAGGAATGAATAGTGTGCGCGCGAAACAACAATGGTTAAAAGCATTGCCGAGCAGATTCGAACTAAGGATACAAAAGCAACAAAAGTCTAAAGAGAAAATAAAAAAAATTGAAATGGCGAAATGAAGTGGTGATTAATTAAGAAACTGAAACAAGTTAATACCAAAATGAAAGCTGTTGTCTCAATAACCAAAATACAAGCTGCCTGACTGACTGTTGGCCAACATTTGAGAACATGGGCAGGCGTGAAAAATAACCGAAAATCATTAATGACTGCATGAAGTGGCTGGCAGTCTGCGCTGAACTGCTGACACTGAATGGCTACGGAGTGTTCGTTGCCCAAAACTAATATAGATCTTTACTAATTAAGTTTTCGTGCTACGAAATGTGTTAATTAAATTGTTTATTTTCTATTGACTAACGACTAAATTGCAATTGGTGCTATGGACTTGATACGAAGCGGACAGGCAGACAGACAGTAGAGTAGATAAATCAATTAAATTTTCTACATTACTAGAAGTCTGTTTGAGTCATTAAAATATTTAAATTTTTTATTTCAAAACATGCAGCATTGAATGGTTTAAAAGATATGCGCCTGTACTTGGAGAGTGGAAAAGAATTATTACATTAAAGAATGATACAGTCGACTACGAGATGAAATGACTTCACTAGCTCTGTTCGAAAGGAATTAGTGTCATATCTACAAGACTTCATTAGTAGAAATAGCTAAAAATAATTATTTTACAAACTAATCAAAGCAGTTATATGTATCAAAGCTAAGTAATTTATTAGACACGCCAAAAATGAAAGAAAGAAATCATTCATCGGATGTGCAAATGTAAGAAGGTCTCAATATCGACTCTGATTACTATCAAAGCGGAGATAATGATGCACGGTGCACGCCGCAAGTCCCAATACTCATTGAAGCTATTTGACGAAAAGCTGCAATTACAACTGACTACCAAAGCTACGTATATTCTGAAAAGACGAGAAAGGCTGTCTCATAGGAAATGCTCAAGAAACATTGAGAATATAGAGCAACAACTTCTCTAAACTACTTGCAGATGATGAAGGACTCAATACCACAGATAAATAGAATAACAAAGCGGAATATTCCGATAAACTGCCAGCTGAGTTTTTCAAGACTGACGCTGAAGTGTCAGTCAGATGAATCCATGTGCAATAATTGGAATATCATTGTCTCTTGTCCATTCCATAAGAAAGGGCCAACTAACCGTTTAATCGAATATGAAAATCTGTCGTGTGATCTGCTTAAAAACGAACGAACGGTGGACCCAAACGGTACACTAGTGACAAATAATTCAAACTACGACAAAATCCTGGAGAATACGCGTCAGTTTGACAAAGACACATACAACATATCTGTCGATCATGCGAACACTTGGTGTCCCAGCACAGATTGTTCGGCTTTGCATGATAACTCAATCCCACAAACAACACGTTTATAGGGTAGAAAGTCATCTTTTCGAAACGCTTAATACCTAAAGATTCTTCAGGCAGGATAGTGCATCGTCGGGCTATTTTAAGGCCCTGTAACAAAGTTACAAGTGCCTATTGGTTTTGTGCAAATGTATGTATCAGGTAGAAATAATGAATAATAATGAAACCAAAGTTATCCCAATTATGTTCAGGAGTGATAGAGAAGTTGATATAGCCATGTCCGTCTGTCCGTCCGTATGAACGAAAGAATCTCGGAAACGGTAATAGATAGAGACTTCGTTCTTTTTGCATTCGACTAGAACTTCGCCGGAATTATACGTGTTTATATTAAAATTTTGCAACCTATTTATATTATAATTTCAGCATTAAGTATGTAACGCATTTAAACAAGGATGAGGACTCTATAAATAAATAATATATATAATCTTCTGGATCAGTTCAATGTGAACAATTGTTTGAACCGAGCAGTATAGTCTCTGAGTCTTTAAAATGTTGAATGTAAATTAGTTAAGATTATATAGAAATACTAGCAGTGACTTTTGTAAAAATGAATCTCCTCTTTTTCAAGGGTTCTTACTTCTACTGAACTCATTAGCATATATACCAAATATCATATATGTATATAACCTCAAATAGATGCAAACATATATATAAAATTTTGTTTATCCTCCGATTTTAAATAAATGTTGCCTTCTTATCAGCTTTTAGGCAGAGAAAGTTCCATCGAAATCGGAAATTATTTGCATATTGTTCATATAAAAATATAAAATAGCGTTTAAAAATAAAGGGGCAGGCGGTGTAGTGGTAGGAGGTGAAAATATTCATAAAATTCCATGCGCCTGCATGCCCACTCGAAATTTTTGATAGGAATCTCATATAAGCTCATTCAAGTTGCTTTTTACCAGAAAATAGTGGCCACAAAGTGCAGTCAGTGTTGAATAATTTATGGAAACGAGTAAAATTTTCAACAGTTTGGCCTATTGATGTCCGCTCAGAGCAGAGATCACTATGCACCAATCATAGTCTTCTTTAACCTCTTTGTAACGTTCAACGTTTGTAATTTTAAACCAAAATTTTATTGATTCGCAAATTCTAACTATGGCGCGTTGTGATGTACTCTCAAAAATCAAGAGCAGCTAGTTGCGCTTATGATTAATCTTATGTGCGCTACAGAGCTCAGAGTCTATAAATTCTGTTATTTGTATATCGTGAATATCTTCGTAGCGACTGAACCGCGACACGACCCACGTCCACTAAAAAATATATTAAATTAAAAAATTGGGTGCTTATAAGAGACAAATAGCCATACAGTGAGTGTTGTGGGTGTAACACATACAAAGTTGTAGAAACTCGATTTGGGTTTGATTAAGCAAAATCTAATTATGCAAACTTGGAGTCTCCAGCTATTATAGTTTCTCAAATATGTTTCTTTGCAAGCACAAACTTTCGAAGGACGGACAAACAGAAATGGCTACATCGACACAACTGTCAATAGTGATGAAGAATTTGTGTATATAACTCATGAAAACTGATACGCCTACTATACACACATTTGCACAAACTTATTTTAAACTTTACTCGATGAGCACAGTTAAAAAAAAAATATTAAAAAAGTTATAAAAAAAAATTATGACTTTTTTTGCTTTTTAAATATTAAAAAAAAAAAAATAATAATGACAACACTGCAACAGCATACATAAAAATTTATAATATTAAAATAAAAAAAAATTAATCAACAACTACTCTAATTTGTACGGTACGTATGCGTAATATTTATAAAATCATTGGTCACTCATACGCCATGTTAAACGGTTTTATGTTCTGCTATTAAAACTTGCGCAGCGTATTCAACGGGAAAGCAATCAAATGACTCTAAAAAAAATCGAGCCACATAAAATATATATGTATTTGCAGCCACAATAATTTCCTGCTTACTCATTTTATGAGCGAAGATGGTTGGACCAAAAAACCGAGTAATACGCAACTTTCATTTTATTGCGTTGGTCGTTGCTTTAGTCTTACTTTTTATTCCTTACTTTTTTGTACGCCTTTTTTTTCATCTTCGCATATAAAATAATATAGAAAATGGCGTTGGAAATGACGGCATTGAAATAAAAAGCAGAGAAGCTGTTAGTCGATTCGAAGGAAGCAAGCAACTGAAGCGCGCTGCCAGCCAATATGTGCGTATTTCTGTTTGTTCAATGTAGCACATAATAAGATTCGTGAACGATGTATATTGGTTTGTTTATATGTTTGTTTGTCAGGAGTTTTATAAATACACACGTACAAATAAGCAAGTATGTTGTGTGTGTTTGCTCTTCTGTTTGTTTGATTGCGGCGCATTGCCTCGTTGCCTGCCTGACTTCTAATGCAATAAAATGGCGTCGACAGCCATTTCTGCTGTTGCTTAGAATGCGGCACGAAGCGGGAAATCATGGCATTCGTATACAAACAAATGTTTTTGCGGCTTGTTTTTATGCTATTTAACGTTGCTCTATTTTATTCGATTTCTATACAAAGATAGAAAGGTAGAGATTCGAAATAGATATGGCCGCTTAAAATGAACGAATTATTTAAGAAGAAAGGGTTTAAAGAAATTTTTTAACTTAGTATATATCTAAAAATTTATATTCTTAAATATGTGTACTGGTTGTTAGAATACGAAAAATATATGTTTAAATGCTTGATGATTGCTGATTGAGCCAGAGTTCTGGCAATGGTTTTGCTGATCTAACAGTTGCTCGAGTAAAAACAAAGCTTATGCTCCACGAAGGAAATGATTTGCACTCTGGCAGCATATACTGCACTCGTTGCATATCTGGATGATATATCTGCAAATAGGTATGATTAATTGTTGATAAATGTTGCACTTATGGCATAAGCAGAGCTTGCTCTTGCTATTAAGCTAAGGCAATTCTAGTCTAGTATTAATCCTAAATACTTAACTCTGAACAATTGCAGCAAGGTAACGCCATTGAGCTGCATTCTTCTGAATGTGAAGCAAAAATTTTTCCATTTGAATTTTTTTTTTTTAATTATCGAGAAATACAACACTTTTGACATTTCTAGCTGAATTAGCAACAACAAAATAACTTGTTCATACAAAAAATATAGGCTTCAATATCTCCTTGTTCAAATGGAAAGCAAGACAGACGGATGTTGCTGATAAAGAGTATATTTACTTTAAAGGGTGTCCCTCATAAACTTAGTATACTCTAATTCAAAGTAGAACAAAAACATGATAACAGGAAGATAAAAAACAAAATATTGCTTGCATTCATATATCCACAGTGACGAAATGCATAGCAAGCGACTAAGTTAGTCCTGATGTCCTATTAGAGAAACATTTCTCACTAGCATTAATAGGTGATGTATATTATCACTGAGCACAATAGTTGCACTGAGTTTAGAGTTCAGTTGAGAAAGCTTATCGAACTATTTCTTACTATAAGAGTTCACAATAACAACTGCCTTTAACAATTAGTTCCTCAATTGTTCATCTTGATTGTGTGTATCTTGACTACAGAGACTGCTGCAGAAGCAATTACAAAATTTTAATACTTTCGATGAAGAGTATAACTAATTTGTCTCTACGACATCGTTATTAGCGCCACTTACGCTCCAATAACGCTGAGAGTGTACGACACATATCAAAATTAAGCACAAACTATGCACAGAGCTAATTAGTAGCATGCGAGATAATTTGACATATGAGCGTAGGACGCAACTTGCAACGACTTGGGCTGTCACGTTGCGAAGCGAACAACAAATTGTGCTACTCGCCTAGTAAGGACACAAAAGTTAACACTTTTAGCTTCAGCAGTTTGTTTCTTCCTGCCAATCTAATTCAAACGCATCATGCAGCAGTTTAAATATATAACAAGCTGCCACGCTGTGTTCATGAAATATTAAAACTGGTTTACTGCTGTAGTTGAAACTAGCACTCGACACCATGTTAAGCCTTTCAGAGACCAAAAATAAACTGTGTAATATGCCTTGTTAGCAGCAGACTAGCTGCAAGCAACACTTAAACAGAAGTTGTAGCAGAGCTACTTAGTTACTGCATAGTGTGCGGCACTTTCACGGCGGCAAACTTTTCGCTGCACTAAATTTATAACACAAAGTAGCGCGTTTACTGCAACTTTTACGGGTAGTTGTGGCCTGCAACTTTGTTGGCTGTTTTAAGGCGGCTACTTTAAGCACTTAGTTACTTGTTGGCTGCTGATAACTTATCACGATTTATTTATATTTCGCATAATTTAGTGCTGCTTTATCGAAATATATTTGTGCAATACTACTGCGGCTTGATTAACTCGCAATGAGCTGTTTCAAGGTCTGCTTATATTCTTAAATTGATTGCGTGGGCGTGCACTGGCTTAGATTTCTTCCTTTTATTATTATTATTTTTTTTTTTTTTTTCGTTGCCTTTGGCATTCATGGCAAAAGTTTCGACACCAACACACGCACAACCGCAGAACCGTAAAGTTTTTCTAGCGCCTAAAAGTATATTTCAGTTTGTTCATGCAACGCGCTTAAAGTGATTTCGCTTTTAAATCTTTCAACGGAAAATATTTTACCAAACTTGGAAAATTTAAATCCATGCGGAAAAAAGTATTCTTTTTTTTTTTTTTTTTTTGTTATATTTGTATTTATGCTTGTTAGTTAATTAAATTATAAACTTATTAAATGTTTAGTAAGCGCATCAAAATTACACTCGAATTATTTGTCATTAAAATTGTTGCGCGAAATGCATAAAAAAAAAATATTTAAATAATTTGCAAAATTATTTTGTATAAATTTTTAATTAGGCTGCATTTGCCAACAGCTCAGCATGTGCTACATTTGATATATTAATTTGAATTTTGTTGTTTGTTATAAAAAAAAAAATTATAATAAAAAGAACGTTTAAGCGTTGTAGCCGAGGAGCTCGAATATATTATACGCTGCAAACAGCATATTTTTTAAAAGTAAGTCCTCCCAATTCCTATTCCCAATTGTAAAAGAGAAGAACAATGCTGAGCTCACCAAATATTTTGTTAGCTTATCACCTACAAAAGCGCCTGATTACTCACTCCTGAAAGCCACAAAAAACTTTGGTCAAACTGGAACTGGAGATAGGACAACGAATGCTCAGGATAAATCAGAAACCTTTTATCAACATCTGTCCACCATATTTAAGCCCATACCCACCACAAACCCAGAGTATATCCAGGAATACTCTCCTTTTCAAATGAATATGCCGATCAAGGGATTTAAAAAACGAAAAGTTAAAGCAACAATTTATAATATAAAAAGTAACAAAGCTCCAGGCTATGGTTTAATCACTGTAAAATTCCTTAAAGAACTTTCAGAATGTAGATATTAGAGTTATAATGCAGTTATTTAACTCTATCTTGCGTTATGAGCACTTTTCAGGCCAATGGAAAATAGCGCAGATTATCCTAATATCAAAAGCAGGCAAACCTTTAGAATCGGTTTCTACGTACAGGTCGATAAGTCTACTACCAGTCATTTGCAAAGTATTTGAAAGACAGAACTCAAGCACAGATGGTTTAAATACTTAATTAATGAATTTTCGTAATATGAATCGCTTGGCCACGCATTGGATTGGCCATATATGAAGAGAAATCTCCACAACTTGCATTAGCGCTCAGCTGATCACAGGATTATGTGAACCTATTTTAGATAATTTTTTTCCAGGCTGTTACCATTGTCCTTAATTATGATGGCAATTTTTAGAACGATCTGTCCTCAGTATTAATTGCTGATTTTTTATTATAAGGCTTGGACCTGCCTTTCTGCTGCCATTCGTATGGTTTGCAGGTTCGCAAGTGTGTCGTACTATGTACAGACATGTCTTATCGCCAGTAATTATGCGTTTCAAGAATCCAAATTGGTTCGATCTTTTTTTAAAAAAAAATTACTTCGATCCGAACGAGTCTTGCATACCAAATTTTATTCATGCATTATCGTACATCCGATCTCGTGTGACATCTCCAATATATGACCGATCTCTTTTAAGCTACCATAGATACTTATCGCAACAATTATCATCAATTTATCAACGTTATCGTCAGTCACACTCGCTGAAGGCTGTACTTCGATCCGAACGAGTCTTGCATACCAAATTTTATTCATGCATTATCGTACATCCGATCTCGTGTGACATCTCCAATATATGACCGATCTCTTTTAAGCTACCATAGATACTTATCGCAACAATTATCATCAATTTATCAACGTTATCGTCAGTCACACTCGCTGAAGGCTGTCCAGCACGAAATATGTCATTGATGGTCTCTCGACCATTCTTGCATGTTTTTGCTAAAGCAGATTTAACAAAAATCTTTTCCAAAAAACCTTTCACAAAATTTAACACAAATACGTTGATCAATATTTTCACTCATTGTAAAAGATCGCCAAGCGCTTCCGAGTTCGACTGACTTAAGCAGCTGTAAACGCACTGATTAACAGAACGTGCTAAAAATTGATATCATTATTAAGAACAGTGTTACCAACCTGGAAAAAAAAATTAATATACAAGTTAGGCAGACACCGATACTTTCTTGGCAGGGTGAAATATTCACCAAAACTCTTTAGCTGAGTTTCATCCTTAATAGGGTAAAAATAGGTGTGTAAAAGGCTGACCTATATATAAAGTATATATATACGCTTAAAAAACATCAAAAGTAAATTCTATATAGACATGTGCGTCAATCCGTATGAAGAACGAGAACTTAGCAAGTTTGTGTATTCAGAATCTTGTATTCCTTCTTTTGATTCCTTCCTAAGAGGAATTCAACACATACCATATAAACTTCCTACTCATTCAGAGTTTTTGTATGAATAACTTTTATTGATTTTATTAATTTTACAAAAAAAAAATTTGGTCTTTCCTTCCAATAGTTCATATAAAATATTTCAACAACATTTTGTTGTTGTTTTTCGGTAAACTATTCATGGAAAAATAATTGAAAATTGTCTGACGTTCGAAAAATTCAACTCAATTTTGGCAAAGAAAATTTTTTGTTTTATAAAAAATCGTTTGAAATATGTTCTGTGATTAAAATTCGATTGCAAAAATATTTTATATAAATTTTATGTAAAATAATTTTCAATTCCGTCAAAAGCACTCGAGTAAAAAATACCATAATAAACTAAATACTAATACTAGAATAAATTGAAGTGCCCAAATGGTTTAGCATGAATTGTTGACGAACTTAGGTTTTTTTTTTTTTTTTTAGTATTTCAAAAACGATTTTGACATGGCGAATCAACAGTGTGTCGCACACAAACTCAAAACGCAGACTTATTAATAAATTTATGAAAAATTTTACTGCAAACAGAATTTTAAGCTAAAATATTTTAGTCATTGCGACGGCATGGCTAATAAATGATGGATGGATTTGTTGAAAGTGCTATTGACAGTTTGCACTCGGAGTCATTGGATAGTGGCATAAAATTAATAATTTTGAATGCAAATAAAACTGGAAAAAAATCAGCTTTTGTAAAGTAAAAAATTTAATATTCTGTTTCAAAAGAGTTTAGCTTAATTAAGTTTAAACTTAATGCTTGATGGCTTCGAGGTAATAAACGGCGTCATTGTTTGGGTAGTAATCAGCCGTACTCCAAAATATAACTGAATAAAATTTAGAGGTTAGCAGGCAAAACAACTTATAACAGTTGCAGCTCTAAGCTTTCATAAATATAATGCCACAGCTCCTTCACATTCAATAAAAGGCATACTAAGGATATTAAGATATATTAGTGGCAGTGGAGCCTATGTCAGCAATCGATTAAGAGATCTTTTGAGAGACTCCAACGCGCTACTATATTAACCTTGCAAAAACTATGGCTTGATTTAGAGCTTCGTTAGAAGGTTGAAAATAGTGCTCAGTTCAAAAGGAAAATAAAAGAAGAGGGTTTAGAGGTAAAATAATATTCAACTCTTTAGCACGCTCCAACTTCTTTGAATTATTACTGAATCAGTATCTGTCAGTCAAAAATTTATGCAATAGAAAGATGTGCCCAATTCAATCTAGTTAAGTGGTACATGAACCGAAAAAATATTTCAATATTCCGTTTCCGATATCCTTTCGTTCATACGGACGCACAGAAGAACATGGCTATATCGACTACTCTATCACTGCTGAGCATAATGGGGTTAGTTTTGGGGGGTCCCCGACCATCATTTCTACCTGTTACATAAAAAACCAATAGGCTCTTGTACCTTCGGTACACTCACCCGACTGCTCCGGGAAACCTATCCGTCTTCTCGACATATATGTGAGCAGTGGAAACATATGATCCGCTCCATGGATGGGGCTGCTAAGGATGTCATTGGTTAAACAAAATCTGTGAAGTATTCTTGGTACGACGAGGAGTGTCGCAATGCTACTGCAGAGAAGAAAGCTTCCTAACAGTCGCGAGCAACGCACGCTGTTAGAGAGCGATATCGAGAGAAACGGAGAGAGGAGAAACTGCTTTTTAGACGCAAGAAAAAGGAACAACAAAGGCGGGAGTTTGAGGATATTGAGATGTTACGTGACAGAAATGAAGCTCGAAAATTCTATCAAAAGGTTAAGCGTCTGACTGAAGATTTTAAACACAGAGTAACTTTCTGTAAGCATGACAATGGAAATCTGGTAACGGATGAACAGGAATAACACAGATTATAGAGGAGTCATTTTTCTAACCTACTCGGAGGCGATGAAGCACACAATTCCGCCGATAGAGAAATGACACCGGAACCACAAGTTAATGATGTCACTATTGTAGAGCCACTGGACTATAACGAGGTAGATTCAGTTATTAAAAAGCTGAAAAATAACAAAGCGGCAGGCTCTGATGGGCTGCCAGCTGAGTTATTTAAGACCGGCGGCGAAAAGTTGTTTAGGAGTATGCACCGAACTTTTATGCAAGATATGATCCGATGAACGCATACCCAATGACCCAGTGTTCTCTGTCCTATCTTAAAAAAAGATGACCCCCGCTGTTTGCGCCAACTACAACGGAATAAGTCTTCTTTCCATCGGTTATAAGATTATGTCGCTCGTATTGTATAATACGCTGAAGCCATATACGGATTCACTGATAGGACTATATCAGTGTGGCTTCAGACCGAAACAGTTCGACCAGTGACCAAATATTCACACTACGCCAAATCTTGGAAAAGTCCCGTGAGACAAAGATACGCACCACCTATTTGTGGACTATGAAGCTGCTATCGATCCCTTTAAAACCAAGAGAGTTAGACAGGGCGATGCTCTATCGTAAAATTTTTTCAATCTTCTGATGGTATACATCCTACGCCAGTGCCCGTACATACAGAGTATGTCGGACTCGATCTTCCAAAAGGAAGTGATGCTGCTCTCTTACGCTGATGTCATCGATATCAACGGCACGAATGAACGGCGAGTCAACAAGGCATTCTCAGAGATTGGAAAACAATCTCGGCTCATGTATCTAGCGGTGAATAAGGACAAGACGAAGTATTTGGTGTCCTCTCGCACTACGTCATCGCGTCTTTAACGGTCAGTGACGATGGAGAATTTCAACTTCAGTGTTGTAGAAACTTCGTCTATCTTGGAACCGAGATAACCAGCAACAACAACGTCAGCCTGGAGATCAGGCGAAGAATCACGCTTGCAAACAGAAGCTTTTTTGGGCTGAGCAAGCATATAAGAAGTAAAGCCCTTTTCTCGAAAGACAAAAATCAAGATCTATAAGACGCTAATACTTCACAGCTAATACTTGGACAGTGATTGAGTGAGAAGCAACTACGTTGGAAGTCTTCGAGGGGAAGATTTGCCGCAGTATTTTTGGTCCTATTGGAGTCAGCGATGAGTTTTTTTTTGGTATGAACCGGTGTACGAGCTATTCGATGTGGTTGACATAGTCCAGCGCATAAAATTCCAGTGGCTGCAGCTCATTCGAATGGATGAAAGATAGTTAGAATGACCAGTTATGGAGAAATATCTCCGTATATTGGCATTCAAAACGACTGTATTTAAATTTTTGATCAACATCAAAGATAAAATCGATACAGATATGCCCGTGCGTTCATCTGCTTTTTCTGTATGAAAATCGTGGACTTGTGATAATATTTAAATACTTCTATGCCTTTTTCAGATAACTATTATTCAATGTACAAGATTTAATAATGGATACCATAAGTGCACAGGATACATCAAAATCTATCGACTGCAATGTGTCTACTGGTTTTTCCTCATTTTTTCTGATGCATTTGATGTGTTCTATAAACCATTTATGCAATATTTTGTACGCAGAATGCATTTCTGTTTGCAAAATAATTATTGCAGGCACTTCGAACAAGTTTTTACGGTTATATGGCATAAATATTTCAATCGAAAAAATTTTCCTGAATTTTTCCAAGTACTTTGCAACACTAAAAACCGAATTTGGCGCAGTCATTTTCACTTGCTAGGACTAAATTTATTGCTGCCACGTGTCTAAATGCGCCAATTTCACACGCAGCACTAACAAAATGGAGTACGCATACAATAAAACATCAGTACACACAAACACTTAGACAATATTTCGTTGAGGCAACGATTTATTACTATTGATTTAGTAGCAAATAATAAATATTTGGTCAGCCTAGCGATGCTTCGCTGCAATGTGAGAAAAGCTTAATATTCCTGAGGTTATTGACAAAATAAATGATTTGCTCATAAAACTTTGCTGTTCGTCATACTTTTGTCTGTTGTACTTGTAACTTGTGTGTGTATTGGTAATAATTGTGATTTTTTTTTTTTTTTCGCTTTGTCTATTGTGCAGTTTATTTTCATTATATAGGACAGCTGCTGCTTACATGTTGTTTATTGGCTACTTATTATACGAGTATATAGTATCTGTATATAGTTTTGATGGGTATACATTGCGTATGCGTAATAGCATGCTTAAATTAAGTTAATATGTAGCAGATATTTGTCATAGCACAGTGACCGCATTGGCAAAAGATTGGCTAGCAACCGAACTCGACACTACTCATTGCAAGCTTTGGATACGACAGATCGACTGGACAAAGCTTATACAAACAGAGATTTCTAAGGAAGGAGTCAGAAACATTTGACCACTTCCTATTCGTCACTTCTTGTATAGAATATTGTACAGAATATTCCATGCACGAAAAAATAGTCGTATTAATAATATAAAGAATATGTTTCAGCGAGCAAAGGATTCTTTAAATCTCTAAATATCGAGCCACACCTTGTAACTCTAAAGCGTGCCCAGTCATGTGACATAGTCTACTGTGTGTTCATTTAATCGTTCCCATACAGTATCTGTGATCGATATATGTTGTAAAAGATTTGCAGCGACATTTTTGTTTATACCTACTAACATAGGTGAAAGCTATTTACTTCCCCCTTTCTCTCTCACTCTCTATCACTATCTCTCATATCACATTTAACCTGAGATTATATTCGATTGAGTATAATTTTCATCAGAAACCTGACTGCATTTCCATTTAATAAACAAATTATGGAAATAATTATTTTGCCGCGCTGCTAATTCGCGCAAGTACGCGCAATTAACTCTCTTTCATCAGCTCACTAATGTACTATAGATTGGCAATCAATATTTAGAAAAAAATGACGCTCGCTTGCATCATTCAAATAAAAAACGATGAAAAACGATATGAAAGGTTATGGCAAAAAAAAAAAAAAACTGTGCAAATAAACTTTTCTCGAGGCCAGCAAATTGAGATTGTGTGAGAAAAAAGTGTACGATGAGGTAGAATGACTTTGTTGGAAATGGATCACGCTGAAAAAACTGAAATTCATTTAAATTTTTTCTTTTTTTGGTGCTTCAAGTTAGCTGCTCATTTTTATTATTTTATTTTTAGAGCAAAAAGCGCGTTTACGGGTGAGTGAGTACCTGAAAGTATGCAGCGAAAAAAATTGTTGATGTTGAGTTGAGGTTATGTTATTTTAAGCAATTTACTATACAATGTTGCAGGATTGACATGATGTCGCGTATTGTTAGACATAGTTGCTTACATTGACTGTTTGCCTCATATGTGGTTTGCTTCAAATGTTCGAGCATTTTTTTTTTTTTTTTTGTTATTTGTGAGACTCCTTCGATTTGTAAAAGTAGTGGCAGAAAATTGTGTAGGAAGCTTCGTATGTAGCCTCCTTATGACGACGATGCATAAAAATGATTAAAGAACTTAAATTTGCATATATTTACCTGGACAGTTGCCACTAATAATAGAAGAGCGCTTGACCGTGATAAGCATTAATGCGAAACATTTCAGTATCAGCCTGATTTGTGACAGAAGAGAATGTAAAGAGGCGAAAGATGAATTTTACGAACGCTTGGAAGGTCTACTCTGTATATAAAGCTGAGCAATAAAGAAATGTCTTCCGTGCCATGGATTTGACTGCCAAAAATATCATTGATTACAACAGACCTTTTTGTCTACGTCATGTAGCAAAGAATTTGGCAATGAGAAATATCACGAACTGTTAGGGCATTATCGAGAGAAATAGAGAAAAGCAAAATGACTTTTCAGATGAAAGTAAACTTGAAGATATTGATTGAAGATTCAAAATTAAATGACAGATGATTTTACTTCATCTGTATTTGGTAAAAAATGGATAAACAGTGAACAGAAAAATGAAAAATCGTGAGAGATGAGGTGTATAATACGAGTTAGACCTCAAATAACTGGCAATTATTAGTCTCCAAAGCATAATTAAATTGCTAGCTCATAAAACTAGTTTCGAACAATACATCTAACAGTCTTTTGAGAAAGTTAATTGACTATTTAAGGTTGCAGAGAATGAAGTCTTGGAATGGAAATAAACCTCGAACTGAACAGCATTGACGATCATTCTATGCAGTGACATGGAGTCCTAGAAGATTCAAATACTCGGCATGTCTGGAGTGAGATGGCTTGTTCTCACTGGTGAATCTCACATCTCAACATAAATAGACGTTTTCATAAATGTCTTCTTGATGTGCAGATGTTTGGAGACAGAAGAAGCGTTTGAAGAACTTGGATACACAGAACTAAGAATTCCTTGTCTATATTAAGCTATTAGATCTTCGAATAGTACACTATCGAATCGAGTATTTGCAAGTTGGGAAGAAAGCTACTGGCTTCGAGCAATTCAAATGAAAGCCATGCATACAATGGAACATCGCCCTATTACCTGATCATACGCAGATGATATAGCTGGTGAAGCGTAAAGAGCAGAAAAAATCTCCGCAGAAAAGATTTCTTTCTTCCGGTCTTAGTTGGCAAAAATACCATTAAAGAAGCATAAACACAGATTCTGCTGCCGCTGTTGAAATCAGCTTAGCAGTATGCAAGCTGGAGAATATGAAAGTTACTAAATGTGAACAACTCCAGGCTGTGCTTTTGCCATTTTGAAAAAAATTGCTGAGTGTAAACCTTCGCAGCTTACGCATGAAAGTTCTATATTTTATCATTTAGCTGCAGCGCAAAGATTTAAGACCATTTAAAACCATTTAAGCATCCTATGCATAAGCAGTTGAGTGGAGGTCCGTTCTGAATTTTCCATTTGTGGACTTTGAAAGTCCCTTTGACACGACCAAGGACGAGCACACTCTTCGCTTCGAAGAAAAAAATTGTAGAAGCTTTACCATAAAAAAAAAATTTAAAAAAGCAGGGATTTATTATCTCACCATTCCTATACTTAGTGTTGATATTGCCCTATGACGAACATACCCTACAGTAGGGACTTCAATGGCGACTTAACGAAAAGTTATGTGACTGACTGGCGGTCAGCCGTAAAGCTTTTTATTTCTAATAAAATTTGACGACAGTTTATAGTTTTTTTAGCTACGCGGCCGCAGTGAGAACCTGTTGAAGAAGATGTAGCGGTATAAGCCTTTAGAGAGAAGTTGAGTACTAGTTAAATGAAGAGAAAATCTGAGAAACTAAATATTCAAACTTGTAAGGCTTCATCTTCTATAGACTTCAAATTGTTGATGTTCAGACAGAAAGCCAGACAGACGGACAATTTCATCGACTCAAGTTTTTGTATGAAGGCTACACCTTTAAATGGTCAAATTTTGATCTTTATGGAACATTTTATTGGATTTGACTTAAGTTACATCATATTCGGTAATAACAATTTTTTTTAGGGCAACACATATTTGTATAGGGCTACCCCTTTAGATGTACGATTTGGAGTTATATAGAATATTTTATTGTGTTTGAAGTAAAAAAAAATCAATTTTGTTGTTTCTTGCTAAATAAACAACAAAACATTTTTTTTTTACAAAAACTCAGCAGAAGGTGCAGGTTCGTATGGTATGTGCCAACACCAAAAACCCAGCCAGAAGTGGGTTTCTGAAAATATATACTTTTAAAAAATTAAGCGTTAAAATATAAAACGCACAGACCTATGTGATTTGGTACATGTAATATATATATAATTTATTTTATAATAAATATTTAACTATTTTCAACTCAATAATTTATAGAATTTAATCCGCTACAAAAGTTTCTAACAAAATATTTTAAACATTTGCTTCAATTCATTATTAAAAGCAACTATTTCACCGAATTGCATTGCTTGCTTTTGTCTTGTTTAAACCAATTTGTTTTAAATTCCATTCAAACCTAGCTCAATCTTAATTTTTCTCATTAGAAGCACACCACCATATATTCAATGTTACTTTCAACGACTTGTTTAAATCTTTTGAGTACCGGAAGTGCAAGCAAGCGACAACTTTCAACGTCAACACTTTGTTGGCTTCTTTATGTCTTACACATTGCTGCTTCCATGCTGAATATATATTTTTGGATGCCGAACACGTATGCTACCCACTCGACAGAGTTGGCGAACAGAAAACCAAACCAGACCAGACCAAGTACAACAAACTAACTTAGATTTATGTGCAACAAACAATTGCAACATGCTGAACACACACACGAGGCGGTCTCTCTGTGTGTCTTACCTCAGTTTGTGTTGTGGGTTTGCAGTTAAAGTGAAAAATTGCTTTCAGGAATACTATATGAAATTCAGCAGAAAAAGTGAAAATGAAAATGACGTCGATTCGTTTGGGGGTTTGAGTTGGCATGAATGTGCAACAGTAAATGGATTGATGAAAGGACGAATATATGGATTGATGGTTATTTGGTTGAATGTAAGCACAAATAAATGAGTGTCGGACTATCAAGTGAGCAAGTTGCACTACCATGTCATTGCATTGTCTGGGTGTGGTTAAAAAAAAAAAAAAAAATAGAAAAATAAGAAAAAAACAGTCAGGTGACTCACTTTGGAAATGTAAAACTTCAACTTAATTTGATTTAAACAAACATTTTATATACTCTTCTTGGTGCACAAAATAAGCATTTCATGCATTTAATTTGTAGCGTTTAGTATTATTTAATGTTTTCGATTCGATTTAAATGTGTAGACAATATTTGCATACGTTTGCTTAGCGATTTGACAACGAAATGAATGAATTGTAAATTGAATGTGGACTAAAGCGATGTAATGCTTCAAGGGTGTAGAAAATGCGCATGAATGCGTGGGATGTTTCAGAGTTTTGCTTAAAATTTTAAAAATCTTTAAGTTCGAAAGAATATTAATAGAGCATCTTTTTAGAAGATAATTTTTAAATTTCATCAAACAATCCATGAAATCAATTTCACTATTGAGAAAACGGCATACGCCATGAAATACCAAAAATCCGTGAAAGCACCGAGCCACGACAACGTATGCAATCGTACATTTAAGTCTTTGTCGGAGAGCGCGCCTAACCTACTAACATTGATCATCCATGCTATTGTGGTGATGCAATAACTTACGTGGGTTTCGAAACAAGCCACTGTAATGATGATTCAAAAACCTGGCAAGCTCGTTTATAATCTCGAATCCTAGCAGCCTATAAGTCTCGAATGTATGTGAAAGACTAATTGCCGCCAGAACTGTAAGCTTCACTGAGTCCTAGAACCTTATGCCAGATTATTAGTTTGAATTTCACGCTGATCACAGCACAATTGAATAGCTCCAATCGTTGCTCAAGCTTTCGAGTACTTGTTAAAATTTAAAATGGTCTGCATTCACCATACTTTGCCTTAATTCAAAACTAATTGGGGACTTTCAGGATTAAAGTGAAGACAGAGCTGTCTTCTATTCACTCAATTCAAAGCTGGAGTGTTACAGGGTGCACTTTTCATTCTTTGTTACCGATATGCCTACTCCGTATGGAAACCTCGAGTAGGGATGATGGCTGCCTATGCTAATGACGGCTGTATCATGACCACACTAAGATCTCTGAATTTGCTAACTGAAAGCGCCAGACGGTGAAACGTAAAACTGAATCCGACGAATGTCAAATTCAGTTTTACGTTCTACCAAAGAGAGTACATTCCCCAGTTCTAACAATAAACGGCTCTGTCCTTCTTACTTAATTAAATTGCTTAAATGGCCGTCAACCGTCTTCCGGCCATGACCGCATCTAGAAAGGCGCGCCAGCCTCCATAGTCTAGTACGCGCTGGCGCCAGTCGTCGATCTCTACATACCTGGTCATTCCAACGCGTGTACAGTCGTCCTCTATTTCGGCGTCCTCTAATCAAGTTTGGGCTCCCCATGTAAGCCATGCTTTCTGGAGCTCTTTCATCCATTCGAATGAGGTGTCCAGCCCAGTGCAGCCGCTGGAATTTTATGCGCTAACCTATGTCAACCTCATCGAATAGCTCGTAAAGCTCGCGGTTCATACGGGACCTAAACTCGTCACCTACTCTAATAGGACCGAAAATCCTGGATAGATGGATAGATAGATGGATAGATGGATAGATTAATAGATGGATAGATGGAAAGATGAATAGATAGATAGACTTCCAAAGCTGTTTCATCTGACTCTATCACGGTACATGTCGCTGCGCCATACAATAGGACCAGGAGTATCAGCGTCTTATAGATCTTGAATTATGTCTTTCGAGAGAGAGTTTTACATGTCTTTTGCTTACTCAACCCAAAAAAGCATCTGTTTGCAAGCGTCATTCTTCGCCTGATCTCCAGGCTGACGTTGTTGTTGCTGGTTATCTCGGATCCAAGATAGACGAAGTTTTCTACAACACTGAAGTTGAAATTCTCCATCATCACTGACCGTGCAAGACGAGATGACGGAGTGCGAGAAGACACCAAGTAAGATTGAAAGAATCGCACGACAGAGCATCGCCCTGTCTGAAACCTCTCTTAGTTTCAAAGGGATCGGAGAGGTTTTTCCCCACCCTGACTAGGCTTAGTGTGCGAGATAGCGTCGTCATGCAAAGACAGACAATCTTTGCCGGGATACCTAGTGTAGAAAGGGCGTCGAAAATCTTATAGTCTTTATAGTCGACAAATAGGTGGTGTGTCTCCTAGTAGGTTAGTTTATGGCTGTCTCTACTTTTAAAGCCTTAAAATTGCCTAAATCCTTTGTCGCCAAGGCTGTGAAATAGAATGCAACTCTGCCCAAACCAGTGAAAGTACTCAATATAAACTGGTACATGAAGCATTTGTTATACCAGATAAATTTGGTAAACGAATTTTAGGAAACATGTAGGCCAATTGGATGCCTAAAAAGGAACGGCAATGACAAAACAGGAGCATTATTAAATGGCAAACAATAACATTAAATCGTAAGAAAATAAATTTGGCAAAGTCTGAACGACTCCGTCAACTAATCACTAAGTCAAACGAAAATTCTGCTAGAACGATAACACTCTGGCAGGACAAAATCTAACTAGATAGAATGGGGAACGGGTAAACAAAATTCGCTTAAATTCAGATTATATAACCATAAAGAAAAACACTCTTCTCATTCTCGGATAGTGTGAAGCTGTAGCTAGAAGTAGATTTTCTATGAGCGGCAAGCACTTCATTACAGAAAAATAGTTTTAATTCGAGTCTAGTATAATACAAACTCGCCTACTCGCTAACCAATACTAAAGACTATATTTTTGTATTTTTAAGAAATTTTTCATACAAAAATTCAGAAAGGTTTGAGAGATTTTTATGGGGGCTACCGTTTGTAGTGTAGCAATCTGAACCTAATTAAACTATTTTTTTTTTAAGGATTAATATTAGCTAATCCAAATTTAATATTTCTAGCAAATCTAAAAACATTAATAATATTATTTCATGAAAAAACTAAAGAATTTGGTGTAAGTTTTGCATATCAAGTCGCAACTCCCTCTAAGGAAGGGGGAGGGTTGCTGGGGGCAAACATATAAGATACAAGTTATATATAGAATGACAAGGAGAATCTAAAAGATGTAGATCTCGATTTTCAAACGGACAGCCAGACATATGGCCTTTTTATGCTGATCAAGAATATATATATACTTTTTGCGAATTGCCCTTTATGCCTTTTAGAACAGGGTGTATAAATTCTGTACTGCTTAAGTGACAGCGCCTTTTTAATGGCCAGTAATGAAAGGCCTAGTCTTGCATAATAAATTTGTGCAAGAAATCATGTCATACGCCAGCAAGTTATGTAATAATTATTTAAACAAAAAAAAAAAATTTTAATTTTTCTATTAATTTTTATTGCTTTAATAACTTAAATAAGCAAGTTGACCGCTGGTGAAACCAAAAAATAAACAAATAGCATAGAAATATCTTAAAACTTTTTAGGTTTGTGTCACAAACTCCCCACGGATAAGTTGCATGAATATCGTACATATGTATCTACAATACTGACTGTTGGTTGTCAAGCTGCGGAAATGTATATAGAATAGCACGGCATAGCAAAAATCAGACATTCTATCTACGCGTCTGAATTTTAAATGAGTCATATGTATACAAAACAAACCAAAACAGAAACATATACATATGTGTGGAGATAGAATGTATGTATGTATGTATACTGGTTATGAATGTACATTCAAATGCATACTTGTATAGCGCAACTGCGACAGACACCCTACATACCGAAACATTGACAGTGAACCATTAACAGATACTCACTCACATATAGCATACTTGAATATAATAGACTCAAGCATACTACGATGAGATGCTAACATTAAGATACACACTCACACTCAGCATTTCCATTAAATGTTTATTAAAATTTAAGCATGCCAAGGATATAAGGCAATACAGGCTCTTAAGCAGCAACAATTTGGTATTCAAGCTGTAAAATTAGTTAAAAAACTTTGAGATTAGCAAACAATGTGCAAAGGATGTAAGCAAGTAATATATATAGTTATCAGAGTTTCGAATTTGTAGCACGCCTATAATAGGTGCAGTGTTCTAAACAAAAGTCTAAACAAAAGTCACTGAGCTTGAGGCTGAAAGAGTTGTTATTAAAGACTTGCTATAAGCTTTAATGAGCAGTTGTAGCGTGCGTGTTTTTCTGAACTCTGCTAGCTAGGATCTAAAATAAGACCTAAGTTGACAAAATGACGTTTGCTGCTGTGCTTCCGATTGCTATTTGCTGCATTTATTCTCGGTCTTTTGCTTTGCATAACTGGTTTCAAATCAGACTTAATGCTGTTCTATTTTACGTTACATGCATTTGTCCTGTTTGCTTGTTTGTTGACGTTCTCGGAAGGCAGAAAGTTCTTCCGTTTCCGCTGCTTTTGTCACATTTAGTATAATGTATATATATTGAAAGCATTCGTCTTTGCAAGATTATTCTTTTCACATCAGTGAATACATTATTAAATGTATTTAAAAAAAATATTTTAAATGTACAATTTGTAGTAAAAATAATAGATTTGTATATTCTAAGCACGGTTTTCTCAACTGACATGTGTTATTTCGCTTAATATTAATTAATTAATGAATTCTCGTTTGCTGAAGTATCTATTAAAGTATTCAGCTGAAAGCTACATACATATGTGCCAGTTTGTGTAAATGCTTAATTTAAATATTTATATGAGCATACAACAGCTTTTCGAATTGTGGTTAAAGCCAAGCATGCTGAGATCTCTTCATACCTCATCAGTCCAATACATGCCCAATAAACTTCTATTAGGTCTTCCATTAATTAAATTTGAGTCCCCCATATAAACAGATATACTGGTGCACAGTTTTCTATACCAAGATAATGCCGAGTCCAGTGCTGACGCTTAAATCTTACGTGCTAGTCTATGTGAACACCAACTTGTAGTCTAGTTTGCCAATGAATTGAAACTGGTCACCAATTCGAATAAGTTCAGGATTCATACTTCTGCGTCATACAGCATGTCCACGATTGGCTGCGTTTTATAGATTTTAATCTTCTTCTTCATTCGAGAGAGAGTTCTACTTCTATTAGCGATACTTGCTGAGTCCAATAGTTTATGTTGCTAGTTATTTCTGTTTCCAGGACGACAAGACTTTCCACTTAAACTAAAATTATGTATATATGAGCATTGGAGTAAGATGTACTCCATCAAAATCTCACCATATTGCGTCAAACTGTTTTAAATCTCTTTTGGAATCATAGCGCTTAGGGAGACTTAATGCACAGTACTTGCGCAAATAGCGGAGTCTGCCTTTTTCAAATAGGACAAAAAAACGCTGAGATTTCAAATGTTCGGCATGCATTGGGATGGGCATGCACATGGATCATATTTTGTATAAAAGTTGGTGAATACTGCTTACCAATTGTTCGCTGCCAGTCTTAAATAACTTAGCTAGTTGCTCATCGGAACGAGCCACTTTGTCGATTTCGCTATAAATCGGTTGCTCTATAATAAAGCCATTATTAACTGCTGGTTCTGGCATCATTACTCTATCGATGACTTTGTGTCTGTCATCGCATATAAGTATGTTAGAGAAGTGACTTTCCCATGCTCAGCAAACTATGTGAGCTTAAAATCTTCGGTCAGATGCTTCGTCTATCTTGGATCCGGGGTAACCAGCAACAACAACATCAGCTTGGAGATCAGGTGAAGAATCACACTTCGCAAACAGTTGCTTTTTTGGGCTGAGCAAGCAAATGAGAAGTAAAGCCTTCTCTTGATTTACAAATATCAAGATATATAAGACGTTGATATTCCCGGTCCCATTGTATGGCGCAGAGGCATCGACCGTGATAAAGTCGGATAAAACAGCGTTGGAAGTCTTCTTGGTACAAGCTCTTCATGGAGAAGATGTTATTAATGATTCTCGCCCTGCACTACGCAGCATGTCAATGACAAGTTGTCGTAAAAACTTTGCTGCTGCAAGTACGCCTTTTTCATTTCCGGTTGCTGTATTGATCCGCGGATGCTAGTCTCATGTCTAGCTAAGTTTAGTTCATACTTTTCGGAAATGACTTTCAAAACGTTCAACTTTTCTTGGCTCAAACCAGCAACTTCTTCATTTCTTCGTTTGCTGTTGACAGAAGACAACCAGTCAAGAAAGCATAAATTGGAAACTTTTGCTGTACACAAACTGTTTTGCAAACTGTTGAAAGCACATGGACGGAAAAATTTTCTATTATAAACCAAATGCAAAACTGCATTGAAAAAAGCAATGAGTATGCAAATTGTTGGTGAGGCATATGGCTTCGCTACTTTGTACAACTTGTAGTTTGCAGTTTACAAATGCATAATTTAAGGTAAAACATGCATTAAAACGAAAACTTTCAATGGCAACATAATTTTGACTCGATCTGCAAATTCTTGCAAATATTTTTCAGTCTGTTATTTCTGTTTTCAAACTTTTAAAAAGTATTTTGTCTCGCAAATATTAGGAATTTCATGCGAACAGCTGCCAATATATTTTCAAGTGCAACTCTATTAAGACAAATTGTTGCATCAACTAAAGGAAAAGTTGCTCATAAAACGTACTCTTGGCATAGTTGTGAAACACTTATTAACAGGGTTTTTGAAATATGTCAGTCGATTGCACATTTTTACAGTTCCTCATTTAAAAAAAAAAAGGGGTTATCAATCTGTAAGCATGTCTTGCTTACACTTCGTTGTAGTATGTCAATGGAGTACATGTCATCCGCGTACGAAAGCTGCATCACTTTCTTCTGGAAGATAGCGCTCGACATACTTTGTTTGTATGGGCATTGGCGTAAGATGCACTCCATCAACTATTTAAACAATAAAAAACGTTGCAGTCGAGGGAGCTCGTCTACGACATACCCTATTCCTAACGAATATATTTCGTATCCGTTTAAAAGAAGATTTATTTCACTTAGTGGGGTTTCATTACCTGAAGATAGAACAGAGTACATTGTTATTTCCATCGGACAGAAGTTTGACCTTTCATATAAATTTCCATCTCCTCTCAACGTCTTCAAGCTCAAGCCTTTCTCTTTGCTTTTCTGCTGAAAGACGTTATACTTCTCTCCGTTTCTATGGATATCGTTCATTAACAGCGCGCATTACTCCTGAGTTCTTTGATAAGCGACGTTCTTCTTTGCAGTAGCATTGCGACTAAGCTCGTCGTACCAAGAGTTTCTCAGCAGTCAGGTGTAAAACATGATCTCATTGGCAGCAGTGATATATCTTCAGTTTTACATATACCTTCGCTAGACTGAAATATTTCCCGGAGCTGTTGTAAGAGTCAGGATGAGAAGGCTTCTGACGCATGGTTACAACATGCTTAGTCTAGTGCGTATCTTGGATGCGGAAGGATAGTACTCCGAGTTGATCTTGGAACCTCAAAATGTCCGTTTTTGGTTAAGTGTATTTTGTGAGGACTAGGAAATGTCATCTTGTGCTGCTAGTTCACCCTGCGGTAAGTTGATTAGTCTCTTCCCATTGCTGGCGGTAATGGCATGAAGGTAAAATTTACCAATTTTCGACGTTGAAATAGCAAAATAGTTAAAAAGCAAGAAGCATTAAGCTTAACCTCGTTCAAGTGATGTGTAATGTACATCGACTTGTAGGCAACAACTAATTTGAACAGCTGCACGCAATGGCATTAGTTTTCCGGGGTCTAGCAATAACTTACTTACTTACTTAAATTGCCATCAACGGTCTTCCGCTTTTAGGAAGGCGCACCAGCCTCCATAGTAAAGTGCGCGCTGGCGCCAGTCGTTTTGGTCATTCCACTGAGTGCCTATTCAGTGTCAACCAATAAAGTTTGGGCTCCCCATGTGAACCATGAGTGCTTGAGTTCTTTCATTCATTCGAATGAGGTGCCCAGCCCAGTGCAGCCACTGGAATTTTATGCGCTGGACTATGTCAACCTCATCGAATAGCTCGTACAGCTCGCGGTTCATACGGGACCTAAACTCGTCGGCGACTTTAGTAGGACCGAAACTCCTGCGGAGAATCTTCCTCTCGAATACTTCCAACGCTGTTTCATATGACTCAATCACGGGACTGGGAGTATCAGCGTCTTATAGAACTTCATTTCTGTCTTTCGAACGAGGCTTTACTTCTCATTTGCTTGCTAAGCACAAAAAAGCATCTGTTTGCAAGCGTGATTCTTCTAAAGATCTTCAAACTGACATTGTTGTTGCTGGTTATCTCGGATCCAAGATAGACGAAGTTTTCTACAACACTGAAGTTGAAAGTCTCCATCGTCACTGACCGTCCAAGAGGCGATGACGGAGTGCGCGAAGGCACCAAGTACTTCGTCTTGTCCTCGTTCACCGCTAGACTCATGAGCCGAGACTGTTTTTCAATATCAGAGAACGACTTGCTGACTAGCCGTTCCAGCGTGCCGATGATATCGATGTCATAGGCGTAAGCGAGCAGCATCACGTCCTTTTGGAAGTTCGAGCCCGACATATTCTATATGTACGGGCACTAGCGTAGGATGTATTCCATCAGAAGATTGAAAAAATCGCAGAACAGAGCATCGCCTTGCCTGAAACGTCTCTTGGTATCAAATGGGACGGAGAGGTTTTTCCCACACTGACAACGTTTTGTGTGCGAGATAGCTTTGGGTATGAGTTCATCGGACTATATCTTGCATAAAAGTTCTATATTGATTGGGTTTTATTATGAACAACAAGAACTTGAAGATTATAAAAGACGCAGCCTTTAAATTTTGACATTTAGTAACTCCTTATTGGTAATTATGGAAAAATTGGCAGCTATCATTATTAAATATTATAAATAAATAATAAAAAAAAAACATTACAGTAACACAATAAAATATTTTTAAGTTGAAAAAAAAATTAACAGCTTACTAAAATGTTAAATAGGGATATTTTAACATTGATGGAGAGTACATATCAAAGAAATACTTAAAAGAGGTTTTATACATAAGAGAAAATATTTGAATTACTGTTAGCAACAGCATAAGAGAGTAACAGTTAAGCAACACGTACGCTGTTAAGTTAGCATGGCTAAAATCTGTTACATTAACAGCAGTTTAACAGCGTAAATTTGTGCAAAACTTTTTGTAAATATTTATTATTTAAATAAACATTTAAATGGGAGTATAAACGGGTTTTAAACGAAAATCAAAATAAATAACTAAATAAACCTAATCAGTTCATTTAAGAGAAATTATTTTTGAGTCACAAACCGAGCCTATATATTGTTGTGTTACTTTAGGCACGGTAGGTTAGTTTGCCAATAAAGCGAAACAGTAGTAAATAGTGACAAAAAAAAAAAAAAATAACAAAAAAATGTTTGACAAATTAAACAAAAAATACAAAAATAGGCGATTTTCAACAGTAATGAGCTGCTTCAACGACAGAAAAAAAAAAGAATAAATTAAGTTACATCAAATTGTCATCAATCAAACGCAAATAATCATATATTAAGCACGGCTAAGCATCACTGTCGCTGCTGTGTTTACATTTAAGCAACACACCAAGAGAAAAACTATAAGAATACTTCGAAGGACATGACAAATGACATGATAGGCTGCAATAAATGATGACCAACATATGTTGCTCAAACGAAATGATGTCAGCAAAAATTTCTTACAGTTTTTCAAATACCCACAAAATTTCAAAGGCTTCAAAGCATACCAAAGATTTGGGCTAGCGAAAGGTCTGCATCGCACAACTCAATTAATGCAACGAAAAGTGCTCAGATTTTAACATTCGAAGTATATCATCAAGAAGAGCAAAATAAAAGCAATTTTCTTTTGCATATTTAACGTGAAAAAAATTATTAAGAAATCTTTTACTAGAATTTCGAATGATGATGTTTTGTTTGCTTTAAAACGCATCAAACCGAAGCCGTTAACAGTGAAAGTTTAAAAAGTTATGTTAACATAATGTAACACAGTGGCATACTGTTAGTGTTAGCTTTTAACATAACTACTGCTAATTTAACATTGACCCACTGACCCACAACTTTTTAACAGAAATCAGCACTGTTAAATTATTTACAGCATGCTAGACTAACATAATTTCATAAGCACTGTTAATACACGCGCAAGTATGTTGATACACTATAAAAACCGCCACTTGAAGCATGCAGCAGCTGGCAGTATTTACCACAAAAATTTCATTACTCATATGAAAAACTTTATTACAGAATTTGCAGTACGCAAAAGCACAGCAGAATCAATACAACACATAAAAGCGTAAATAGAATATGGTCAATGCGCAGGGAGTTGCAGTATGTAAATGCAAAACCAAATAGTTTATAAAGCTTATTTTTATTTACAATTAATATTTGAAATTCCATATTTGAACATTTCTTTTAAAAATAAGATAATTCCTGCCGCTTGCTATTTTTGGCTTAGTATAAAGCACAGCAGCTGCCTACGACACATACTTCCATTTTTCCAACAACTCATCAACCAAAAAACTTTTTCTAATTTACGCCATGTGTGCTTGCCCCCCTCCCCAAAAAAAATATCATATTACAATTATTATTTATGCATAAACACATCAAAAATTGCCTTCTAAAATACGCTTTTATTATGTTTAATTTATGTGCGTGGTTTCTTTATTTTGTTCTTTTTTTTTTTTTTCCTGGGTGTCAAACTCTCGTTAAGCTGCTCATATATAAATATTCTATGTCAAATAAATTTGCTCCATAACTACAATACCGGCGACAGTTTGAGAGGACTTCGACTTTTCTTTCGTTTTCTTTTTGGAATTTTCGCGCTGCGCAGCTGTCACGGAAAGGAAAAGTTTAATTTGCTCCATTTAATCAAGTGGCCAAGAAAAGTGGTCCTTTTTGTCTTCTTTGGAAATAAATAAGCGTTTTACATTTTTACTTGTAGGCATAAAAGAAAACAAAAATAAATTAAACGAATATTATTAACAAAAAAAAAATACGCAAAAAACAAACAAAAAAACAGCAACTTAATTTTCCAACTGTCCCCAAAAGTTTTCTTTATGAAAAATGTGCAAAACTTTGGCGATTTATTTAAATTAAATTGTGCACAAATTTGTACGAACAGATATAAATGAAAGTAAAAAAGTAAAGAATTATGCATAAAAAAAAAATTAAACAAAGAAAAATTTTAAGTATTGCAATTTCAAAACTCAAAGAAAATAAATTCATTCAAAAAACATTCAATTTGATATGTCATTTAAATCTGGCAAATGGCGGCTGCATCTGATCTATTCGCTTGTAGCTTGCGCAACAACATTTATATAGGATAACTCCTATATAAATGGTAGGACTTTTGAATAATAGTCATTTTCGGTAATGTTTTCTCTATTGAAAGCCTTGACGAAGGAAAGAGTGCTGCTAGCTACATTAATATAATATTTTATATTATTTGCAGAAGTTTACATTCTAAGGAAAATGGTTGACTGTCATTAATTTGGGAAGTGCCAAAAATGATTCAAGTGCAAATGGCACAAGCAGCTCACAATATTCGCTAGGTTAGGTATCTCTTGGATAGCTTCTGAACAGCCATTCAGAGGTAAGCGAACTGTGAGAAGGCGAAAAACACCCCCCTTAAAGTCACTCCAGTGGAAACAAAAAAGGAAGCCTCGATTAAAACCCTATCATGACGAACCCCGCAGATAATATAATGACCAAGTTTTGCGGGTATGCAACTTAATAGAAATGGTGCAAATATCTAGCTGATTGATGTGCTGGAAAGATATAAAGCAGATATCATCGCAATCCAACAAATCCGGTGAATAGGACAGCGTTGCTCTAAAAACGTATCCTCTGACATCTATCATAGCTGCCATGAGAGTTAGCACGAATTTGTATGCGGTTTTGTGGTGTGTAGGAAACTACTTAGGCTCTTCTCCAGATTCAAACATTTAAAAAGGCAAAATATTTTAATATTAGACTGATTTGTGCATTCAACAAAATGCATCTTTGGACACTTCCTCCAATAAGGGAGAGATATTAAGCAATTTCGCCGCTGATCGGAACATGGTAGTTAGCAGCACCAGATTTCAACACCTTAACATCCACAGGGCTACATGGCTGAGTCAACATCAAATTACAAGCAATCGAATTGATCATGTTTTGATTGACGAAAGGCACGCATCGAGCGTGTTGGACGTGCGAACGTTACTTGGTCCCAATACCCAATACACGGACCACTATCTAGTCGCAGCCAATCTAAGTACTACGCTGAGCGTAGTCCACGCCGCATGTCCCTATATGCAACGAAAGTAAGTCGTCGGCAAGCTGCAATCAGAACAGGCCCCCGCAGTCTTTTCAAACACAATCTCCCGACTGCTCCGGAAAACCACTCCGTCTTCTCAATATATAAATGGATAGGGCTGCCAAGGATGCCATTGGTTGTACTAAACCTGTGAAGAATTCTTGGTACGACGAGGAGTATCGCAATGCTATTGCAGTGGAGAACACCTCTTACCAGCGAACTCTGCAGTCGGGAGCAACGCGAGCTATTAAAGAGTGATATCGAGAGAAACGGAGAGAGAAGAAACGCCTTTTTAGGCGCAAGAAAAAGGAGCAAGAAAGGCGGGAGTTTGAGGATGTTGATCTGTTAAGCGACAGAAATTAAGCTCAAAAATTCTATCAAAAGGTCAAGCGTGTGACTGAAGAATTTAAGGCCGGAGTAACTTTCTGTAAGGATGAAAATCGAAATATGGTTACGGATGAACTGGAATCACTGAAATTAGGGAGGAGTCATTTTTCTAAGCTACTTAGAGGCGATGAAGCGCACAATTCCGCCGATAGAGAAACCACAACGGAACCACCAGTTACCACTTTTGTAGAACCACCGGATTATAACAAAGCGGCAGGCTCTGATGGACTGCCAGCTGAGTTACTTAAGACCGGCGGCGAAGAACTGGTTAGGATCAACTTTTATGCAAGATATGGTCCGATGAACGCATACCCAATGACTGGAATCTCAGTGTTCTCTGTCTTATCTTTAAGAAAGGAGAGCCCGCTGTTTGCGCCAACTACCGCGGAATAAGTCTTCTTTCCATTGGATACAAGATTCTGTCGCGCGCGGTTGCATTGACAGGACAAAATCAATGTGACTTAAGACCAAAAAGGTCGACCAGTGACGAGATATTCACATTACGCCAAATCTTGGAAAAGACCCGTGAGTTCAACAAAGACACTAACCACCTATTTGTCGATTACAAAACAGCTTTCGACATGCCGATACGATCGAAGATCGATGTCCTATCTACACTAGGTATCCCAGCAAAGATTGTCCGTCTTTGCAGGATGACGCTATCTAACACACAAAGCGTTGTCAAGATGGGGCTAAACCTCTCCGACCCTTTTGATACCAAGAGAGATTTCAGGCAGGGCAACCTACGCCAGTGCCCGTACATACAGAGTATGTCGGGGTCGATCTTCCAAAAGGAAGTGATGCTGGTCGTTTACGCCGATGACATCGATATCTCAGAAATTGAAAAACAGTCTCGGCTCATGGGTCTAGCTGTGAATGACGACAAGACGAAGTACTTGGTGTCTTCTCGCACTCCGTCATCGCGTCTTGGACGGTCAGTGACGATGGAGAATTTCAACTTAAATGTTGTAGAAAACTTTGTGTATCTTAGATCCGAAATGAGCAGCAACAACAACGTCAGCATGGAGATCAGGCGAAGAATCACGCCCATACTTAATTGAAGGACGCCGAAATAGTGAAAGACCGTGCACTCGATGCCCAGAAAGAGAGAGATCTCTCCGTACTTGGCATTCAAAACGACTGGCGTCTGCGCGCACAGAACTTATGGAGGCGGACGCGCCTTCCTAAATGCGGCCATGACCGGAAGATGGTTGACGACCATTTAAGTAAGTCAGTAAGAAAATTAGAAGTAAAGCATAAAATCTAGATATAGGTAATACTGCCGGTGCTACTGTACGGCACTGGGATGTGGACCGTGATTGAGTCAGATGAAACGGCGTTGGAGGTGCTCAAGACCATCGGATGATGTTCTTCTTGACTCTTCTGTATACCAATCGTTTGTCCAAAAGCATCTTTCTAACATTTTGTATTTTTTTTTTTTAATTCCAATAGCATTTTCTGCTTCACTGAATTCCAGTCTTCTTCTCCCTACACAATAGATTCAACATTAAATTTGGACAAACGTGTTGTGTTGTTTTATAGCCTAGTGTTGTTGGATCTTTTAAATAAAACGTAGGATCTTTTAAATAAAAAAGTTTAAAATAACCCACACAAAAATAATACTCAATTATATAACACTCTGCAATTAGAGAAACAACCAGAGCTACAAAATGACTGCAGCTTCAAGTGCAATTAAAACAATTGTCAAGCATTTCATTAAACAAAAAACAATTGCCACAAAATTTATTTATTATTAAATGCTAAAATTTCAACAAACTTAATGTCACAAAGCAACGCAAATGTATTGCAAAATTAGCCACAAATGAATTTTAAGTCAATGACAGCCAAACAGACTGACTGATGGCAAATCTGACAATAAATGAAGTAAAGAAACAAAGGCTAGCTTGACCTGCGGTTAAAGTATGTATAACAATTCAAAAGACAAGATTTCAGCTATGAAATGAAAATGCTTTTGCTTACATTAAGTACATCAAACACAGACAGTTATTTGCACAAGACACAGATTTGCTTGTTGTCTGTGATAATTCAGTTATTACTAGCGCCCAGCCACCAAAAAAAAGGCTGTCAATGCTTTCTCTTTTTTTAGCGACAATGATTTGAACCAAGTTGACATTCGCATTTTGACTTTAAGCCAAGTTAAATCAAGTCGTAGCAAATCCAAATCGTGTCAACGCACGTTTTATGCATGCCAAATCTTATAAATGTCTCCCTGTGTGTCTAAGTGTGCTAGTATATGAGTGTCTGATTGCTTATCATGGATTTATTATAATTGCAAACGTTTTCGGTTAAGGGTCAAGCATTTGTGTCATCGTTTCTTATACGCTTTACACGTTGCAGGATTGACAGGCGAAATCATTTCGTTACAAAGTTTGTAACAGCCAAAGTAATATTCGTGTTTATTTATCCTGCAGAGGCTTACACCAATATTTAGCCTTTAAGTTCATTTGCAAAACTCTTAGCAGTATAGCTGGAGCATGTCAGTGGCGTATTGTCGCCGTATATGGTAATAAGTAAGTGCTAGAGATTCTCCATCGATAGGAAGCGCTTGTACAAAATAGAACTATGTATGCTACCCTGACGAACAACTGCGCAGATGATTTTCTTGCTGAACTCCAAACCATTCAGAAGGTTTTGTAGGTCTGGAAATTGCACACTAGCGAGTGCGAATCAGTTGGGAGAATACCTTTTATTTTTGCAAAGCAGCCTATCAAAATCCTGAAGGATATTCAGTTAAAGTTTCGCTGTTAGTTCCGTATTTCTTCCTGAAGCCAATCTCTAAGACTGATTGCTCGGTATGAGTCAACGACTGATAGACTCTTCCTATAACAGTTGTGACATTTCTCAAAAGTTTTGAGTAGGGCCCAAGTCTCAATGTGACTTTGGAAAGAAATACCAGAAAGAGACCATCATCACCTGCTGTCTATCTACTCCGCAGCACTTTGACATGATCTCCTTAGACTGATGAAATTGGGTTTGGGTATTGGAAGGGGATATCCAATAACCTAGGGAGCTCTGTAGTCTGTAGTTGTATGAACCTAGCCTCTAAGTTCTTGGCAAAAGTTTCCTGCATGCTTTTTGTGGGATCTAGCCTATTATCTGTTCATATTTTTTCGAATGTGGAGCTTCGCTTGTGATTTACAAATAAAATTTGAACTTTGAATAGATCCTTCACGAACCCCAATATTCCATAAACAGCATTCGTATCCTGTATACTCAAACTGACTTGACTTAATCTTTAATACTGCAGCATATTTTGCATATTCTGAATTTTATCTGACCTTTTACATGGCACATTAGACGCCTCATTAGGACTTACCAATAATAATTTCTTTATTGCTCGCATAAAATGGGTCACTTCTATGCATCAACCAACTACAGTGCTGCGTACATGTGTAGAGTATTGAGCCTTCAGTTCAACCAAAGTTAACGCTTTCTTTTGCCTTTTTTTTTTTTTTTTTATTGCATGAGCCATTCATTTAAATGCTCGCTTGGCACATGGCTATATAAATAAAGAAACAAAAATGCACGACTGCTTGAAGACACAGCAAAATTATTCGATCGACTAAGATTTAAGCCAGACGTGCTAAAAAATGGCGCAAATATTTTATAGCTTAGCACTAAATGCAATTGAATTAAGTGAAATATTTGTAGCATATAAGAGCTCACATGAATTCCAAGACGGCAGTCATGCAGACTTATTGAATCTCTTACATGCTACTTGAAATAAGCGTGCAGATGGCTGAAATGCTGCATTGCTATTTTAGTAGCAGCAAATGCGATTGCGAAACACTTAAACAAAAGTACTGGCATTATGTTGTTGCAACACATCTACAGACAGACAGACAGACAGACCGACCGTCAGACAGACAGTCATATATACCAAAGATATGGCAACTGTTAACTGGCAACCGGAAATGCTGCTCAATCGTGCGCAGCGTAGTAAAATGGCGCATCGAGTTTTTCATTTTAGCGCGCTGTCTGCCATTGAAAATATTTGCAGTTGTGCGCGTTGGGGTGCCTTTGTTCAATCGCAGCATACACTCGCTGCCAAATTGAGGTGCAACAAAGCGCAAAACCGTGCAACATGTGTATTTCTGATGACTTTGCAAACGGAAAGTGTAAATGCATTGCGGAAAAGGATACGAATTAAATTTAATTAAATAGCATACAGTGTAACTGAATAACGTGGAAAATATGCACAAATAATTTAGAAATAAAATAAATGACAAAAAGCTGTGATGGTATGTGTGTTCTATGCATAGATGTTGATCGAATTGGACTAAACTAAATACTTTCATATAATCTCTGCTTTAAATATCTTCTTAGAGTATTATTTTCCGTCGGAATTCAGCGGAATTATATATAACAAACTGACTATATATTCAAATTAACTTATAAAAAAATATCAAAAGTTTTATAAAAGTCATTTCATTTTACGAGACTCTAGCGGCATCGTGAAACTTTTAAGCCGTCTATACGACATTTTACTGCACTATTCATTATAATCAGCAGCAGCACTAAATGGCAGACACGTTCTGAAATTACACAACTCTCAATTACGTATACGCCATGTCATCAGCGCGAAATTACGCATACGCAGTGCTGGTCTTTGTACAAGTATCTATGTATGTATGAGCATTTGCAGTTACTTAGCTCCTTTAATGAAATAGTTCTGGCAAATTGTGCTCTCTCTTGTTTGTATTAGTCGTGCAACGCCAAATTAAATATTTTTCCTTTGATTTGCAATTTTCACAGAAATGAAGCGTTAAGTTTCTATGTCTATGTCTGATGTAAATTGAAGTTGTGCGTGTTTAACGCTTTGAAAAAAAAAAAAAAGAAAGGAAGATGTTGTGCAAATCCATTCGAAATCTCATTAATCAGCATTGAAGTTGCACGCCATTATTACTACTCTTACAGCCAGTTCAGTGTGTGGGAGACTGTCAGCTACCAGCTGCGCTTGATGCTCTTTCACCAACGGGTTTCTGCTTGTGCTGTAAGCCATGTTGAAAATCTGGCATAAGACATTTTGTTAAAGGATTACAGCGACTTAACTGACGCCGACGACAACAAAAGGCGACGTGACAGGACTTGTGGCTAAGTTGGCGTACGGGCAGTTGAAATATGAAGAATAAAAATAAAAATATATTGTATAAGCGTGGAATATAAGCGAAAAAAAAAAGTTTACTTTGGTGTAGCCGAATTTTTAATAACCTTTAAGCTATAATAAATAATAATAATAAAATTTTAAATAATAATATTAGGACGAAAAAGACTTGTGCACTGGTGAAATCAAGGTGCAAGTAGACAATTGTGCTCTGGTGAAATCAAGGTGCAAGTAAACAATTGTGCACTGGTGAAATCAAAGTGCGAGTAGACATTAGTGCCAGCGGAATCGAGTCAATCGTAGTTAGTTCCATAATTTGAGCACTGATGGAATCAAGGTGCGAGTAGACATTTATGCAGTGGTGGAATCAAGGTGCAAGTAGACAATAGTGCCGCCGGAATCGAGGCAATCGTAGTTAGAACCGTAGTTTGTGCACTGGTGGAATCAAGTTGCGAGTAGTTATTGGCGTACTGGTGGAATCAATGTGCAAGTAGAGATTTGTGTACTGGTGGCATCAAAGTGTGAGTAGACATCAGTGCAGGCGGAATCGAGGCAATCGTAGTTTGTTCACTGGTGGAATCAAGGAGCGAGTAGACATTTGTGTACTGGTTGTATGAATATGCGAGTAGACATTAGTACTGGCGGAATCGAGGCAATCGTAGTTAGTTCCGTAGTTTGACCAATGGTGGAATTAAGCTGCGACGACACATTGGCGCACTGGTGGAATCAAGGTGCGAGTAGACAATTGTACACTGGTGGAATCAAGATGCGAGTAGACAATTGTGCACTGGTGGAATCAAGGTGCGAGTAGACATAAGTGCCGGAGGAATCGAGCCAATCGTAGTTTAAGCACTGGTGGAATCAAGGTGTGAGGAGACATTTGTGCACTGGTGGAATCAAGGTGCGAGTAGACATTAGTGCAGGCGGAATCAAGGAAATCGTAGTTAGTTCCATTTCATTCCATATTATTTGTGCACTGATCTCGTAGACGTTCAACTTATTTCACAGCAAAATATTTTTCTGTCGGTGAGAGTTTTCAAAATTCTGTTGATGTGGGTCTTGAAAGTGAGCTGCCAATCCGACGGACTTCCAGAAATTAATGTACAGACTGATGATTCAGAAGCTTATCCTGAATGTAGACTCAAACGATAATTTGATCTCACCGAATGATAGTAGACAGTCGTGGCAAACAATTTCTAGAACCACCGAGTCGCATATTTCAATACTTTGTTACAAACTATCCATCAAACGATTAATACACATTTTACGTTATGTACGTAGGGTATTAGTATAATACTCGTTCTGGCACATTAAAATTCCTCACATTTGTGAACGAATTGGCTTAGCTGCTTCTTCAACATACAATTCATACACTGGCCATTTTGCTTAGAGTCTGTGATTGATTACCTTGATTTAATGTTCAGAATATATAGAAATTTGCGCATATTTATGTTGACATCTTCATCATCCCATTCAAAGTTGAAGCAAATGTGTTTTGTAATTATTTGTGTTGGAGTTTTGCAAAGTAAACATATTCGTACAACTCGCACCAAGCTGCTGCATGTCAACATCAGTTAAACATTGACGAGTTAATGCGATATATCAGTCAAATGGTAGGCAAACGATTCATTTCTATTTGAATGTAGATATAGACTCGTATATGACCCAATTGGAATTGGCAGTTTGTTGAAATTGATTTCGTTGTACGTGTTATTTATTTTTGTTATTTATGAGATAATTTATTAAAATTGAGCTCTCGAATTTAAAAAAAAAAAAAAGAAAAGCCAACGAAAAGTAAATATTTATCAAAGTCAATAAAATTTTATAGAAATCATGCTCCACAAAAAAGCAAAGAGCTTGAAATGCGAAATGGTCTACGGCACAACAAATCAAGCGTTAAAAAATATTTGTTTCATTGAGCTAAATAATAACGAAAAAAAAAATTCAATCAAATACATAAAACAGCGCAATAAACGAAATTGGTTTTCCTACGAATTGCTTCGATTTATCATTTTATGCAATTTATTATTGGAGCACTTAAACTCTTCAGTTGAATGCACTTGCATACTTCAGATGAATTCGGGTTTTTTACGATTATTAAAAATAAGGAATTGAAAACTGCGTAGGAACTAGTGATAAGCAAATATAATTTGTATAAGTTGTAACAAGACATACATATTACAGATATTTCGAAAACCAGTTCATCATAGTAGACATCGATTTTCAAACTTAAATTTGACGAACTGTCAAAAATTTCATACATTGTTCATATTTTTCGGCGTAGAATAACATAACAAGACAACACAGCCATATTAATACATTATATTTTTTTTTTTTAAACAACACAAATAAACCAACACAGATATGTCGAATGAAATGCATACTCATGGTAGTTGTATAACAATATTTGAATAAAGAATAAGAAGCTGCACTTTTTGCTATTTCCAGTTCAATCACATGTGGTACAGACTGAGGATATACCAATGCATTTCCAAACCAATCAACAATTGAGAGAGCAAATTATTATGCTCGAGCAGCAAAATATTGATCTAAAAATTCGCTTATATATGTTGAGAGAGAAATCAGGCAACGAAATACTCGAAAAACAATTCGCAGATACAAAGCAAGAAATGAAAAATTTACGCGAAGAGTTACAGGAAAAAAAGGATATGCTGAAGCAAATGCCACATATTATAACTGCTTTGGAGAATAAGAGTCAACAGGTTGTGCAGCTACAGAAGAAGATTAGCGAATTTGAGGTTGTTTGTCATGAGTACAAAAATGGTGAAGCAACTAATTTATTTTTAAATTTCTTAGAGTTGTTGCTGTATGAAATCGTCTGAGTATAGCAATTTTATTGAAAATAGTGAGGGACTAGTCAAAAGTATGCGTGTAAGTGAATTATTGCATAAATATATACAAAAGGACTAACTATTATTTTTTTTTTTTTTCATTACAGCAAGTATTCGCTTGCACTCAAAGTGAAAATACTTTGTTAACAGCAAAGTTTAAAGAGCTGCAATCAAAGGTTAACAAGCTACAAGACAGTCTGTCAATGTGTCAGAGAGAAAACTACAAATATAAGCAGCAGCTATTAGAACTTGAGAATTTTTGCAAGTGTAACAAATCGCATATCGAAATATTAGAGGTAAGCGTTTGAAGTTTTTAAGCGAAAGTTTGTCATATTAAAAATGACAAAATATTTCCATTAAATAGCAACACAATGCAAAGACTTCTGCTGTGCAAACAACTGCTTTGAATTATTATAAAGAACTGTTCACAAACCTTGACAAAACTAAGCAACAATTTGTAATTGATGAATATATATTGGATAGCAATGAGGCTCTTGGCCAAGAAGTTCAATTATCCGAAACAATGGTAAGCACAATTTTTGAAATATTTCCACTTATGGCTTTCAAAATATGCTTTTAGTACGACGATGTTTCCTCGCAAGTAACAGCCAGTTCGACGATTGCAAAAATTCTTACATTTCTTGCTAGAATTATGGGACAATATTGAATGGTAGAGCCAATAAGTCTTTCACATTTTTGTTTAAAGTTAAAAGTCTGATATCGACGTTTATATTTTATATATTTTTTGTATAGAATCGCATTATATAAAAATTTCTGTTTGATTTCAATTAAAAAAAAATAAATAAATATAAAAACTTTGTTGTACCAAATAAACGTTTTGAGGGCATATTCTACTGTTGAATGTACGCCATAATAAGATGTGAACAATGCAACTTAATTTTTTATTAAATTCAAGATCAAACTAGTGCAAGATGCCATAGGTTTACTATATAGAACTCAGCTAACATGACGGCGACTCTGTACTACAAGATTCCGCAACACACACATTCAAAATAGTAAGCAGGCTTCCCAGAAATTGTCACTTTCGATGTAGTAAACAGGTGTACACAACTCTTCTAAATGCAGATTCTTTGATCATGAGGCATAGGCCTGAGGCATAAAGCAGGCTCCTAGCGCTAAGCTTGGAAGAGATTATCTAACTTACTGAATTGAACCATAAATGTATATAGGTCGCTGGTTCCATAAGTGCATTAAATAATAACAATATGGATTTTTTTTTTTTTTATATGTTTTTTATTAAAAAGATTTTTTCTTTTTTTTTGTGGAATTGGAACTTCTTTAAGGGCCACCCTATCAGAAAGTAAAAAAAAAACTTTACGACAACAGAAAAAACGTTGCATACTTTTAGGTATTACTCTGTATATGAATACTACTGGGCTGCTTTCTTTGATGAATCGTTGGATCATATTCACTCACCACAGCTGAAGAGTTTAGGAATTAAAGGATATTCTTTCACTAGAGCGAACGTACTGTACATGTAAGAGTGCCGCTTAGCTCAACTGCTTTTAGCGGGTATCTCATTAGCGAACTATACAGACATCTGCAATTCAAACACTCTGTGTCAGTCTGATCTTTCAAACCTCAATAAGTTTTATTTGTTTAATAACACGTCACAATCCAAATATCGATTATATCAGCTATTTTAATCACTACACAAAGCATAAAAATTAAAGCGTTAATTTTATTTCTACTGGTTGAAGCTTAGCAAACTAAATTTAAATCGTTCGAGTAAAGTTTTGTAGTTCTATAGAACTACAAAGAACATAAATTTGAGACGTTAATGTCCGCCATTTAGTATGAACTTTTGACAAATTTATCGGACTGCCATGTCAATGTTACGTAGTTTATATATGATGGTGTTTTACTTGAGAATATATATCACGATAAGTGATAATTGGCAGAATAGATTCCTTTGTGTTTGGTGTCATTGACTGCAAACTAACGAAGTCAGACACGAAGTCATTAACACCCAGAAGAAGATGCACGAGGCCTGAGAAAATTTTTACATAAGCTTGACATTCTTCAAGAACTAGCCCCACTGCTTTCAACGAATTATTCTAACAGAAGTATGAATACTATCTTTGAATCAAATCTTCAAGTTAATATGTCTTGAACAATTTTTTGAATAGACTCAAATGGTTATAGGGTATATTAGGTTAGTTTAAGTCTATTGAACAGGCAGAAGGAGGCGAGGCAGATCTGTATGAGGTTTGCTAAATATATATTTCTAGCCTAAACAAGAAAAAATGATAATATATGAGAAAAATCGCTTTATTGTTTTGCAAAATATTCACCATTTTGTGAAGCAGTTTTGCCACTCCTAAAGAGATACCTCCAAAACATGCGCTTTGAAGGCATCAACAGCTTCTTCGGAAGTTGAAAACCGCTTTGCGTGCAATTTTTTTTTATTGTGAGCGAACAGGAATAAGTTATTTGGTGCCAAGTCAGAGCAAGATACGACGGATGACCCATAAATTTGATGTTTTGAGCGTCCAAAAACTCATTTTTTTTTGGCCAAAATAAGAGAGCTCGCATTATTGTGATGAAGTATGATTCGTCTTCGTCGGTTGGTTTTTTGTCAGTTCATCGAAGACTTCAGGCAAACAAATGTTTGTATACCATTCAGTATTGACCGTACTTCTTTTCTATCTGGCACGGTCGCATCATGTCCGGAATTTGGGAAGAAGCATGCAATCATTTGCTTCCATGTGCTGCGCGAGCGAGTAACTTTTGTTGGATTTTGCTCGTATTTTTTTGCTCAGGCTAATAATACATGTAGCAACCCTCGTATCAAAAATCGTGTCAATATAGACGGACCTGTCTAGCCTTCTGGTCGTATGTCTGTCTGAATATTAATTTAGCGAAAAAAAAAACTCCAATCGATATAGATATGTCCGTCTGTCCTTTTAAACATCAAATACTTGAAGACTATAATAGATCAAGCCAACATATTCCTTCTAAAGAATCCCTCTTTAAGGAGTAGTACTCATAAACACCTGCCCCTGCATTTTGAACTTTTTTGTATTCCATATAGGTTCATATCGGAACACTAAAGCGAGTAGCACCCATACAAATCTGTTCCACTTTCTGGGTTTTTATATGAAATACATTATGTTGTGATTTAGTTTTACCATGAAAAGTCAAATTTGATGTGTCTTACACTGATCCCAATAAAATATGCCACACGGATACAGATATAAATACAAATTTGAGTTTCAAAGAGGCTACAGGGTTCATCGAACAACCTCGACTACAGCGTTCTTTCTTCCTTGTATGTATCTTCTATATAAAGGCTAACCCATCATCACCCTTATAAGTAAACTTTAACCATTCCCAACGATAATATGGTTGGGGTTCCATCTGTCAAAAATGTTTTTTCTTATTTAGACACTAAAGACAATTAAACATGCTTGTTGCAACGTCAAGCCAGTACGCTCAAAATAAACATAATCCATCGCTCTAATTCAACCAGAATTAAGCGAGCAAAATAATAATCATTTACTACTTGATCACACTTTGCTTACAATATAGTTTTAATAAAATAAATAAATATTCCTCAATCAATTTATAATGAAAATTATTTGATTCTATTACAAAATGCTTCGGCTTTCTCAGTACACGCTTCATAGTCTTAAAACAAAAGAAAACAATTTTAAAAGATTCCTACAATCCTTTGGCTTAAACAAATAAATAAAACTTGCAAGGCTCACAATTTTCTACCCATTTTGATAACTGAGTTATGTAATTTCCAATCATAAATGCAAACAAAAATTTAATTGGATTTTGAAAATCAGTTTCTATTTCATTACAGCAATGCGCCGTAGCACAGCCAAATTGAATTTAAAACTAAGCAAAAAAATAATTATTTAACTTTGAAAAGCCGAAATGCCCGAAACATATTCGTATGCAGTTGAATGCACATTTTTAATAACCGGAAGCGATTTAATTTTTAAAGATTCTAATGTAAAAAAAAAATTTTTTAAAAAAATAATAGTTTAGTTGATAACTAAAAGTTAATTGAAATGTTTAGTCAAATATTTCTAAATAAATTTTGCATCTAAAACAGACAAACTTTAATTAAACTTTGCAGAAATCGTAAAAGCAAATCACGTCTCTCTCTGAGAAAAAAAAGGAAAACATAAAATGGTGGCTCATACATAACAACGCCATTTAATTTACTGACCGTGTTTGGCTCGTTTTTATTACAAAATAGCGCCACGAAGCTGAAATTTATGCCAAAGCGATTAGAAGCCCATTAAACGTTTATGGACAGCGACAACGATCAAATATCAAGTGGCAGGTACGGAAGGAAGCACAGTTTGAAAGGATGTAGGCTGTTCTTATGGACAGACAGACAGACAGACAGACAGGCATAGGGGTTAGGCTGTCTGTCATTTCTTCGCAAGAAATACAAAGTGCTTCCTTAATGTACAATATATAAATAATAAAAAGGAGTTAACGGACATATTGTAAATTGCGCATACGCCCTGTGTGCACTTAATAAAGTTTCGCGCGTTCAACACCCAAAATGAAATGAACAGAGGCCCACCGACATGGCTTCCTCTGTATATTAAATAGCCTACACTCTCTTCTCAGTGCCTGCTCAACGCTTTAGCGATTTTCATGAGTATTTCGGATTTGTGCACACACGACCAGCAAATATAAATAAAAAATGTGAAACAAAGCAAGTAAATCGCTGCAGTCAAGTACACTCGACTACGAGATACACTGTACATAAAAACAATTTAAGATAAAAATGAAATAGCCATCTTCTAATTTATCCTAATATGCAGAAAAGAAGCATAAAATTATTGCAAACGCTACTGTACTAGCTGAGGCATAAATGTTCACCACCAATTGGACCATCATCAAAGGTATCATCACCAAATAAACCACAGCCAAAATGGTCACTGCTAAATGGACCATCACCAAACGGATGACCGCCAAAAGGGCCACCACCAAATGTACCATCAACAAATGCACCATCACCGATTATACCACCGCCAAAAGGTTTACCACCAAATAAATGGACCATCACCAAACGGACAACCGCCAAAAGGACCACCACCAAATGGACCATCGCCATAACAGTCACCACCAAATGGACCATCACCCATTAGACCACTGCCATAACAGTCACCACCAAATGGACCATCACCCATTAGACCACTGCCATAACAGTCACCACCAAATGGACCATCACCCATTAGACCACCGCCATAACAGTCACCACCAAATTGACCATCAAATGGACCATCACTCATTAGACCACTGCTATAACAGTCACCACCAAATGGACCACCGCCCAAAGAGCCACCACCAAAAGATCCACCACCAATTAGACCAACACGAAAAGGGTCACCACTAATATGATATCCTCCAAGTCCACTACCGCTTAAAAGGTTCACCGCCAAAAGGTCTAAAACCAAATTGACCATAACCGAATAGACCACCGCGTAAAGGACCACCACCAAATGGAACACCATTGACTAGACTACAGCCAAATAGAGCAACGCCAAAAGGGTCATCGCCAAATGGACCACCACGACTAGACAACGACCATTATCAAATGGACCACTACCACATTAAATATATAGATTAGACATTTTCTTATTACGAATAATTGAGTAGATGACTAAAGTGTGAAGATATCTGTGCAAAATTGAACCCAAATCTATGCCAGACTTTCTGGAATAAGGCATATCACTATATATGTGAGGTACGTTCGAGGTATGGCCTTGCACAGATACCTGAATGTGTCTACCATTGTGGGTCATATGTCCCTCTTGCCCAGCAAATACAATGTTCGGCTACTGGCTTATGAAAGCAGATTTGTTAAATCCTTAGCAACCATTCACATCAGTTGTTTCATTCTCAAGAAAGCCATCCATATGCAACATTCGAGGTAAGATCTAGCGTTTTTTAGTATTATTTTCAATTCTTCACAAATCATAGGTCTTCTTAAGGTCTTCTCAATATAGACTTTTTGTTTCAGTGTCGCTCAGCCAATTTTTCAGGTTTGAAAACGTGAAATAGTCACAGGAAATTAATCTGGTCACGTGTGCACCCGTGAAACGTCTTGATAGAACCGTATACATGAGGTCGTTTCTGCTTCAAATTTGTTTAAAAACTCCAGCATCACAAAAAAAACTGTGGACATGACTTTTTTAGCCGACAGATCGGCCTTGTCTGGACTTTAACCCACTGTCTTTATATTTCATGGTCTGTCATTGTTTAATGGATCCAAATTTCGTCTACGGACATTAAACGCCAAAAACAAACTTATTTCGATCAAGTGTAAGCAATCGCGACAACTTTTGCGCGGATAGCTTTTTCCTGTCCAAATATTAACTTGTAGAGTTGAGATGCTTAGAGTCTATTGAATTTTTTTTTTATTATATGCAGTATTAAAATACAATTACAACATTTAAATTTTAATGTTAATCACAATTCCACCCCTTTTTTATACTCTTCACACAGTGTGAAGAGAATTTGATTTTCGGTTTAAACGAAATTAATAGTTTTTCCTTTTCCTTACTTACATATTCCATCTTAGATACGTTCGATCTTCAAATGTATGCCATTCTTAGCGCCCAATGGAAAATTGCGTTTATCAAGTTCCAGCGGAATTTCAGTCAATTCCGAGACGCCAAACTTGTACTGTCTAAGCAGACAAATTAGGCCCACTTTCGCTTGCATTTTACCAAATCGTAAACCAATACAATTCCGTGGACCCTCGCCGAAAGGTAAGTAAGCACAAGTATGACGCGCCTCGACAGCGGCTGGTTCAAAACGTGACGGATCGAAACGCTCTGGTTCGGCATAATATTCTGCATCATGATGTATAGCATCGACAGGTATCAGTATAGTAGTGCCTTTCTCAATAATCAAATTTGTATAGGGTACCTTATAATCGGCGATGGTTTGGCGTAGCAGATTCGCAATAATGGGATACATGCGTAGTGTCTCTGCGTATACAAAGAGTTAATAGAGAGTACGAAATCTATGAGTATTTTCTTAATACTTACCCGCCAATGTCTGGTCCAGATATTTCATATCTTGCATGGCTTCATAGCTCAAAGTGTTATTGTGTGTCTTAAGTACTTCCAAAATTTCAGCTCTAAGTTTTTGCTGCACCGGCTCATTTCGTGCCAGTTCATATAGACAAAAGGCCATAGTACTGGACGAGGTCTCGAAGCCGGCTATGAAAAATACAAAAGCCTGTGCTGCCATCTGTTCCAGTGTTAGGCCGCACGTCAGATCAATGCCACCGCCCTCTTTTGCCAATTGCTCATCTTTGGCGCGTAACTCAATCATCAAATCGAGAAAATCATTACGTTTCACATTGTGTTTGACACGATAATCCACCGTAGTGCGCACGGCCTCCATAAAGAATGCGCTGATCTCATCGCGAAATAATTTCAGATGCAAACGACGCGCCAGCGTTGGATTGGTAATCATGAAAGCTTGCACAATTTGCGTATGGCGCGGCTGTTGAAAGATGCTGCGTCCACGTGCACGGAATTCAGCATTCGGATTTTGCAGACTATTGCACTCCAGACCAAAGGCGCAAGTACCAATGACATCAGTGGTGAAACGCGCACAGAGATCCTTTAGTTCTAGTTGAGCTGCTGCATCTTGTGCGAGTGCCACGTCCATAGCCTGTGCCAAACTTTCGCCTACCTTGACAATGGTTGGAAACATGAACTTCATCTTACCGGATGTAAACACGGGTGTCAGCTTTTGACGCATAGCACGCCACTGCTCACCTTCGAGTGCTACCAAATGACCTGTGAGTGGATCGTCTTCTATATTATTGAATAGTCCGCGATTGTGAAAATTCGAAAAATCTTTGATAAGTACATGTTTAATCAATTCGAGATCGAGCAGCAAGGCGGTTGTTTGAAGAACATAAACATGCCGGCAAATGGTGCCTGTCCCTTGAAACGTTTGTAGATGCGTGCGTTGACATCGCGGAAATGATAACGTGAACCTATGCCAGCCATATTACCCAGCACGGGCAGCGGCG